>JAYESA010000012.1:91023720-91623720 GCA_036927795.1 Iris macrosiphon
CTTGGGGTATACCAAGGTAATGAGAGTGAAATATCTTGGGTACGGGTATGGAATATGAAGGGATATGTTAGTTGATAGTTTAATATATTATTGTTATAAGTTTTAATATATATTAATATATAGTGAGGTGTATGGGTAGTAGTTATAAATTAGATATTGAATTACCTTGAGATACCAAAGTAATGTCAAGGTATTATGTTTTACTCAAGGTATTAGGTTTGAATATCAAGATGGGAGTATAGGTGGTGTGATACCGCTTTTGGTTCAAAGCCAAGGTATCCACTTAGAATTAGTTTAGTTAGGAGTATTATATATTATTGTTTGAATATATATATTATAATATTTTCATATATAATAAATTGCGTATCTTATGATATGGTATCTTATTGATTTTCTAGTATCCTAATATAGCTAGTATGGCCTACTTACATAGTGTATGGACCCAATATCCTAGAGATGGACTCATATAACCTAGAAATAGCTAGTTTGACCAAGTTTGACCAGTTTGTCCTAGAGTTGACCTAGTTTGACTGTTTTGACTTAGAAATGGCTTTATGACCTAGAATTTGACTAGTTTAAATTAATTTTATTCCAAAATCTTGTATTGATATAATTTTCTATATTTAGGTCTACGAGGCACTGTACCGGACATGTTTGATATTGTTCATCGAATTTTAGGTAAGTAAATTCTCTGATAGTTTCTCATTTATGATATCCTCTATGTCTCTTATATTTATTGTAGATATCCTTAATTTTTTGATACGATGGTTACACAGATTGGTATATCTGAATCTCGTCATGAGATATTATTTCTTGATATTTATGGTGTATCTTGTGCAAGCCTTGTTTCTTGTTCTTCTTGTACATTTACAGATATTGATTCTTGGGGAGACTTGCTACCTACCCAAAAAATCTTATGTCATAACGTACCATAGTTGGATCCACTGTAGCAGTCGAGGGCAGAGAGTATGTAGTGTAGATATATAATAATACCCTCCTTGTGCATGTCTTGTTCCTTGAATAGTATTAATCATACACCGCACGTAATCCTTGTGCAAGTTCCTAAGCCGATCCTTGTTAAAGCTAGTACTCACTCACTTAGTATTAGTATTTCTTATTTATTCATATGATGTTCATTCTTGTATTTATTTTCAGTATTCCTTTATTATATATCTGTCGTACCTTTATATTGCATCTTATATATTCGTTCTATTTATTGTTACATAGTTTATATCATTTATTAGAACTGTTGTTAGAGATGTACTTTGCTCATTTTCTGACTGAATATATTTTTCTAGATGACACTGAGGAGTGATACCCCACTTACTACGGGCCTTAGGATATCGTAGGCTTAGAGCCAGAGACCTTGGCTCTGGAGGGTCTCATCCCGACTGAGACAGATGACCCAGGACTCGAAGCACAGTAGTTAGACTCTTTTGTACTGGATTTTTCTCCATCTCACTTATTAGTATTTCTTTGATATGACTCATTGAATATTATTTGTCTTATGACTCTTCTATTATTTTATCATATTCATATGTTATTCCATCTTATAGATCTATGATTGAGTATATTTATATTACATTGATGGCATATTTATATCTTGATTGTTAGATAGATAGATTACCTAAACAGGGTTCTTCCGTCGATGCTGCGGCGTAGGCTAGTCGTTGTTCACTACTCGTGCCCCTAAATCGGGTGTGGGTCATAACATATTTTTAGTGGTAGCCAATGCAGGTCTTCGAGGTCATAATTAGTGCAATTAGTAGTGGTGATCTTATTTGAGTGCTATTATGAGCCTATTTCGGGATATAGGATATAGGATGAGAATACTCAATCATATCTAGAAAAAACTCCTTTTTTCGGTTCAACTGTTCTTCCTTGATATTGATATTTGATCTTAAATTGTACTTCTTTGAATGCATTACGTCATGTGCCATATTGATTCTTTTCTTTCTTTTTGTCTTAGGATGCTGCCTAAGACTAGATCTTCGTTGATAGGATCATTTTCTGATGGCCTACACTAGTCACTTCTCTGGTGATTGGCGTATCAGCTGCGTTCGGGGGTCCACCTTCAACATAGAGGACTGTTCCGGCTGTATCTAAGGGACTTCCACCTCCACCTCCTGTACCGATAGATGGGACTCAGGTGTTCGCATTATTTTGCGAGATGATGGAGGCTCAGTGGGCCCAGTCCGAGGTATACCAGAGGCAGACCAACATTTTACAGCAGGGCATTAAGAGTGCTAATCAGCTTGCCCTTGTAACAGTAGATAGGGTAGTTTTGGTCCACAGCAGGTTATTCCGCAGGTTGCCCACCTTCGGTCGGCTAATATTCAAGACTTTAAGAAGTTGGAACCTCAGGTCTTCAAGGAGACTAAGGGCATCGTCTACGCTGATGATTGGCTCGAGGATATTGAGCATCTCATAAGGGTGTCTCATCTTACTGAGGATCTCAAGGTTGAGGCAGTAGGACTTCAGCTGTTTGACATCATCCGTACTTGGTTCAGGAATGAGCCACTTCTTTTTAATGCAGGTCAGTGTTTGGAGGTGTTCAAGGACTACTTCAAGAGAAAGTTTTTTGCTCGGGCAGATATGTTAGACTTGGAGAGGCAGTTTGAGATCCTTACTCAGGGGATTATGTCCATAGAGGAGTACATCACAGAGTTCGGTAGGCTGAGCCAATTTATAGAGTATTTGGTGAGGTAGACGGAGGTTTGAGCTATCCGTTTCCGCGAGGGTCTGAACTGGAAAGTGAAGATCCTCATTCCGTCTTTCTATGAGACCTATTCGGAGATACTTGCGGAGGCACACAAGGTTGAGCGGAAGTTAGACTTGAAACCCAAGAGCGATCAAAATTCTTTTCTAGGGCTAATATCAATACAGTGACTGCTAAGCGTCCTTATTTTAAGTCCAAGCCTTTTCAGCAGCCGCAGTAGCACCAGACTCCAGCTTGGCGCCGTTTTACCAGGCACCGCAATAGCAGAGACAGTCACAGCAAGCTTTCTGCCACTATTGCAAGAAGCCCGGCCATATCTTGAAAGTTTACAGAAAGAGATTGGGAGTTTGTTTATATTGTGGAGTTGAGGGACATCAGCTGAGAGAGTATCCTTCCAACCCTCGTCGTGTAGTTCAGGGAGCAGCTCCAGCTCCGAGGACACAGGCGAGGCCACCTGTAGTACATTCGAGGGGACCGCTGCTTTTGACCCTGCAGCAGCGTTATGCCCAGCACCAACATCAGGGAGGTACACGTCCGGGACGAGCATTTGCTATAAAAGTCGAGGAGGTTGA
Organism: Iris macrosiphon; assembly: GCA_036927795.1. NCBI lineage: Eukaryota > Viridiplantae > Streptophyta > Magnoliopsida > Asparagales > Iridaceae > Iris > Iris macrosiphon. Next base: position 91,027,012 of record JAYESA010000012.1, read on the forward strand.
GCCCACCAGAGATGTTATCGCAGGTTATATTCATCTTGATTCTATTCTAGCTTTAGCATTATTTGATAGTGGTGCTTCCCATAGTTTTGTATCAGTTTTTTTGCTCTGATGCTTTATTTAGTAGCTGAGTCTTTGCTTAGGACTTGCAAGATCATGACTGGGGGAGGCATTATCCTTGTTAGTGATATTAACAAGGATCAGAGAGTTACTTTGAGAGGCCGGGAGTTAAGTGCATGTCTACTTGTAATGCCACTTTCGAGCTATGATATTGTACTCGGGATAGATTGGTTGAGTAGGCACCATGCTAGTATAGATTGTAGATGAGGTAGAGTTTTGTTTAGCTCGCTTGGAGAGCCAGAGTTTGTGTTTGCTAGAGGAGTTTCACAGCAGAGAGAAGGCATTATCTCTGGAGCTATAGTGAAAGACAATGAGTTGTCGCATCCGTTGATAGCAGAGTTCTTGGATGTGTTCCTGAAAAATTGCCAAAATTGCCACCAGATCGAGATATTGAATTCTCAATAGACTTGGTGCCAGGTGCGGAACCAATTTTATATCATGTCTATAGAGTGAACAACAGCGAGCTAGTCGAGCTGAAGAAGCAAGTAGATGAATTGCAGGATAAGAGATTTATTAGATGTAGTTCTTTACCATGGAGAGCCCCGATTTTGTTTATACCGAAGAAGGATAGATCAGTGTGCATGTACATTGATTACATGGCATTGAATAATCTCACTCAAGAATAAGTACCCCTTGCCACGAATTGATGACCTGCTCGATCAGTTGAGTGGCGCCAAGGTATTTTCTAAGATAGATTTGAGATCAGGATACCACCAGGTGAAAGTAAAGCCAAAGGACATTCTGAAGACAGCTTTTAGGACTCGGTATGGCCAGTATGAGTTTATGGTGATGCCATTTGGGTTGACTAATGCCCCGGTAGTATTTGTGAATTTGATGAACAAGGTATTCTACCAGTACCTTAAAAAGTTTGTAGTGGTGTTCATCGATAATATACTCATATACTCGAAGACACCGGAGGAGCACGAGGAGTATTTGCGAATTGTGTTGGATGTGCTGAAGAAGGAGAAGTTGTATGGGAAGCTATCTAAGTGTGAGTTATTCCTGGACAAAGTAAAGTTCTTAGGACATGTTGTGACTGGTAATGGAATTTCAGTGGATCCGAAGAATATCACAGCAGTAGAGTCTTGGAAGACCCCAAGTTTAGTGGTAGAGATCAGGAGTTTCTTGGGTTTAGCAAGCTACTACAGGAAGTTTGTGCATAATTTTTCAAGGATTACCGAGCCGATGACTAGACTCACCAGGAAGGATGCAGAGTTTATTTGGACAGAAGAATGTCAGGTTGCCTTTGAGGATTTAAAGACGAGGTTGACGTCTACTCCTATTTTGACATTGCCATCAGGGTCTAGAGGTTTCACTATTTATAGTGATGCATCGGGGAAAGGGATGGGTTATATTCTTCAGCAGAATAGGAAAGTGATTTCCTATGCATCCAAGTAATTACTTCCTCATGAAAAGAACTATCCTATCCACAATTTGGATTTGACAGCAGTCATCTTTGTCCAGAAGTTATAAAAATACTATTTGTATGAAGAACGTATGGAGATCTTCACAAACCACAAGGGCTTGAAGTATATTTTCACTCAGAAGGAGTTGAACATGAGGCAACATCAATGGTTGGAACTGATGAAGGATTTTAACATATCTTTATAGTATCATCCTGGAAAAGACAATATAGTTGATGATGCCTTGAGCAGGTATCCGGTAGCTATATTGTTAATGCAGGATCGATATTTGTTGAAAGACTTGGAGAGATTGGATATTGAGGTGATAGTTTCTGGTTTTGTTTTACAGATATGGGGATTGCACATATACTCAGAGTTGATGGACAGGATCAAGGTAGCCAAGTATGAGGATGTATCTCTGAGGAGCATCAAAGCTCAGGTGAGAGCAGGATTGGAGGATGTTTTCACCATTGTTGTGGATGGATCTTTGCGGCATGGTGTTAGATTATGTATGCTTAGTGGGGAGCTGTGTGAGGAGCTATGGCAGGAAGCGCATCGCTCTCAGTATTCCATGCATCCAGGTGCTAACAAGATGTATCGAGATATGCGAGAGAGTGTATGGTGGTATGGCATGAAAAGGAAAGTGGCACAGTTTGTATCCAGATGCTTAGTGTGCCAACAGGTAAAAGCCGAGAGACAGAGGCCAGGTGGTTTACTTCAGCCCTATTTCAGAGTAGAAGTGGGAGCACATTAATATAGATTTTGTGTCCAGACTTCCACGATCTTCATGAGAAAAAGATGAGATTTGGGTCATCGTTGACAGGTTGACCAAGTCGGCCCACTTTTTGCCTTTCAAGGTGGGTTTGTCTATTGAGAAGCTGGCAGAGATGTATGTGATGCATATTGTCAGGATACATGGGATTTTCGTCAGCATAGTCACAGATCGGGATAGTCGTTTCACTTCTTATTTTTGAAGAGTTTGCAGGCGAGTTTGGGCACCCAGTTCAAGTTCAGTACTGCATATCATCCCAGACGGATAGGCAGTCAGAGAGGACTATTCTGACTCTCGAGGATATGTTGTGTACCTGTGTACTAGATTTTGGATGATCTTTGGAGGACCATCTCCATTTAGTAGAGTTTGCTTACAATAACAGCTACCAGGTTAGTATAGAGATGTCACCATTTAAGGCTCTGTACGGTAGAAGATATCGTACTCCCTTGTCATGGGACGATGTTAGAGAGAGAGTTTTGCTAGGGCCTGAGATGGTTATGGATGTAACGGAGAAGGTTAATCTGATCAGAGACAGACTTCGAGCGACGCAGGACAGAAGCATCATTAGGCCGATAACTACCAGAGACCTTTGGAGTTTGAGGTATAGTTTTAGATTTTATGCTTGATATTGGTTGTTTGTTATAGATTATGTTCTTAAGGATGTATTTTGTTCTAGCTGGGTAGTTTGGTATTTTTAAGGATTTCTCCGATACGAGGCACGATTTATTTCGGTGGAGGTGGAAAGCATAGTCCACGATTCATCAGACCCTTCACTATTCTAGAGAGGGTCGATGCAGTTGCTTACAGACTAGACTTGCCACCTGCATTAGAGTAAGTGCTCAACGTATTAAATATGTCACAGTTAAGATGGTACGCGGTGGATTCTAGTCACGTGTTGGATCACTCAGAGATAGAGGTGGGCCCTACTCTTAGCTATCCAGAGCAGCCAGTTAAGATTCTAGATCGAAGAGAGAAGGTGCTGAGGAACTAGAATATTCCTTTGGTATGCGTGGCATGGAGGTATCACTCTCCGGAGGAGTCTACCTGGGAGAGAGAGGATGAAATGCGAGAGCGTTACCCATATTTGCTTGTGCCTTAAGGTATGTTCTTTCCTGATTCTGTTCTGTTTTATTTCTGGGGGTAATTTTTTCTTTAAATTGTTTCTTGAATAATGTTCCTTGAATAATCATACCCACCTTATGCATGCCTTGTTCCTTGAATAATGTTAATCATATACCGAACATATGATTAACCAGGCCATAATCCTTGTGCAAGTTCCCAAGCCGATCACATGTTAAAGTTGTTACTCGCTCACTTAGTATTAGTATTTCTTGTTTATTCCTATGATGCTCATTCTTGTATTTATTTCCAGTATTTTTTATTGTATATCTCTTGTATCTTTATATTGCATCTTGTATATTTGCTCTATTTACTGTTACATAGTTTATATCATTTATTAGAACTGCTGTTAGAGATGTACTTTGCTCCTTTCCTGACCGGATATATTTTTTCCAGATGATACTGAGGAGTGGTACCCCACTCACTACGGGCCTCAGATGTCGTAGGCTTAGAGCCAGAGACCTTGGCTCAGGAGGGTCTCATTCCGACTGAGACAGATGACCTAGGAATTGTAGCATAATAGTTAGGCTCTTTGGTACTGGATTTGTCTCTAGCTCACTTATTAGTATTTCTTTGATATGACTCATTGGATATTATTTGTCTTGTGAGCTGTATTGTGAATCTTCTATTCTTTTATCATATTCGTGCATTATTCCATCTTATAGATCTGTGATTGAGTATATTCATATTACATTGGTGGTATATTTATATCTTGAATGTTAGATAGATAGATTACCCAAACAAAGTTCAAATGTTGATGCTGCGATGTAGGTTGGGCGTTATTTACTACTCGTATCCCTACATCGGGTGCGGGTCATGATAATTCTCTTATGTATTAACTCTGATTTTTATGATTTTTTGGAGTCGACTTACTGATGGATCCTCTTTTTGATGTGATAGGATCAACTGCGGGGATGCTAAACTCAAATTATCTGGAGAATCTGTCATATATAGCATTCCCTCAATCTGACAAAAATCTTCCAAATAGTAGACATGCTTTAATAGCCTCTCAAGGTGATAGGATGCATCTATCCTTGATGAATGGTGAACCTCTTACTTCTCTAGATAATCAACATCATGACAAGCCTCATTTATTAATTGGAGATGCTATTAGTAGGTCACCTCAAACAAAACCCAAGAAGGTGAAGTGGGTTTTCAAAATTGGTGACAGAGTGATGTATTTGCTCGAGATGCCCAGAGATTATCCTTTGTCAGCTTTTACCCATGCCACACATCTAAGGAAAATGGAATAATATTTAACACCGTACCAACATGGTGCTAGGATCGAGAATATTTTGTCATAAGCAGAATAATCAGGGAAGAAGTATTTTCCAAAGTGCTCCTGATGGACATGTTGTTCCTATGCGAGGTCTAGTCCCTGACTTTGTGCCTAGTGAAGACTCATCACTTATCCAACCAATTTAATCACCGATTTTTGCCAATCTTTTCATTGGGACTAGAGGGATATATCCTTTTGCTAATCCCAGACTTATTGGATGTGTTACCGATAATAATTTATGTTGGAATCGACTCTCTGTGTAAGCTTGGGAGGGATTTGAAACAGAGCTCGACCAGGCAGTGCTTTACGATGTCGTTTTGTCGACCATCTACAGAATTTCCATGAATCACAATTTATTTCTTGTCTTGGTGGAACGGTATAACGCTAGAACCAAAACCTTCTCTATAACACATGGTGAATTAGGGTTTGCCTTGCATGAGATACAGATAATATCTGACCTGCCAATAGGAGAAATACCTTATGAAGAATATATCCCCATCAATAGAGAACTTCAAGACCTAGCTAAGGATAAACCTAATTTTATTGAAGTATATCAAGAGTTAATGTGTTATTACTTAGCTTGCAATCACTGTAGAAGCATGAAAAATCTCTACCCATATGCCTTAGCGATCTAAGACCCATACGCCTCAGTAATCCAACCCCATGAACCAACAACCTAAGAAGTGTTACCCATGTGCAAGCAGTATCATGTGTCACTACGTATCTTAGTATTCCCATGTGCCAGTAGCTTCATACACTACTAAGTATCTTAGTGTTTTCATGTTCTAGCAGAGCCATGAACCACTACATATCTCTAGTGTTCCCATGTACCAGTAGTGTCATATGCCACCACTCTAATGTTCTTCATGCGCCAAGTGACAACATTCCCAAGATGCAATCACAGCCAAAAAAATTAGGGCATGACACGTGTCACAAGTATTATGGGCATCAGTAACCCCATATCTCGACTTGCTATGTGGCAGCCTTAATCTAGCATACTCCTGTCGTGCCAGGCGCCAACATACAACCCATATACATACGCCTATATAAGTCCTTCCTAAAACTATAAATGGTGGGCGTTTCCCACATGCAAAGAGAGACCACATGTATACAAAAATCACAAGAGAAGAAGAAGATGACAGGAGTGTCGTTCGATGCCTCATCAACCTCCTTGGTCCCGGATCATCAACAGAGTAAAGGAGCCACTACAGTGCTCGATCTCCACCGTCATACTTGCCCATATTTTAATTGTACTTAGATCTACTAGTAATAGGGAATCTTTTGTACTCTTTATTAATTCTTAATAAATAAAAAGTTCACACGAATTTATACCTCCACCACTAATTTATTTTTGCGATGTCAACAAAAATGGCGACTCTGCTGGGGAAAGACTTCTTCCAACGAGAAGCTGGTTATGCAATCCCACATGACCAAGTTAGGTTCGAATAAGAGGATGTCAGTTGTTCGCTTCGATCAACAGGTATTCGAAGACATATTGGACAAGTCGATCTCTCAAATAAAGCCCGTACAACCTCGTAAGACTCACAAAACTCGGGGCTTCAGTGCCGCTGCACCAAGCCCAAAGTTTGTATCCAATATATTATCAACCCATGACGTAGTTGCACAAGCTGTTGACTCATATTCCACTAACAAGTCGAGTTTTTTTTCGAGGCCCGTATGACCTCAAAAAGCCCGAAGGATTTGGGTTGCCAAAGCTGCTGCGCTAAACCCGAACTCCGCTCAAGAAATGCCCCCAACCTTTCCCGCAGGCGCATAAAAGGTGGGTATGCATCCTATCACCATCTCCGAAGCCAAGCATGAGAAGAATCGTGTTGAATCTCACGATGCGTGCATGTAGCACCATCAAGGCTGGAAAGGATGCGTTGATCACAAGCGCATAGAATTTCCTCCAAGCAAGGCTGTTGTCGACAAGGACTCATATAGTCCTAACTTGGATTCCTTGTACTATTCGCCTAAGGATGCTGGCTCATGGAAGCCCAAAATACCTCGATCCATGCACTCTCGAAGGGTTGCGCCCTCAGCTCTCCAAAAGCATGCACCGTAGGTCGTTACATGTGCTGCTATTAGAAGAATCTACATGGAAGACTCAGGTGCTCATGCGCCAGATGTGGGTCGACCCTTAGAACCTTTCCAAACCCATTTTGACGTCGTAGTCGTACCCAAACCAAGTTGCGGAACAAATATTATAATGACAGACACATGCACCTAGTTGGCTGCACACATGTAGTGGGTTTGTCTCCCATTAAGTCTTCCACTAATGATATGGTTGCAGTTTCTACTGAAGAACTGGATCAGGGAGCAACATTCTACTTTTACCTCTATGCTCAAGGCCTGGCTGAGCAAGTGAGATGGGTACGACAATGAAGCTTCCATCCTCTGATTTATGCAATATGATTAACCACAAGCATAAGATGAGATAGGCAACCCTCACACAATATGTGTCCTCTTAAAGACACACGCGTGCCAACATCATCATCAACTGCTACTACACCAAAGCATGAGTTACTCCAACCAGACAGTTGGTGTTTCAGCGACTACAACCCACCATGCCAACCCGATAATGTCCCCGAAGACCTCTACATAACAAGGAGGAATTGCTCGTTGCCATATGTTGCTCAACATGAAAGTCTCCTCCTATGAAGAATATCTTGAAGAAATGCCCACCTAACCTGAGAGTGTCAGTCGGCACACTGCAAAGCCGTCTGAAGGGTTGCAAACAAGTACCTATTTTGGGGGTATTCCAAGGCACATGCTCGAGAACAAGAGCTGGGGGAAGCCATACCATCCAGAATGAACCAGCAACCGAAGCTTGGGGTAGCAGCCCCTGGTGTTCCACGATAATCCATCCTTTTAAAAGGACAGTGAATCTATACACACATATGACAGCTTAGCTTGTAGTGGCCATATACTCCAGGATGAGCCAGCAACCAAGACTAGGGGTAGCAATCATTCTTATAATGAAAGTGATATGATACTACTCACTCTTCCTGAGGAAAATAATATTTAGACCTCGGAGGTAGAAAGTGATGCATCCACCTTCTCATCTTCCTCCTCCCACTTGATGCTAGTATACATGGTAGAAGATGAACATGACACAAAATCCAGTAACCAACAACACCTGGAGGCACTCGAAGCCATGATACAGGATTTGAGTAATTTAATACAGACTATGACTTACACAATGTTGTAACTCAAAGAAAGCATGGTCCTAACGCAACCGCAAGCTCCAGCACGAACGAACCCAGACCGGAGTCGAGTATTCTGCTGCTTGTTTCCCCTCGCGGAAATCACGGCGCTCATCTGGTTCCTCGTAGAGGTCAGATATTGTCTTGCGCCTGGAGCATGATTTGTACTTCTGACCTGGCGCTAAGGCATTACCAGAAGTTTGGTCTGTACCGCGCGTAGCGGGAGACTGGTTTCTGCGCGTAGAGCGTAGTAGATACTTCTGGGTTAGCGCTGAGGCTTTGCCCGAAGTTTTGTCTGTACCGCACGTAGCGGGAGACTGGTTCCTACGTGTAGAGCGCAGTAGATACTTCTGGGTTAGCGCTGAGGCTTTACCCGAAGTTTTGTCTGTACCGCGCGTAGCGGGAGACTGGTTCCTACACGTAGAGCGCAGTGAATACTTCTGGGTCAGCGCTGAGGCTTTGCCCAAAGTTTCGTCTGTACCGCGCGTAGTGGAAGACTGAGTTTTACGTGCAGGGCACGGAGGGAGCAGTGCTACAACCTCATTGGTCGGAGAGATCGGAGAGATCGGAGAGTCCACAGGAATGGTAGAGGATGTCTTGGGCATCCACACTTTGCGCAGCTTCCTGTTGTCTTGGACGGAGAGAGAGTGAGAGCTACCCCCGGTTCGAAGCATGTCTTCGTAGGCAGACTGGTCGAATTGGACGACCAGTATCTTCTTCATGGATCCCACGGATACCGCATCATGTTGAGCAATTGCTTCCTCTTCAGAAGAGAAAGATGTCCCCAGCAAAGTTGCCATCTTGTTTATGGTATTAAACGAAAGAATGAAGATATATTCAATATGGGGTTTACACAGAACCCGCCTTCTTTGGTTTACAAACAAACTTGTATAATTTGATCCTATACGAGGATATGGGAGTATAATTTATTTAATCTGGGTAAATATTGCTATAGGTGTCTGATCTGCAGTCGATCACTTTAGTCCTTGGACCACACGATGTTGAAGAAGTGCCGTAGAAGACAGGAAGCAGCTTCGAAGGTTGCAGGAGAGGGTGGATGCACGATGCCAAAGTCGTCGATCCCTACTCTTTGCTTGAGCTCCAGGTGCTCTCTCTCTCTCTCTCTCTCTCTCGGGTTCGATCTTCCAATTTTTGTCGACCTGGTTCGATCTTCAAGTTTTAAGTTTTTCGACCCTGTTCCTCATTGATAGAGGTCTCTATTTATAGAGTTTTAGTGACAGTGACCACTCCGTCGGTGTAACAACCGAGGAGTAGAAAGTACAGCACCCTTTTACACAACGGTTAAAGTAACCAATGCCTGCGTATAGATGATCTTTTGAATGAGCGTGTGATGCGGGTCAAACTAAGGGACAACACGTACAATTGCTACGAAGATCATGACATAAAAGCCACGTAGGTAGGTATCCATTGTGTAGAAGAGCTTGGCATAGAAGCCAAATGTCTGTCACCTTGGCATAGAAGCCAAATAGTTATCAAGCCGGCCTAGAAGACGAACAGACGTAGAAGCCGAACAGGCGTAGAAGCCGAGTGGTCGTAGAGGCCGAACAGGCATAGAAGCCGAAGGGTCATTGAGGCGAACAGGCATAGAAGCCGAGTGGTCGTAGAGGCCGAACAGGCATAGAAGCCGAGTGGTCGTAGAGGCCGAACAGGCATAGAAGCCGAAGGGGCACAGAGGCCGAGCAGGCGTAGAAGCCGAGTGGTCGTAGAGGCCGAACAGGCATAGAAGCCGAAGGGGCACAGAGGTCGAGCAGGCGTAGAAGCCGAAGGGGCACAAAGGCCGAGCAGGCGTAGAAGCCGAAGGGGCACAGAGGCCGAGCAGGCGTAGAAGTCGAATGAGCACAAATGCTGGATGGGCGTAGAAGCCGCTGCGTACCGTGCCACAGTGCTGATGTGGACGTCTTAGCCGAAATTACGGCGTTTGAAGATATAATCAAATCTTTTGCATTAAATGCTGAGATTTGCCACCATCCTGTGCATTAAATGTGGAGGCGTGTTCTTTGACGGTCTACAACCCTTTCTGCGTATCAGTCGCAGAGACGTGCCTCGAAAAACTGTCACCGCTCTGTGCATTAGGCGAAGAGACGTGCCTCGAACCCCGTACGGAGTACAACTTTTGGCGTAGCAGGCGGTTTATCTACTGCAGAACGTAAACAGCTCAAATTTTGCCTGTGTAAAATAAGGCAGCGTATGCCTTTGTGCTTGAAAAAGCATTTTTTGTGAAAGGGATGGCGGTATTTGACAGCCTGGGTGGCAGTGTAGTGCCATCATTATAGCCGTCGCTTGGGTAGTCGAGTCGTATCCCTTTGCCAGAAGTCCAGACGTCAGGTTCATTGCAGGCTCTGATAGGTTCATTGCAGGATCTGACAGGTTCACTTCGGGGAATACGAAGCGTCTCTTGTACACCTCAATGCTGCGTATGAAAGGGGAGGAGTTTTACGCCCTGGAGGCAATGAAGCACCCTGTTTACGCTGAAGCGGCTTGGACGTACTGCCTTGCGCGGATGGTCCTTTGAGCTTTTATGTTTCACGCTCTGTTCTAGCGAAAAAGGATCTATTGCACGCTTGATGGCTCTTAAGGCCTCTGCCTATGCTGCTCTGCACCGATATGCCGCGTATAATGATCCGGCGTATTTTTCATGCTTCTACAAGACCCCTTTTAAAGCTTTCAAATTCCTCGGAAGTTGGAACGCTTTGAATGAAGCATGAACCGCACCTCGTGACTCGAAACGTTTCTGAATGGAGTGTTCAAACGGTCGATATCGACTTTATGGCAGATTTATTGGGGACCGGTGTGACCCATTTCGCCTATAAAAAGGCTGGGGGAGTTAGCCTGTTCTCCCCATATTTTTATCACCATGCAGAGATGATCGCCGGAGTTCGCCGGGTCGATTTGAGGAAGAAGGAGATCATGTTCTTCCAGCGTGTAAGGAGCCGAAAAAGACGGCATCTTCGAGCAAGTGTCCACTGCAACGATGGATCATGGAAGGGTATCTTAGCCTCCCTTGCTCGGGATAATCAGCAACTTTATGTGGTGGTTCTTTAGAAAAGACGAAGAATCGTATTTCACCACACTGTTTGCAATTGGTGCCCTCTCTAGTTACTTCTGGTGATGAGAGGCAGACAGACCGGCTAGAGCGGCGATGGTCTGTAGGAAAGCAGAGTTACCCTGCTTTCCTTTTGGAGGATGGGTCATCTGCCCAGTTTTATATCCTCCTACCACTGATCATCTTCTTGGAAGAAGAGGAAGACCATCACCAGCGTGAGACCCTGTCAGAGCGGTTTCTCGGTGTGATCTTCGGACGATGATGGGGAAATCCTTTGTAGATGGAGTTTCCCTCATATGTAATCATGAAGATGAAAAGAAAACCCTTGTAGATTGGATTTTCCTCATATGTAATCATGACTTTAATCTTTTAATAAAATTGTCTTGCTTCTTCATATGATCATCTTGCCATATGTTGCTGTGAAGTCTGAATATGTGTAGCTTCGACACGTCTGATTCTGTACGCCGACTCTGTAGAAAGAGTGCTAGGTCCTATCCTTTACGCATAGCGAATAGTCCATAGAACGCTGTAGAGCATTTTGAATATTTTTAGAACTGTCCTATTGCTAGGACTGAGGAACCGCGTAGAGCTCTAAATTTCTGATGAACAGAATTTTTGTTCAGACTTCGTCTTCAAGAATGACTTCTCAAAAAATCCCTTAGAACAGGGTCGAGAAATGGCTGTCTAACTTTGCCATCTTGATAGACGAGAAATTCAGACTGGAGTCTGGATGAACCTCCAATTGACCCGAGAAGAGTAATTTCTCAATATTTGAACTCTTGTATGCTTCGATATGTTGAGGTCAAGAAGGAGTATCTTCTATGTGAACTCCTGTAATCGACCGCCTTGAGTTCGGATATGCGGAAAGTCAGATATCCGTAGCATAGATGAGCTGAAAATTTTGAGTTCGTAGGCCTGTTGAGCGTAGAAAGCCACCGAACGTGAGATCATCGATTTGGAGCTGCTGAGCGTGAAGTCGTAGGTTTGTAGCCTCTCGAGCATAAAAGCTACCGAGCACAAAGGCATCCGGGCATAAAACCATAGACTGATAGCTTGCGAGCATAGAACCGTAGATCTGTTGCTGTCGGGCGTAGAAAGCTCCTTAGCGTAGAACTGTAGATTTATAGCCTGTGAATGAAAGAAATCTTCCGAGCGTAGAGGTTGCGGATCTGTTGCCTCCGAGCGTAAACTAAGCGCCACCGAGCGTGAGATCATCGATTTGGTACCTGCTGAGCGTAAAAAGTCGTAGGTTTGTAGTCGAGCATAAAAGCTACCGAGCACAAAGGCATCCGGGCGTAAAACCATAGACTTGTAGCTTACGAGCGTAAAATCGTAGATCTGTTGCTGTCGAGCGTAGAAAGCTCCTTAGCATAGGAACCGTTGACCTTCTTTTGCACGAAAAACTCTTCGAATTTGCTGACTGTCCGTCTTTCGAGAGTTAGCGGGCTGACGTAGTACCGAATCATAACCAAATATTTAATTTGTGAGATTCGGTTGGGGTTTCGAGGAGCCGCCTGAGGATTCGAGGAGTCGACCCGAACTCTATATATATCCCAAGCTTCTGGAGAGAGAAACTTTTTATCCGTCTTCTGCGAGGGAGAGCTTTGATTGTTTAAGTTTTTTCCCCTCGTACTTTCTCCGAGCACTCCAGGTTTCCAGTAATGGCGCCGAAGCAAACCCTCTCCACCAAGGGAAAGAGCATAGGCTCTTCTTCTCGTGCTTCTGCCCCGGTGAGAGAGTCTTCGGCCGGGCGATGCAAACTTCCTTCTGAACGAAGGATCCTGCTGACGAGTAGCGCACCCGGTCTTAGAGGTATAGCCATCAGAAATGACAAAGAACGACAAAAAATCCTTCGCACACGTTGAACGTGGCCGCACGGAGACGTTTTCATCTTTTACGCCCATATTTCTAATGTGTCAGCGTAAAAACTCCATGTCTTCGTAGTTATGAGCGAAAAAGCTCTGGCTGCCGAAGACTTGGTGTATACTGTAAAATTTTAGTTTTATGCTTTGGATGGGACCTCCGGCACAATAACTAGAATTTTGGCAGTCTGGCGTAAATTACGGATCGTATACCGCTAATTACGCTTTCGGGATATGACTCCTGGCGTAGGATGACCAAATTTTGTGCAGTCTTGGCATAAAGCACCGACTGTCGCTTCTTGGTCTTTATGTTGCAAGGTTTGTAACGATGTGTTTTCCTTGCGTTTTTGCAGTCGACTTGCATGAGTCTCCACTGGTCGAGGTGATGGGATCCGCTGCTGGGATGCTGCACTCGAACTACTTGGAGGATCTATCGCACGTGATATTTCCTATCTCTGGACCCCAGTATCCCGAAGGGAGGGGGATCTTGATATCGGCTCAGGGCGAGCGAATGCTGCTGAGCATGATCAACGGGGAGCCCCTAACGTACGTAGATGGGGAGCAGTACATCAAGCCGGCCTTCCTCTTTGGGGACATGATAGACAAGCAGTCCCAGACGAAGCCCAAGAGAGAACCCTGGGTTTCCCCTGCCGAGAGTGTGGTCTTGTATCTGCCCATGATGTCGAGAAATTATCCGATCTCGGCTTTCTTCCATGCCACACATCGCAGGAGGATATCGTGGACGCTGACTCCTGATCTTTACGGGAAGCCGGGAAAGATCTTTCATCTGAAAGGAGCCTACCGGGGGTCGTTCGTCAGCCGCCCCACTGGCGTCGTGACATTGTTCAGGGGACTGTGCCCGGGCAACGTCCCGAGTAAAGACAATTCAGTGATCCAGCCGGTGCAATTGCCGACTTTCTGTAATGACTTCATGGTGCGAGGGAGGGTATGCCCTAAGGAGAATCCTCGGTGCAATGGGTGGATCACCCCAATAAATCTCCGATGGTCCTACCTAGTTGACTGGGCTTTGAAGTATTTTTGGAGAGAGCTGAAAATAATCGGACTGTATGCCGCCGTGAGCATGACGAGTGTTGGGTTGCCTCCAAACCCTAACCGCTTTCTGGCGCTGATGGAGCGATATATTTCGCTCACCGGGACCTTCGCCACTCCACTGGGGGAGTTGGGGTTGGCCCTTCACGAAATGGCAGCGATCTCGAGACTGCCGATGGGGGATACCCCGTATGAAGAGTATGTTCCTACCAACCGGGAGTTGGAGGACTCGGATCCTCGGATTGTGGAGGTGTATCAGGAGCTGATGTGCCACTACCTCGCGTGCACTGCCTTTTATAATGAGCCTTCTGACTTGGCTCACACCACTAAGTGGATGTCCTACCTCTTCTTCCACCGGGCCAGGGCCGTCAAGTCCGTGAAGGTTTTGGGGGACAAGCATGAGCTCGTAAACTGTTTGGCCGTGCTCAGTGCCGAGGTCGTTGAGGACCTTATGGAGGAGGCCAACGCTCCAGACCAGTTTCTCAATGACGGGGTAGGAAAGTATCCCGAAGGCATTAAGGCCTATAGTTACTTGAGGCGCTGCCGCAGGCCTTTGTCTAAGAAAGCCAAGCTGGCCGGCTTTCTCTCCTTATGGCTGCGTCGAGTAGTGGTGCCTGGCACCGCGTCCGCGGACCGCATTCATCGGAACATCCTATAGCCCATCGTCTGTCTGGTGTTCGGGGCAAGGCTAGGCTTGCTTCCTGCCATGGTGTGCCGTATACAGGCTGGACTGCGAGCCATGACTGACGGGTTGCTCGTCGATGAAGCTCAACGTGAGAGTTTTCCCCGTATGGAATTACCATACCTGTACTTGATGGGATGGTTAATTCTTCACAACCCCCGGGTGATGTCTCCCGGTCATGGTAGCAGCGCGGGGGGTTATTTCTTGCTGAACTACAAGGGCTCCCTCTGGAACGTGACCACAGTCGTGGACTGTCGGCTGGCGCTGAACCTTGGTCATTGTTGGAAGCTCCTCTGCACCGTCCCTTCTGTATATCGTAATCAGTCAGAGATTAGGCTCGAGGATTTAGGCGGAGAAAAGACCAATCTTTCCCCGGAAGCCTTTAATTGGTTGGTCTGCATCAGACCCTCCCATTTGCTGTACAGAAGCAAGGATCATTGCTTCTTCAAGCCTTACTTGCCCAGTCGGTTCGTGAGGCAGTTTGGGTACGATCAGCTGCACGTGGGCAATGCCATCACCAGCTTCAGGTCCCGGGGCGGACTCAATGATGGAGCCAGGGGGTGGCGGTACTTCATCATGGGCTGCACGGGAGCAATCTTTATTGTGCCGGTTGCCACCCTCTCCACGGAGCTGCGCATCCTCCATTCGTATGCTCAGTTCTACGTGGCGATCAACACCCTCCATCGCGACTTTGACATTCTTGGAAGCTTCAGGGTGCCTTCCTCCAAGCCTGGGGGAAGAATCGAAGTCCCCTCAATTTCATCTGACGAGGCGAGGACTCCGCCATTCCAGATGAGCCTCTGGTGTCGGTACCGAGGTGTGAAGTGCCTCCGCCTGCGGGGGCTTTGGCGATCTCAGGGAAGCGAAGGGCTTATGTCTCGAAGCAGACTTTCCCTCGCAAGAGGAAGAAGAAGATGGCTGATTGCCCTCTCCGGATTCCTGGCATTGAGGCTCCTAGAGAGGAACCTGCTGCCTCTCATGTTGGGGATGTCCCTTTGATTGGAGGTTTCCCGTCTCTCGGAGAGGGACCCTCAGTTTTGGCTGGCGGTGTCGGAGAACTCCTGCTTGAGGCTGCCATTGCTGCCACTGCCTCCGGTAGTGGAATGAAATTGCCCGCGTGGCCGAGGCAAATAGGAGAATCTTCCTCTAGACCAGCAACGGAGGAAACTCCTGCTGCGTCCGTGAGCATGACCAGCGAGGTTCCAGCTGACGAATCTCGAACACGTCTCGGCGGAGGCTTGGTGGAGCTCCTGGCGATGTCGGTTGGCCCACCTCCTTCTCCAGGTATGACAGTTCGTATTGTGTCATTAAGGCGTGACATAGCTACATCGGCTGCAGACGCGGCATATATACCGTTGGCTATGGGTAAAGGTCATCTTTATGTCTCCTCTTAGAAAGATTACTATCATATTGATGTCAACTTTCTTGTCCTCTTCTCAGGGGATGGTGCCCACGGGGAGTATAGCGTTGAAACGCCTTCTGGCTCTGCTCGGGCTCCTGACAATGATACGGAGGCGTTCCACTTCGAGGAGGAAATGGCTTCGGGGGCCAGCTCGCCCGGAGTGGTTTCGTCATCTAAAGAGGAGGACGAACCCGTCATCGTGACCTCGCCTCTTGTGAGTACGGTGATGACTTCGACCGTCGTTGCCGTACCTTCTTTGGTCGCACCACCTGTCGAGGAGGCGGCTGTGGCCACCTCGTCTGCAATCGTCCTTGGAGGGGAACTCGTCAATATTGCGGCCACTCTTGGCGTTCAACCAGATCTGGTTGCGCTGACCGAGCTGTATACCGGCACCTTCTACGCCAATTTGAACACGCTGATAACAATGGTGTTGGCGAAGAATCTGGATTTTGAGAGCCTGAAGAGGGCTTCCCAGTTTTCGATTGGGGCCGTCAGAGAGTTTGGCGATTCTGGGGTAGCTGACGCCCTGGAGGCGATGGTTAATGGGTTGGAGCAACCCATTAACGAATCCTTGCAGCTGACTCGGGGCAGTTTTGAAGCCGAAGTCCCGGCCAGATACGACCCCATGACTGCGCGGCTTACTAAATAGCTGGAGAGCTTGGATAACTCTATCAAAGCCCGTAAGCTGGAGACGAATAAAAGAAAGGCCGTCGTGGAGGAGGCTCTTGCTCTCGAGACGAAGTGCCAATCCGAGCACGAAGGAAACGCAGCGAGGGTCCGCAAGTTGAAGGAGAAACTCGCCCGGGCAGAGGAGTAGGCTTCTCAGTCGCTGGCAGGTCTAGGCGTAGCGTCTGGTCGACTGAGCATCGCGTGACGGGACCTGGAGCATGCAGAAGCTGCTCGAGCTGGCTCTCTTCGGGCAAGGGCCGAACTGTCCTTTACGAACAATCCTGAGGCACGACTGGAACGGGCCCGCGCTGATGCCTTAGTTTCCAGGGGTGAGAGGGTAGCTGCACTGGCGAAGCTGATTCGCGATCTGACTGCTCTCCCGCAATGATGTACCCTTTCTTGCTTTTAGCTTCCCTAATGCAATTCTGCTCTTTTTGGAAATAAAGCGAATCTTTTCTGACTTTGTGGACCCATCATTTCGGAATGTAAATGACAGGTTTAGGTGAGTGTGATATCAGAGGTAGTATGGATGTGATAAACTCTCGATAAACTTCTAGCAGGACATACCTATTCAGAGGTCATTCGGACATGATAGAATATGACCTAACTAGCTTCGTTGTGGAAGTAGTTTTGTCAAAATTGGGATTCCCGCTATATTCCACCCTGGGGTAGAGGAGGTTAAGCATAGTATCTCTTCAGGAATTTACCGTTGATAGGAGCCATTAATAGGTCTCTATTAGGCTGGGCTAACCTGTAAGCGCCATTCGAGAACGTTGTCTCGATCACATAAGGGCCTTCCCACTTGGGCTGAAATTTCCCTTTACTCCTGTGAGTGAGAATCATCGGCCTTCTTACGGCTAAGACTAGCTCGCAGACCTTGAACACTCTTTCTTTTACTTTATGATTGAAAGGTCTAGAAATGCGTGCTTGGTAGAGCGCGATGCGCTGTTGAGCTTGGAGGCATTTCTCGTCTAATCCTTCGAGCTCCTGAAGCCTTAACGGGTCATTCTTTTCTTGGGTCAGCTCATTAGTCACGGATATCCTGAGCGACGGGATCTGGACTTCGATGGGAAGAACTGCCTCGCTCCCGTAGACCAATGAAAAGGGGGTACAACCTGTCGGTGTCCGTACCGTTGTGCGGTATGCCCAGAGACATTCGCCCAGCTTCTTGTTCCAGTCTATTTTGTTCGAAGAGACGAACTTCTTCAGGAGTTTGATAATGGTTTTGTTGAAAGCTTCCGCCAAACCATTAGCAGCTGGATAATATGCCGTAGAGGTAATATTATGTATTCGATTTTTATCGCAAAATTGATGAAACGCTTGGCTGATGAACTGAGGCCCATTGTCATGGATTATCCTTTGGGGAATCCCAAAGCGATAAATAATGTGATACTTGATGAAGCTGATTACGTCAGACGCCTTTACCTCGACCAGAGGGATCACCTCTGCCCATTTGGAGAAGTAATCCGTGATGGCCAGTATGAACCGGTGGCCTCTGGAAGAAGACGGGTGAATAGGACCTTTGATATCCATACCCCATGCTTCGAAGGGCCAGGATGCAACCGTAGGATGTAGATATTCAGACGGTTGATGTATGAAGTCTGCATGAACCTGACAGGCTTTGCATTGTCTTGCATAGCTGATCGCGTCTGTAATCATAGTGGGCCAGTAATAGCCCATTCTCCTGATACGATCCTGTAGCTTAGGACCGGGCTGATGCACTCCGCATACGCCATCGTGAGCTTCCTGGATAATCTGCTGTGCTTCGTCGCCTGAGAGACATCTTAATAGCAGTCCGTCGTAAGTCCGACGATATAGGCATTGTGAAGATGCATCGAAGTAGAAGCGTAATGATCATTTTTTTACGGATACTGCTTCTTTGGGGTCCTCTGGCAAGATTCCGTATGCGACAAAATCTATGAAGGGACTTCTCCAGTCTCTTCCCGGGGGATCCGTGTTCACAGGATAGCTGCGTTCTATGTGAAAGTTGTTCTTCACGCAGAATAAATCTCTGTTAAGAAGGATTACCGAATCCTGCCTTCTTATAGGAGTGGCAAAATCCGCAACTAGACTGGCTAGGGCATCAGCTTCCAGATTCTGGATCGAGGTGGCTATCTCGACCGTTGCTTGGTGATAGGGGATGAGGTCTGGATTCTGGACTTCATATATTCCTCGGACTTGATTGACGATAAGCAGAGAATCACCGAAAGCTTCCAGGGACTCGACCCCCAACTCTTTAGCAACTTGGAGTCCAATTAATAGGGCGTTGTATTCCGCCACATTGTTGGAGCATGGTTCGTTAAGAGAATATGCCCGGTAGATGACGAGTTTATCAGGAGTGACTAGGACGATTCCTACCCCTGAAACCACGTTTCCCTGGGGACCTGTCCTGGAGGCGCCGTCGAAGAACAGTTGCCATGCGTCACCTTCCATTGCGGAATTACATTCTGCAACTTCGTCGGAAATGTCTTCGTATAATTTAGAGGCCTCCGGGATCGGATGAGCAGCTAGGAAGTCGGCCAACGCTAGGCCTTTGATGGACTTCTGTGGTACGTATACCATGTCATATGGTGTTAACAGCATCGCACAAGTTACGAGTCGAGAATTAAGAACACTCGGCTTGCTCATTAGTACTCGAAGAGGGTTCATCCTAGAGATGATGTGGATAGTCTGGCCGGTGACGTAGTACCGTATCTTTTGGATAGCGAACATCAGAGCCAAGCATTCTTTCTCCACAAGGTTATACCGGTGTTCGACTCCGACCATCATCCTGCTGAGGTAGTAGATAGCCTGTTCATGACCCATGTCGTTCTTTTGTGCGAGAAAAGCTCCTAGTGAATAATCCATCGCTCGAACGTACAGCAAGAATGGTCTTCCCATGATGGGAGGCACCAGAATTGGCAGACTGGTGAGGTAGTGTTTGATATCTCCGAACGCTTACTGACAGGCTTTGTCCCATATGAAGGATACACTTTTCTTCATGAGAAGAGAAAAGGGCTGACATCTTCCCGAGAGGTTGGATATGAATCGCCGGATGTAAGCCAGATGGCCTTAAAATCCCCGAAGTTCCCTCAGATTACGGGGCGGTTGCATTTCCACGATTGCCTGGACTTTGTCGGGGTCCATCTGGATGCCTTTGGCGGTGATGACAAATCCTAGGAACTTGCCACTGGATACATCCAGAAAGGACTTCGTAGGGTTCATCTTGAATTGATGTTGGCGCATTAACTCGAATACCGTCCTCAAGTCTTGAATGTGATCACCCTTGAGGCGACTCTTGACGGCTATGTCGTCTACGTAATATTCCAATATTTTGCGTAAATGCTCATGGAATATGTTACTCATAGCCCGTTGGTATGTAACTCCGACGTTCTTTAATCCGAAGGGCATGACAGTATAGCAGTATACCCCCAATGGTGTCCGGAAGACAGTGTGCTTCTCGTCTTCTGGATGCATCTTAATCTGATTGTATCCTGAGAATCCATCCATGAAAGACATACGTTCAAAGCCGCAGGTGTTGTCGATCATGATGTCCGTGATAGGAAGAGAGAATTCATCCTTGGGGCAGGCCGCATTCAGATCTCGGTAGTCGATGCAGATACGTACCTTCCTATTTTTCTTCATGACTGGGATAACGTTGGCGACCCATTCGGGATATTGTTCTTCCCGGATGAAACCACAGGCTATCAGCTTCAATGGCGTCTATCATGTCTGGGCGGAATCGACGTTGGTGCTGCTTCACAAGCTTTGAGTCGGTCAATATATTGAGTTTGTGAGTAGCCACCTTCGGGTCTAGGCCCAGCATGTCTCCATAATCTCATGCAAAGACGTCGACGTATTCCTTTATCAGCTATATGATTTTTTCCCTTTCAGCTGGGGGAAGATTGTCACTGATAAATATCGGCTTTGGCAAAAGTTCACCCCCAACATCGATTCGGGTAACTTCATCTTTGGTGGGAGGTTCTCTTTGCTCGAAGCAGAATTCCCACTGCGTATCCATTTGTTGAGCCCAAGAGTCATTCTCAAACGGCTCAGAATCCTGTTCATCTTATCTTAAGGGATCTGTCACCACCATATTTACTGATAGTGTTTGTTTGAGAGCATCAGGTGAGTCGAGGGGCGACGAGCCATTCTGGAAGGAGGAAAAGATGTCCTCGTTTGACTTGGAAGTCGTAAGGGAGGTGGCGTACCCTAACCCGAAATGAGTTTGTCGATAGCGGGGGTCGCCGCACGGCGACGTTCGTCTGCCTCTTCCGTAGTTGAGGCCTGGCTTCCGCTTCAAGTCGTAGCCCATGTTTTGCATAATATTTAATGCTTGTGGGCTGTATCTGTGGGTTTATATTCTGTCAGATTCAGACTCGCGTGATTCCTCTTGCACGATTGGGGCATTCTGCCTGCTGCCGAAGACTATCGGACGCTGATCGTCATTGGTTGGTGGAATGATAAAGATGGAGTCTTTCTGTGGTCCACCTGTTATGACAACATCAGAAGTTGACGTATCTTCCCATATGATTTCCCCGCGTTTGACTGTCAGGGGAACCAAAGTTCGTTTATGACTCTCGTTCTTGCGTTTCTGGGTTTGGTAATCCCGCAGGTCAGGAGGAGTAGAGGAAGAAGACGAAGGCTTGTTTCTTCCATCAGCGGGCGTGCGGATATTGGGCACCCCGGTTTTCCCTGTGCCACCTGTGTACAACAGATTGGCCATCTAGGTGGCGGATAATCCCCTGGGGGGATGCCTTTCTGTAATCTGAGCTTGTTTTACGTCGTCGGACTGTGCCTGGCGTAATTTGGAGATTTGCTCAGAGTGGCGTAAGGCTGAAGAGGTCCTCAGCTGGCCGTTGGCTTCCCGCATAATTTGGAGGGTAGGCAGATTGCTCCTTCACCGGCATAACGGCCGAGGAGTCGAGTATTCTGCTGCTTGCTTCCCCTCGCGGAAATCACGACGCTCATCTGGTTTCTCGTAGAGGTCAGATGTCGTCTTGCACCTGGAGCATGATTTGTACTTCTGACCTGGCGCTGAGGCATTACCAGAAGTTTGGTCTATACCGCGCGTAGCGGGAGACTAGTTTCTGCGCATAGAGCGCAGTGGATACTTCTGGATTAGCGCTGAGGCTTTGCCCGAATTTTTGTCTGTACCGCGCATAGCAGGAGACTGGTTCCTACGCGTAGAGCGCAGTGGATACTTCTGGGTTAGCGCTGAGGCTTTGCCTGAAGTTTTGTCTGTACCGTGCGTAGCGGAAGACTGGTTCCTACGCGTAGAGCGCAGTGAATACTTCTGGGTCAGCGCTGAGGCTTTGCCCGAAGTTTCGTCTGTACCGCGCGTAGTGGGAGACTTAGTTTTATGTGCAGGGCACGGAGGAAGCAGTGCTACAACCTCATTGGTCGGAGAGATCGGAGAGATCGGAGAGTCCACAGGAATGGTAGAGGATGTCTTGGGCATCCACACTTTGTGCAGCTTCCTGTTGTCTTGGACGGAGAGAGAGTGAGAGCTACCCCCGGTTCGAAGCATGTCTTCATAGGCAGACTGGTCGAATTGGACGACCAGTGTCTTCTTCACGGATCCCACGGATACCGCATCGGATTGAGCAATTGCTTCCTCTTCAAAAGAGAAAGATGTCCCCAGCAGAGTCGCCATCTTGTTTATGGTATTAAACGAAAGAATGAAGATGTATTCAATATGGGGTTTACACAGAACCCGCCTTCTTTGGTTTACAAACAAACTTGTACAATTTGATCATATACGAGGATATGGGAGTACAATTTATTTAATCTGAGTAAATATTGCTATAGGTGTCTGATCTGCAGTCGATCACTTTAGCCCTTGAACCACACGATGTTGAAGAAGTGCCGTAGAAGACAGAAAGCAGCTTCGAAGGTTGCAGGAGAGGGTGGATGCGCGATGCCAAAGTCGTCGATCCCTACTCTTTGCCTGAGCTCCGGGTGCTCTTTCTCTCTCTCTCTCTCTCTCTCTCTCTCGGGTTCGATCTTCCAATTTTTGTCGACCTGGTTCGATCTTCAAGTTTTAAGGTTTTCGACCCTGTTCCTCATTGATAGAGGTCTCTTTTTATAGATTTTTAGTGACAGTGACCACTCCGTCGGTATAACAACCGAGGAGTAGAAAGTACAGCACCCTTTTATACAACGGTTAAAGTAACCAATGCCTGCGTATAGATGATCTTTTGAATGAACGTGTGACACGGGTCCAACTAAGGAACACAACGCGTACAATTGCTACGAAGATCACGGCGTAAAAGCCACGTAGGTAGGTATCCATTGTGTATAAGAGGTTGGCATAGAAGCCAAATGTCTGTCACCATGGCATAGAAGCCAAATAGTTATCAAGCCGGCCTAGAAGTCGAACAGGCGTAGAAGCCGAACAGGCGTAGAAGCCGAGTGGTCGTAGAGGCCGAACAGGCATAGAAGCCAAAGGGTCGTAGAGGCCGAACAGGCACAGAAGCCAAGTGGTCGTAGAGGTCGAACAGGCATAGAAGCCGAGTGGTCGTAGAGGCCGAACAGGCATAGAAGCCGAAAGGGGCACAGAGGCCGAGCAGGCGTAGAAGCCGAGTGGTCGTAGAGGCCGAACAGGCGTAGAAGCCGAAGGGGCACAGAGGCCGAGCAGGCGTAGAAGCTGAAAGGGCACAGAGGCCGAGCAGGCGTAGAAGCCGAATGAGCACAAATGCTGGATGGGCGTAGAAGCCACTGCGTACCGTGCCACAGTGCTGATGTGGACGTCTTAGCCGAAATTACGGCTTTTGAAGATATAATAAAATCTCTTACATTAAATGCCGAGATTTGCCACCATCCTATGAATTAAATGTGGAGGCATGTTCTTTGACGGTCTGCAACCCTTTCTGCGCATTAGTCGCAGAGACGTGTCTCGAGAAACTATCACTGCTCTGTGCATTAGGCGAAGAGACGTGCCTCGAACCCCGTACGGAGTGCAACTTTTGGCGTAGCAGGCGGTTTGTCTACAACATAACGTAAATAGCTCACGTTTTGCCTGTATAAAACAAGGCAGCGTATCCCTTCGTGCTTGAAAAAGCAGTTTACGCGTAGGGGATGGTGGTATTTGACAGCCTGGGTGGCAGTACAGTACCATTATTATAGTCGTCGCTTGGGTAGTCGAGTCGTATCCCTTTGCCAGAAGTCCAGACGTCAGGTTCATTGTAGGCTCTGACAGGTTCATTTGAGGATTTGACAGGTTCACTTCGGGGAATATGAAGCATCTCTTGTACACCTCAATGCTGCATATGAAAGGGGAGGAGTTTTACGCCCTGGAGGCGATGAAGCACCCTGTTTACGCTGAAGCGGCTTGGACGTACTGCCTTGCGCGGATGGTCCTTTGAGCTTTTATGTTTCACGCTCTGTTCTAGCAAAAAAGGCTCTGTTGCACGCTTGATGGCTCTTAAGGCCTCTGCCTATGCTGCTCTACACCGATATGCCGCGTATAATCATCCGGCGTATTTTTTATGCTTCTACAACCCTTACCAAGGACAACCCTGGAGGCCGTTTAACCTCCCTTCAGCGCCAGCAGATGGGTTGGTCACTCTGACTACTTCTAGAGACTAAATAATATGGGTTCACCAGGACCTCATCTCTAAAATAATGTAGCAAGAAGTGCCTTTTATTTCTGTGTCCAAGAAAAAGAAGTCCAAGTCATGTCACATGGTCTCTCCATCCATAAACGAAGATCTTGGTAGCGTAACCAGATCGGGCCTCGCTTATCAACGTGACTACAATGCTGTCGATGATGGTACAACCCCAATTATTCCACCTATTGTATCTGATTCGGGTCCATCCTAGGCTCCTGTGACGGACAAGCAAAAGCAGAAGGAAATGTGCTTTGAGAAACCTCTGTGTAAAGACATAACCCAAGGGTTGGAAAGGCCTTGTAACTTTGCAATTTTGGCACAACAGGCTAATACTCCCACAAAGTTATCCCTCTTTGAGCTCTTGTGTCTCCAAAGAGACTGGTCCTGCTTTGAGTAAGGCGTTACAAAATATTGACTCTTATTTGGCCCGGGTTAAGCCAACAGCCGAAGACCTTGCAGCATGTCCCCACTGCAACAATGTGATGGAGGTGATTCCTAATATCACATTCTCTCAGCAGGATATATTGTTAAAAAAATAAGCACGATCGTCCTTTGTATTATATAGGCTATATCGAAGACATTAATCTGGATTAAATACACATTGACCCCAGTTTATCCCTCAGCATAATCCAATAAAACCTTCTACAAACTTTGGGATCCGGGTGCATCGGCTAGCAGTGTCACTACCACATTTTAGGAAAAAGGGTATTTTAGTAATTTCCTATTTAAATAAATATTGTGCATGGTAAATAATTTTTGTTGTATTATTTAATTGTTGTTGGATGTTATTTAATTATTTTGGACTTATTTTAGTGGACCCAACTAGTTTAGTTTGGACCCATGGACCAACATGAATTAATTAGTTAGACTTGGCCCATTTAGAAAGCCCATGGTTAAGAAGATGGATTAAATTAATTAAATGATTAGACTAGAAGCTTCCTTCCTTAATTATTTCTTCATGAGAGGCCCCAAGGGGTACATTGGACATTTTACAATTGCTTGGGAGAGGGGCTATGGCCGGCCTATTAATGAGGGGGGAAATTTCTCTCTCCTCTCATTTCATTCCAAATCTAGATCTAGAATTCTCCCACTACCAAATTCTCTCCATTCCCAATCCAATTCCCTACCAAATTCATTCCAAATTCTTTCCAATTCACCATTAGAGAAGAAGGAAGCAAGGATCTAGAAGAAGGAAGCAAGGATCTATAAAGAGGAGCAAGGATCTACAATTTGGAAGCAAGTTCATCTCAATTGGAGGTTTCATTGGGAATCCATCTCCCAATAGGTATAATTCAGATTTTTCCATTTAAATAGCTTCTAAATCTGAGATTTAATCATGTAAAATCAACCTATATGTATGTACTACCCATAGGACTTTGTTTTGTGTTCATAGGAGACCCATGGAGAAAGTTATGGTACTTTTTGTGTCAATTTTGTTGGAATTCCGAATTTATATTTTTTGTGTGTGTCAATTGATCCTATAGATCAATTGGACATGAGATTTGTGTTTGAGGCTAGTGTCGTGTCCATATTGGGATACTTGTGGTTCGTATCCCAACTATTTGGTGATACGTGTCATTTGGGGGTTTTCCTCCGACACGGGGCTTTGAACATGTCATATTTTGATACGGACACATAGATCTACTTTTGACGCTTTGATTTGTTCATAAATATTATTTATGATTTGTTTGTGTCCTTCGGGGTGCATTTGGTTGTGTATTGGACTCGTGTCGCATGCGTATCCTAGATCTAGTGGGATACGGTGAGATACTCTCAAATTGTGTGTATTTTTGCATAGATCTAATTAACTGTGGTTCAATTCTTCATTTATAATTAGTATATATATATGGATATTAAATATTTATTTTGTGTATTTATTATAGTAATTATTGTAGCATAGATCTATATTTTGGGTGTGCTAATATAATGTACAATATAATATGTAGCTTTCTTGCATGCAAATATATATGTTACTACTTGTTAAATAATATAATTTATACATAAAATGTTTTATAAAATATATTTGTATGTTTAATTGTGTAATTATATTATTTATAATTATTATGTAATTATTTGGATATTAATGTAAATATTTTAGGTGTGCTTCTAGCCATGTTATATGTTCTTTGTTAAATATTTGAAGGTATAAGTTTATGTGTATATTAATATATATATGTACATTTTGTATTAATGGTTTATATATATATATATATATATATATATATATATATACTGTTTTATATATTCTGTTTATATATATATATATATATATATTGTTTTATATATTCTGTTTTTATATATATAATTATATATATATATAACTTGTTTTAGTGACAGTGAATTAATGACAGTAAAAACTGTCATTAATTAGCCGACTAATAGCAGCCGTTGTAGCCTTCGGGCAATTAATGACAAACCTGTCATTAATTGCAGCAGCGGGAAACAGCAGCTTTTCTGCGACGCTTTTCCGCGACAGTTTAACTGTCAGCGAAAACCAAAGCAGTGGCAGTTTATTATTTGGGTTTCGGTGACAGTCCTTCGGTGACAGTCCCGACTGTCACTATTTAAACTGTTTTGATTTAATCCTATTTTATTCACTATTTTTCAATGACGCTTTGACAGATTTAATGTATATATTATATATTATAATTGTATATATATATATGTATATATATATGTGTTTTGTGAGGAATAATAATTATAATAATATATTATATTATTTATATAAATGTTGGGTTGTATATATATTATTTTAGGGTATATATTAATTATATTATTAGTATACTTTGTGTGAGTTCTTTTTGAATCTAATTTGATTCCTAAATTATTGTAGTTTATCTCTATATTATTTTATAGATGTCTTGTGAGGTTGACTTTGGGTTTGACCATGTTTGACTTTAGTGGACTTTAGAGTTGACCATAGTTGACTTTTACCTTAGAATTGACTTATTGACCTAGAAATTGCCTAGTTTGACTTGTTCTCTTTCCGGGACCTTGTATTAATGTGGTATTCTATATCTAGGTCTTCGAGGCACCGAGTCAGACATTTGTGAGATTGTTCATTAGACTTCAGGCGAGTACATTCTCTGATAGTTTCTCATTTATGATATCCTCTATGTTCGTTGTATCTAGTGTAGATATACATGTTCTCTTGACACTATGGTTACACGGATTGGTATATCCGGATCTCGTCATGAGATGTTATTCCTTGGTATATGGTGTATATGGTGCAAGTATTGTTTTATTAGTTATCTTGTACATGTACAGACACCGATTCTCGGGGAGACTAGCTATCTTCTTGGGGAATCTAGTGCCATAACGTACCGTGGTTGGATCTATTATACCAGTCGGGGTGGGGAGTATTTTAGTGTAGATATGTGATCATACCCTCCTTGTGCATGTCTTGTTCCTTGTGAGTATTGATCATACACCGCACGTATAATTAGCCAGGCCATCATACTCTTGTGCAAGTTCCCAAGCCGATCACATGTTAAAGCTAGTACTCACAAACTTAGTCATTAGTATTCTTGTTCCATCAGCATATTGTTCATTATTGTATTTCTTTCCAGTATTTCCTTATTGTCTGTACATTCTTGTATCTATTTATGCATCTTGTTTATCCACAACTATTTACTGTTACATAGTTTTTATCATTATTTGAGAACTGCTGTTAGGGTTGTACTCTGCTCCTTTCCTGACTGGATATATTTTTCCAGATGACACTGAGGAGTACCCTACCTATTATGGACCCCAGGATATTGTGGGTTTAGATTCTGAGACCCTGGCTCAAGTGGGACTTATCCCAAGTGAGACAGTTGACCCTGGAGTTGTAGCTTTATAGTTTTGTAGTATTCTTTTGTACTGGATTTGTCTCCAGCATATTTCTGTAATTTTCTTCAGACTCATTGATGTATTATTTTAGACTCATGAGTTGTATTGTGACTATTCTATTCTTATCTAATTCGTGTTCATTCTATCTTAGTTCTGTGATTGAGTACACTATCTTTTGGTGGTTCATTATATTAGATAGACTTTCTAGACAGCGTTCTACCGCCGATTCTGCGGCGTAGGCTGGGCGTTGTTTCCGACTAGTCCCTTACCCCGGGTGCGGGTCGTGACACGTTTTTGGTGGTGGCCCATGTAGGTCCAGCTTCACAAGTATGTGATGTCGTGGTAGTGCGACAACTTAGTTGTACTACTGCGAGCCTGCAATAGGATATAGGATATAGGCTGAGATACTCAATCACATCTAGGAAAATTCTTTTGATTCAACTATTCTCCTTTGATATTGATACTTGATCTCTTAAACTGTCCTTTCCTTGATGTCTTACATCTTGTGCCATATTGATTCTTTCTTTCGCTTTGTCTCAGGATGCCGCCTAAGACTAGATCACAGCAGGGAAGAGCAGTTTCTGAGAGGTCTGCGACATCCCGAGGGCCTGCACCAGTCACTTCTCCGATGATTGGAGTGTCAGCTGCTTTCGGAGGTCCACCACCTACTCAGAGGACTATGACAGCTGTATCTGAGGGGCTTCCACCTCCACCTCCTGTGCCAGCAGAGGTGTCACAGATGTTTACACTGTTTCATGAGATGCTCGAGGCACAGAGGGCTCAGTCAGAGGCACATCAGAGGCAGACCGACGTTCTACGGCATGGCATCGAGAGTGCTCATCAGCTTGCTCATGCTATAGTTGAGAGAGGAGTTCCGATCCAGCAGCAGGTTGTTTCTCAAGTTGCTCAGCTTCGACCAGGCAACATTCAGGACTTCAAGAAACTGGAGCCTAGGGTTTTCAAAGGGACGGAGGGCATCGTCTATGCTGATGATTGGCTCGAGGACATTGAGCGTCTTATGAGGGTGTCCCATCTTTCTGAAGATCTAAAGGTTGAGGTGGTAGGACTTCAACTGTTCGACGTCGCTCGCACTTGGTTCAGGAATGAGCCGGTTCTAGTTGACGCAGGACAATCTTGGGAGGTATTCAAGGACCTTTTCAAGAAGAAGTTTTTCGCTCGGATAGACAGGCTTGACTTGGGGAGACAATTTGAGAGTCTCATTCAGGGAAGCATGTCTGTGGAGGAATACGCTGCAGAGTTCGGTAGGCTGAGCCGATTTGCAGAATATCTGGTGAGGGAGCCGGAGGTTCGAGCTATTCGTTTCTGAGAGGGTCTAAACTGGGAGGTAAAGATTCTCATTCCGTCTTTTTATGAGACATACTCGGAGATACTTGCGGAGGCACGCAAGGTTGAGCGGGATCTGGGTTTGAAGACCAAGAGAGATCGTGATTCTTTTCTGGGGCCAACGGCAGTGCAGTATCTGCCAAACGTCCTCATTTCCAGTCCAGACCTTTCCAGCAGCCACAGCAGAACCAGACTCCAGCTAGAGCGCCTTTTTACCAGGTACCTCAGCAGCAGAGGCAGTTACAGCAAGCTCTATACAACTTCTGCAAGAAGCCCGGCCACATCTGGAAAGTTTGCAGGAGGAGGCTAGGAGTTTATTTGTATTGTGGTACTGAAGGGCATCAATCGAGGGAGTGTCCTCGTCGTGCAGTTCAAGGAGCAGCTCCAGCTCCAAGGACACAGACGAGACCACCTGCAGCACAGCCGAGGGGACCGCTTCCGACACAGCAGCAGCATTTTGTCCAGCATCAACAGCAGGGAGGTGCTCGATAGGGACGAGCGTTTGCTATGACCGTCGAAGAGGAGGAACCCACCGGAGATGTCATCGTAGGTTCTATTCTTCTTGATTCCATTCCAGCTTTAGCTTTGTTTGATAGTGGTGCTTTCCATAGTTTTGTATCTGTTTCTTTTGCTCTAAAGCATGGTTTGGTAGCTGAGTCTTTGCTTAGGACTTGCAAGATCATGACCGGGGGAGGCATTATCCTGGTTAATGATATTTGCAAAGATCGGAGAGTTACTCTGGGAGGTCGGGAGTTGAGTGCGTGTCTACTTGTAATGCCACTTCCGAGCTACGATATTGTACTCGGGATGGATTGGTTGAGTAGGCACCGTGCTAGCATAGATTGTAGAGGAGGTAGAATTTTGTTTGGTTCGCCAGGAGAGCCAGAGTTCGAGTTTGCTAGAGGAGCTGCAGAGCAGGGAGAAGGCATTATTTGTGGAGCTATGGTGGAAGACAAGGAGTTGCCGCATCCGTTGATAGCAGAATTTTTGGATGTGTTTCCTGAAGAATTGCCAGGATTGCCGCCAGATCGAGATGTTGAATTTTCTATAGACTTGGTGCCAGGTGCAGAACCGATTTTGCAGCATGTCTATAGAGTAAACAACAGCGAGCTGGTCGAGTTGAAGAAGCAGGTGGACGAATTGCAGGATAAGGGGTTTATCAGATCGAGTTCTTCACCATGGGGAGCCCCGGTATTATTTGTACCGAAGAAGGATGGATCGGTGCGCATGTGCATTGATTACAGGGCTTTAAATAATCTCACTATCAAGAATAAGTATCCTTTGCCACGGATTAATGATCTGTTTGATCAGTTGAGTGGTGCGAAGGTGTTTTCTAAGATAGATTTGAGATCAGGCTACCATCAAGTGAAGGTGAAGCCGGAGGACATACCGAAGACTGCTTTTAGAACTCGGTATGGTCAGTACGAGTTTATGGTGATGCCGTTTGGTTTGTCTAATGCACCGGCGGTATTTATGAACTTGATGAACAAGG
Organism: Iris macrosiphon; assembly: GCA_036927795.1. NCBI lineage: Eukaryota > Viridiplantae > Streptophyta > Magnoliopsida > Asparagales > Iridaceae > Iris > Iris macrosiphon. The sequence continues at coordinate 91,057,896 of JAYESA010000012.1, forward strand.
TGTTCCACCAGTACTTTGACAAGTTCGTGGTGGTGTTCATCGACGACATACTCATATACTCAAGGACACCGGAGGAGCATGAGGAGCATTTGAGGATTGTGTTGGATGTGCTGAGGAAGGAGAAGCTGTATGGAAAGTTGTCCAAATGTGAGTTTTTCTTGGACAAAGTAGAATTCTTGGGGCATGTTGTGACTGGTGATGGTATTTTAGTGGATCCGAAGAAGATTTTAGCAGTGGAATCTTGGAAGACTCCGAGTTCAGTAGCAGAGATCAGGAGTTTCTTGGGATTGGCAGGCTATTACAGGAAGTTTGTGCAAGATTTTTCGAGAATTGCCGAGCCGATGACCAGACTCACAAGGAAGGATATGAAGTTTGTTTGGACGGAGGATTGCCAGATTGCTTTTAAGGAGTTGAAGAAGAGGTTGATGTCTGCTCCTATTTTGACGTTGCCATCAGGGTCCGGAGGTTTTACTATTTATAGTGATGCATCGGGGAAGGGTTTAGGTTGTGTTCTTCAGCAGCATGGAAAAGTGATTGCCTATGCATCCAGGCAATTGTGTCCTCATGAAAAGAACTATCCTACCCATGATTTGGAGTTGGCAGCTATCATATTCTCCCTGAAGTTGTGGAAACATTATTTGTACGGAGAGCGTGTGGAGATCTTCACAGACCACAAAAGCTTGAAGTACGTTTTCACGCAGAAGGAGTTGAACATGAGGCAGCGTCGGTGGTTGGAATTGATGAAGGATTTTAATATCTCTTTGCAATATCATCCTGGGAAAGCCAATGTAGTTGCCGATGCTTTGAGCAGGTATCCAGTAGCTATGTTCTTGACACAGGATCGATATCTATTGGAGGACTTGGAGAGCTTGGGCATTGAGATGATTGTTCCTGGGTGTGCTATGCAGATGTGGGGATTGCAGATACACTCAGATTTGATGGACAGGATCAAGGCAGCACAGTATGATGATGTATCTTTGAGGAGTATCAGAGCTCAGGTGAGAGCAGGATTGGAGGATGATTTCACTATTGCAGAGGATGGATCCTTGAGGCATAGAGTTAGATTGTGTGTGCCTAGTGGGGAGTTACGCGAGGAGGTGTTGCAGGAAGCGCATCGCTCTCAGTATTCCATACATCCAGGTGCTAACAAGATGTATCGGGATATGCGAGAGAGTGTGTGGTGGTATGGCATGAAGAGGGAAGTGGCACAGTTTGTATCCAGATGCTTAGTGTGCCAGCAGGTGAAAGCCGAGAGGCAGAGGCCAGGAGGGTTACTTCAGCCATTACCCATTCCAGAGTGGAAGTGGGAACACATTACTATGGATTTTGTGTCCGGACTACCACGATCTCCAGAAGGGAAAGACGCGATTTGGGTCATTATTGATAGGTTGACCAAGTCGGCCCACTTTTTGCCTTTCAAGGTGGGTTTGTCTACGGAGAAGCTGGCAGAGATGTATGTGAGGCAGATCGTTAGGATACATGGAGTTCCCATCAGCATAGTCTCAGATCGAGATAGTCATTTCACTTCTTATTTCTGGAGGAGTTTGCAGGAGAGTTTGGGCACTCAGCTCAAGTTCAGTACTGCATATCATCCCCAGACAGATGGGCAGTCAGAGAGGACTATCCAGACTCTCGAGGATATGTTGCGCACTTGTGTACTAGATTTCGGAGGTTCTTGGGAGGACCATCTCCATTTGGTAGAGTTTGCTTACAACAACAGTTACCAGGCCAGTATAGAGATGTCACCTTTTGAAGCTCTATATGGTCGGAGGTGTCGTACTCCTTTATCTTGGGACGATGTTGGAGAGAGAGTTTTGCTTGGGCCAGAGATGGTTGTGGATGCAGCAGAGAAGGTTCATTTGATCAGAGACAGACTTCGAGTGGCACAGGACAGACAACGGCATTGGGCCGATAGCCATCGGAGACCCTTGGAGTTTGAGGTATAGTTTAGATTTTATTTTGTATGCTTGTTCTTGGTTGTTTGTTATAGATAAGTTCTTAAGGTGGTGTTTTATTCTAGGTGGGTGGTTTGGTGTTTCTGAGGATTTCTCCGACACGAGGCACGATTCGCTTCGGTGGAGGCAGAAAGCTTAGTCCGCGATTCATTGGACCTTTCACTATTCTAGAGAGGGTCGGTGCAGTTGCTTATAGACTAGACTTGCCACCTGCATTGGAGGGAGTGCATAACATGTTTCATGTGTCACAGTTGAGACGATACGTGGCAGATCCTAGTCATGTATTGGATCACTCAGAGATAGAGGTGGGCCCTACTCTTAGCTATCCAGAGCAGCCAGTTGGAATTCTGGATCGGAGAGAGAAGGTGCTGAGGAACCAGACGATTTCTTTGGTGCGCATCGCATGGAGGCATCACTCTCCGGGGGAGTCTACCTGGGAGAGAGAGGATGACATGCGAGAGCGTTATCCATATTTGTTTGTACCTTGAGGTATGTTATTTCTAGTTATGTTCTGTTCATTGTTATGTTCTGTTCATTAGTTAGTTGTGATTCTTTAGTTCTGTTCTGTGATTTTCTGGGGGTAGTTTTCATCTTTGAATTTCGAGGACGAAATTATTTTAAGGAGGGTAGACTTGTCACTACCACATTTTAGGAAAAAGGGTATTTTAGTAATTTCCTATTTAAATAAATATTGTGCATGGTAAATAATTTTTGTTGTATTATTTAATTATTGTTGGATGTTATTTAATTATTTTGGACTTATTTTAGTGGACCCAACTAGTTTAGTTTGGACCCATGGACCAACATGAATTAATTAGTTAGACTTGGCCCATTTAGAAAGCCCATGGTTAAGAAGATGGATTAAATTAATTAAATGATTAGACTAGAAGCTTCCTTCCTTAATTATTTCTTCATGAGAGGCCCCAAGGGGTACATTGGACATTTTACAATTGCTTGGGGGAGGGGCTATGGCCGGCCTATTAATGAGGGGGGGAAACTTCTCTCTCCTCTCATTTCATTCCAAATCTAGATCTAGAATTCTCCCACTACCAAATTCCCTCCATTCCCAATCCAATTCCCTACCAAATTCATTCCAAATTCTTTCCAATTCACCATTAAAGAAGAAGGAAGCAAGGATCTAGAAGAAGGAAGCAAGGATCTACAAAGAGGAGCAAGGATCTACAATTTGGAAGCAAGTTCATCTCAATTGGAGATTTCATTGGGAATCCATCTCCCAATAGGTATAATTCAGATTTTTTCATTTAAATAGCTTCTAAATCTGAGATTTAATCATGTAAAATCAACCTATATGTATGTACTACCCATAGGACTTTGTTTTGTGTTCATAGGAGACCCATGGAGAAAGTTATGGTACTTTTTGTGTTAATTTTGTTGGAATTCCGAATTTATATTTTTTTTGTGTGTCAATTGATCCTATAGATCAATTGGACATGAGATTTGTGTTTGAGGCTAGTGTCGTGTCCATATTGGGATACTTGTGGTTCGTATCCCAACTATTTGGTGATACGTGTTATTTGGGGGTTTTCCTCCGACACGGGGCTTTGAACATGTCGTATTTTGACACGGACACATAGATCTACTTTTGACGCTTTAATTTATTCATAAATATTATTTGTGATTTGTTTGTGTCCTTCGGGGTGCATTTGGTTGTGTGTTGGACTCGGGTCGCATGCGTATCCTATATCTAGTGGGATACGGTGAGATACTCTCAAATTGTGTGTATTTTTGCATAGATCTAATTAATTGTGGTTCAATTCTTCATTTATAATTAGTATATATATATGGATATTAAATATTTATTTTGTGTATTTATTATAGTAATTATTGTAGCATAGATCTATATTTTGGGTGTGCTAATATAATGTACAATATAATATGTAGCTTTCTTGCTTGCAAATATATATGTTACTACTTGTTAAATAATATAATTTATACATAAAATGTTTTATAAAATATATTTGTATGTTTAATTGTGTAATTATATTATTTATAATTATTATGTAATTATTTGGATATTTATGTAAATATTTTAGGTGTGCTTCTAGCCATGTAAATTATATGTTCTTTGTTAAATATTTGAAGGTATAAGTTTATGTGTATATTAATATATATATGTACATTTTGTATTAATGGTTTATATATATATATATATATATATATATACTGTTTTATATATTCTGTTTATATATATATATATATATATTGTTTTATATATTCTGTTTTTATATATATAATTATATATATATATAACTTGTTTTAGTGACAGTGAATTAATGACAGTAAAAACTGTCATTAATTAGCCGACTAATAGCAGCCGCTGTAGCCTTCGGGCAATTAATGACAAACCTGTCATTAATTGCAGCAGCGGGAAACAGCAGCTTTTCTGTGACGCTTTTTCGCGACAGTTTAACTGTCAGCGAAAACCAAAGCAGTGGCAGTTTATTATTTGGGTTTCGGTGACAGTCCTTCGGTGACAGTCCCGACTGTCACTATTTAAACTGTTTTGATTTAATCCTATTTTATTCACTATTTTTCAATGACGCTTTGACAGATTTAATGTATATATTATATATTATAATTGTATATATATATATGTATATATATATGTGTTTTGTGAGGAATAATAATTGTAATAATATATTATGTTATTTATATAAATGTTGGGTTGTATATATATTATTTTAGGGTATATATTAATTATATTATTAGTATACTTTGTGTGAGTTCTTTTTGAATCTAATTTGATTCCTAAATTATTGTAGTTTATCTCTATATTATTTTATAGATGTCTTGTGAGGTTGACTTTGGGTTTGACCATGTTTGACTTTAGTGGACTTTAGAGTTGACCATAGTTGACTTTTACCTTAGAATTGACTTATTGACCTAGAAATTGCCTAGTTTAACTTGTTCTCTTTCCGGGACCTTGTATTAATGTGGTATTCCATATCTAGGTCTTCGAGGCACCGAGTCAGACATTTGTGAGACTGTTCATTAGACTTCAGGCGAGTACATTCTCTGATAGTTTCTCATTTATGATATCCTCTATGTTCGTTGTATCTAGTGTAGATATACATGTTCTCTTGACACTATGGTTACACGGATTGGTATATCCGGATCTCGTCATGAGATGTTATTCCTTGGTATATGGTGTATATGGTGCAAGTATTGTTTCATTGGTTATCTTGTACATGTACAGACACCGATTCTCGGGGAGACTAGCTATCTTCTTGGGGAATCTAGTGCCATAACGTACCGTGGTTGGATCTATTATACCAGTCGGGGTGGGGAGTATTTTAGTGTAGATATGTGATCATACCCTCCTTGTGCATGTCTTGTTCCTTGTGAGTGTTGATCATACACCGCACGTATAATCAGCCAGGCCATCATACTCTTGTGCAAGTTCCCAAGCCGATCACATGTTAAAGCTAGTACTCACACACTTAGTCATTAGTATTCTTGTTCCATCAGCATATTGTTCATTATTGTATTTTTTTCCAGTATTTCCTTATTGTCTATACATTCTTGTATCTATTTATGCATCTTGTTTATCCACAACTATTTACTGTTACATAGTTTTTATTATTATTTGAGAACTGCTGTTAGGGTTGTACTCTGCTCCTTTCCTGACTGGATATATTTTTTCAGATGACACTGAGGAGTACCCTACCTATTATGGACCCCAGGATGTTGTGGGTTTAGATTCTGAGACCCTGGCTCAAGTGGGACTTATCCCAACTGAGACAGTTGACCCTGGAGTTGTAGCTTTATAGTTTTGTAGTATTCTTTTGTACTGGATTTGTCTCCAGCATATTTCTGTAATTTTCTTCAGACTCATTGATGTATTATTTTAGACTCATGAGTTGTATTGTGACTATTCTATTCTTATCTGATTCGTGTTCATTCTATCTTAGTTCTGTGATTGAGTACACTATCTTTTGGTGGTTCATTATATTAGATAGACTTTCTAGACAGCGTTTTACCGCCGATTCTGCGGCGTAGGCTGGGCGTTGTTTCCGACTAGTACCCTTACCCCGGGTGCGGGTCGTGACAAGCAGCCACCAATACCACCATCAGCGACTTCAACGTTGGAAGAAGTTACCTTCTAGGCAAGATTCTCCTGAAGTGCCAAATAGGTGATCTCCGAACAAAGGTGACCTGCTATTTCATCGACGTAGAAGTGTCCTACAATGTCCTGCTAGGGCGTCCATAGATAAACAAGTACTACTCTGACTCAGTTTTATACAAGAAAATCCACCTAAATGAAGGGGGTAACGATGCTGCTGATGAGGCCGATGTGGCTACATCTCCAGGTGATCCTCTAAGAGTCTGTCTCAAGGGATGTACGCCAGGGACAGAGACGCCTTCCAGACAAGAATCCCCTTGCCATGAGAACTCCAGGACAGCTGGTGGTCAAACTCGGTAGAAAAGCTCAGTGCCGTCAATATTACTATAAACCATCAAAGAAAATGAGCTGGAAGAAAATGAGCTGGAAGAAAATTCCACTACATCTACCGACGTACCGTCCTACAGCGATATAATCCCTTTCAAGGAAATACCATATTTTATTAATAAAGTCCTCTGTTTGAATTCTTCTGTTGTCGCACAATAGAGCACCGCATATTCTTTGGAACATGGTAAACGTTTACACCTCCAAACACAAGTAACTACGGCTCACATGGTTAAATGTATCTCCCTTAGCTAATACCTATGTTTTATCGTTCCAACAAGGAAGAAAGTGTACAACGCTATCATTTTTGAGAGAATTGAAGGTAACCAGGACTTCGTCTCAGAAGACCCAGAACAAAAAATGGTAGAATGCAACTTTACCTTTACATCATACAAAGTAAGTGTATTCTCCAGAAAATGGGATACGACCTAAAAAAATGACCAAGGCCTGAATTATGGCAAAGGACGACGTTTGCCATTACATCACTTTGCCCCCAAAGGCAAGCCTAAAATATACTTTAAATGACCTGGTGATGATTTGGAATATGTCACACCTCCTATGACTCTCGAAGACTCGGGAGAGGATGATAAAGTACAATCTCAGTCTTTACATTTTTTTGCTTGGGACTCCAATACCAGCATCGCAGCCTTACTCCAACAAACATTATCCACTAACATGATATCAACAGACCCAGATGGGGACTCAATCTCTAATCATCTTACCACCGAAGACAATCATTATCGACGCTTGCACGAATTGGAAGCACTCGATAAAAAGTGCCTCTTGGCTCAGTAGAGCTTCGAGCTATACCAAGCATGGCGCCTTTAACAAGTAGGTCAAAGAAAGGACATTTCAAGTAGACGTCCTAGTCCTCGTAGAAAGAAGACCAATAGTCAAGATCCAAAAGAAGGCAAAGAAATACTAATCTAAGTGGGATGGTCTCTTTGTGTAGAGACGGTCTAGTACAGCGGCACATACATGCTCGTTAAGCCCAATGGTGACTTGCTTATGATGTAACAGCCACTTTGCTCAGTTCTGCAAGATGAATCAAACAGCATATCAGTACTTGAACTTGGAGTTTTTAACGGTTCACTCGGAGTCTCGCTCGACCGAGGCAAGCCCTCCTTCATGTGGGTGGTTATGATGAACCTGTCTTTGCTTCGCCTAAATTTGGAATATACATGCTTGATCGCTAGGCAAACACCCTTGTTTGCTAATAAAAAAGGTGAACGCACCTAGCTAAGGGAATAATCCTATCTTATATAACTTGAATAGAACATGAAAATGAAACATGGTTTATTGTTAGTCCCCCATACGAGCCCTTTAAACTCGTGCTAGTGTAACCACATATGTTTTCAAGTATGGTTATGCCACATGTTTCCTTTAAGTTATATTCATACTGTTCCAATGCTTATCTGCTTTTCATATTCTCTATGCTTATTATATAGAACATGACATGAATCATTATACTTTACTATTAATAGTTTGCTCGGTTGAGGTAGAAAGGCTATCAAGTTAGTCGTTCCTAGTCAAATAATAGAAATAATGAAAGGCTTTGGGACCGTTAGGTCACCAAGGCAGTTCCCATACTAAGGGACTGCAACATGGAAATTCAAGCAAGCTAAGATCACAATATCTCTTGAATCAACACTCATTATGTACTGAATATGATGGCTCAGGGAGTCTATAAGTTCTGATATGACCCTGACTTCAAGTAGCACCTGATATGAAAATCTGGAATACTTAAGGATACACGCGGTTACAAATAACTTGTGCAAAAGGTGGATTATTGAATCTAGTTCCGCGGACTGTCGCTGGGGCACTAGGGCCGATCTGATCTAGACAGAGCCTTCTGGTAGTCGTCTATTATGGGTGGGATGGGTGCAATGCCCTCTGTATCTTGCTTGCACACCATCTTTGCCTGGAGACTGCACCATCCACTATGGCATCATTCTAATAACCTTCTTTCATATACATTAAGTTGGCTCGATTGCGACAATCCTCGTGTGAGTTATTGCATTATGGCGACTGTTCTAAGTAACACATCTGTATCTATATCTATATCTGAATAATCTGAGAGTATCATATTTGTATAGTCGGAGTATATCATTCATTTGAGGCATACCACACTCATAAAAATTGTGTTTGCTATACGATCTTTGATTTCATATATATTCGTGCTTGTTTAACTTAGTTTTATCTTTTATCAGGGACGGACGAATGGTAAGTTGGTAAGTCTCGTCGTTTAACTCTAATATCGTATGATGCATTGCAACATGAGTTAGGCTTTATAACTTTGCCATAAAATTGATTCAAAGGAAAGACTAGAAAGACAACAATGATAGAGTGAACATAACTAATTGAACGTGTTTGAATTTTTCTTGCGAGCGAGAAGCCTCCCTAGCAATGAATTCAATGTACTGATAACCCACCAGATTTCTTACAGGATGTGGGAGTACTCGTTCGGTATGACAACCCCTTCATCCGGGCTATGGCATGGAGTTCGCTCTGGGCCTTGGAGTGTTACATCCAGAGCAAAAGCACATATACAGGACATATTCTTGGAATATCACCTATGTATCATCCCATGTTTTAAGACACTTGTTGTGCCTTTATTAATTCGTGAGAGAGAGAGAGCTTGAGCGACTTGTAATATCGGCCAAGCACCGCTTGTAATACTTATTAAGAATCAATAAAGAGCTAGTTTTCTTATCATAGTTGTGAAGTAGTTATCTCACCACCCGTTATATGCTTGGACTTGTACTGGCGCAATTTAGGCTCGCGCAGCATCACGCCAAAGGGAGGACGAACGACCCTGCGAGGTTGGGGCATGACTTATTGGTATCAGAGCTTAGTTTTACGTCCTTGGTCTCGTATCGATTCTCTCTTCTTGAAAATTCGTTCATGGTAATACTTTAGACGCTCTCTCTCAATGTTCCTCAAGATGTTCCATATAATAAGTCTAGCTAATTGAATGTATCTCATGTGGGTATTTTGCTTGAACATGACAACTATAGAGAAGACCTTGTGGGTTGAGCAATAGGTGTTATATATTAGACTTGTTTGGTGCTAGCATGTTTGTGTGCGAGATTATAATAACGTTCGAATGAGATAAGTTGGATTCGAATCACGAAATTGAGAGATATCTATCAATAAAGTTGATTTTAGGAAACATAATATCGTTGATACAAAATAGAGGATTATGCTTAGATTTTAAGGATTGCATCGGTTGGATATTTAGCTATGCAAACATGGTTTCAAAGATTTTCATGTGGCTTGAACCTGAGTGGTGTATATGGTAACTTTGAGGAATGTTCTTTGGATCATGGATTTTGGGATAGCAACGAGTCGGTCAAAAATACAAATTTGTGTAAGAGAACAGTGCAAAGCCTTATAACATGTGTAGCCTAGTAAGATTGATATCATGTGTCTCGTGCAAGAATTACTTGAAAGATTCTATAGAAATTTTGTAGAAGTTGGGATAATATCGGATAAGGATTTGAAACAAATGACTTGGTCGAGGAAGAATAAGAAAAATAGAGGAGATTATGTCATACATGAGGATTAAATCAATCAGATGAACTTCGTGTTGAGGATTAAAAGTTTCATAGAATTTGTTGTGCCTTCACCCTAGTTTTACCGACTTCACTGTCACTAAGCTGGTTAAAATACATTTATTTCAGGGGCACCTTAAATATGTGTATGATCCAAACTTGACAATATGCTAAACTTGAACCAACTTCGCTATTTCTAAGCTTGGTTAAAATTTATATACTTGGGGGATGTCTCGAATGTGTGCACGATCCAGACTCAGCGGTATGTAGAACTCAAATGCAGCTACAAGTGAATATGATTATATGTGAATAAAACTAGTATGATTGGAAGATAGATTAATCAAGTGATTGTGAGAGATAGAGTTAGGGTGCAAGAGAATTTGGATTGGACGATATACAATGATTCGAAAGAATTGATGAAGCAAATTTGATATTAGAGATGGGAATCAAGTTTGTTTGATGATACGCAAATAACGAAAAAGAATTGATCTTGTGTATAACATAGACATTAATAAATAGTTGAATGATACGATATAGTGCAAAGGAATTATGGATGGTTATATGGACAAACTCGATAAAATAGAACGGAATGATAATTGATAGACATGGGCTCGATGATTCTCTAGTTAATGAATGATAGATTTTTTATCTTTGCAAATTGAGGAAATGAATGCTTGAAGACAGATCTTAGATCGAAGCAATAGGATTTATGTTTAGGATAAAAATTATAACTCGGATGAAATGAACGCATAACAAGGAATAACTCGGTTAGATTTGAGGATTGCTCTAGTATATAATTAGAAAATGAAACAAAGTCGAGGATAAGTTAGTTTGAAAATTGGTGCAAGTAGTGCATGATGGTTTTGTGAACGAATCCATGAATCATGTCAAATGATTTAGAGAATACGAAATAAGGATTATGGTTTAGAGATTCGAATCGTGACTTGGTGAACTTGACTTGGATAGACGGATAAGAAGACTTTACCGGATACTTTTGAGGAGATAGACTATGTGAATTACTATATTTGTCACGCCCCAGATCAAGAATACTGGAGAGTGGGAGAATGATCCAGCCAACAGCACCGTATTGAATACCGATGTAACCCATAATGTGTTAAGGTTGTCTAGAAATAAAGGGATGCATACTACAATCAAGTCACCAAGGGTCAAGAACTTCTATATCTCAATTATTTAAGAAATTAACAATAACATAGAACATCTCAGAATAAGCAATAAGGCATCCTAAACGTTACATAAGATTGTTCTAGATATCTGACATCATAAGATAACATGTCAGATTATAAGATCAAAGTATATATGACAATTAGTCAGCTGTAGTCTGAATATATCACAGTCAAATAGTGAACTAGTTTCCAGATTTATCGGCTAACAGGTGCCGGCTGGCTAAACGCCCAAAAGAATATATTTTACAAAAGATGAGCAGTGAATGAAGGTACCAACTCGTGACCCTTAGCAGCCATCAATTTCGTGCGTGCCATCAGTAAGGGTTAGATACGATTGATCCTCTAGTGCTGGCTATAAACCAGGCCATACAAAACCAGTGGGATCAGACCCCAAATAGGAACTACAGCAAAGGAAGCACAAAATAAAGAAATAAAACCATCTCGATTAGCATGAGATGCATGAGCCAATAATCAATGACATATGTTCCATCCATGATATGATACGACACCCCTTCACCAAACAAGGACATAAATGCCATATCACACAATGATAGAATACGTCCCTTAATTTTGGTCAAGCTAAAAAATAATTATGCGTCGTAGTTTCAGTTCACAGCCTATCGTAACACAACAGCGCAATCCAACAACCAAACAAGGATATGAGTTGAACTACCATGCCACGACAGTCTATATCCCTAATTCTAATTAATAGAAGGCATAATACATAATCAGGGATATAATATATATATATATATATAATATCTTCAGTCCATGGATTATCGTAACATAATAACGCAATCCAACAACCAAACAAGGACATTGGTTGAATACTCAATCCACGACAGTCCATTTCACTAACTATAAACAAATTAAACGGCAAATCAAGTAGTACAGCTTGATATATGATACAAGGGCTATCCCAGTAATATATTATATGAGTATCCTCAGATCATACCATAATCGAACAGGGCTGGCTGAACCAATAGTATACGAGCAAGAATATAAATATATGATGACCAGTCCCTTCCTAGGGTCCTGAGCTAATTAATGATCAATAATAGTTTTAGGATTTCTATAAGAAAGATACTAGCTCGGTCTTATAATTAAGTCAGATATTGCACTCCACTAATCTGGATGATATAAAGTAGCCATGGTGGCCAGCCTTTACTCCCAGCTAATTTAGGGTGGTTCGACATGTACGATTTTGAGATACCGTTCCCTACCTATGCTCTACAAGTTGAGTTACCTAGTTAACCCTAGGTTAATTAGAGTACCATGCTGTGGTGTCACGCCCCAGATCTAAAATACTGGAGAGCGAGGGAATGACTCAACCAACCGCACCTTACGGAATACCAAAGTAACCCGCAATGTGTTAAGTTATCTAGAGACAAGGGGGTGCAAATTACAATCAAGTCACCTAAGGTCAAGAATTTCTATATCTTAATCATTCAAATAAGTAACAATATTATAAAATATCTCAGAATAAGGAGTAAGATGCCCCAAATGCCAAATCAGAATGCTCTAGAGAATTGATATCAAAAATAATTTGCCAGATTATAAGATCAAAGTATACAGGAAAGTGAGTCAGCTACATTATGAATATATTACAGTCATGTAGATTAAACGCCCAAAAAATTATATTTTACAATAGACGAGCAGTGAATGAAGGAACCCACTTATGACCCTCAACAGCCATATGTCTGGTGCATGCCATCAGTGAGGGTGAGATACGCTTGATCCTCAGGTGCTGGCTCTAATCCTGGTCAAGCAAACCCAGTGGGGTCAAAACCCAAATAGCAAGTACCACAAAGGAAGCACAATAAAAAAAATAAAAGCATCTCTATTAGCATGAGATTCATGAGCCAACAATCAATGTTATATGTCCCATCCATGATATGATACGACACCCCTTCTCCAAATAAGGGTAGGAAATGCCATCATACCAAGATAGAATACGTCCCTTAATTTTAGTCAAGCTAAAAATAATTTTATATCGTAGTTTCAGTTCACAGTCTATTATAACACAAAAGCATAACCTAATAACCAAACAAGGACATATTTGAACCACCATGCCACGACAGTATATGTCCCTAATTCTACTTAATAGAAGGCATAATACACAATCAAGGATATATATATATATATATATATATATATATATATAACATAGTTCAGTCCATGGATTATCGTAACACAACAACGCAACACAATAACCAAACAAGGACATGGGTTGTATCATCATGCCACGATAGTCTACTTCACTAACAAAAATCAAATTAAACGATAAATCATCTAGAACGGCATAATATGTCATCTCTGGGTTATCCCAGTAATGCATTATATGTCTAACCTTATATCGTGGCATAATCAAATAGGGCTGGCTGAACCAATAATATACGAGCAAGAATATAAATGTATGATTCACCAGTCCCTTGCAAGGGCCTTGAGCTAATTAATGATCAGTAATAGTTTTAGGCCTTCTATAAAAAAGATACTGGCTCGGTCTTATAATTAAGTCAGATACTGCACTCCACTAGTACAGATGATATAAAATATCCGTGGTGGCCAGCCTTTACTCCCTGCTAATTTAGGGTGGTTCGACATGCACGATCTCGAGATACCGTTCCCTCCCAATGCTCTACAAATTGAGTTACCTAGTTAACCCTAGGTTAATTAAATATCATGCCATGGTAACATGAATATTCATTCTTATATGTCATACTTTAAGTGTAGGAACTCCTTATACGGATCCATATTGTCACTTGTAAGTTAAATCTGGATTCACCTAAGTATGATACAACAATCAATACTATCTAGCTATAACAAAAGTTACTGTCCAACTACTAGATTCGTGCATAGAAATAATTACATATATCACGTAGCAGGAGTATGTGGCACGACGACTCACTATCAAGTAGCATTCTCGGTACGATCAAGTATATCAGCACGAATACAATAGTCAGGAAAGGAACAAGTTCTATCCCTTGCAATAACACCTTCATCATGCTAAAGTAATTCATATACTGGCTTGGTGACATTTTTTCTTCGAACAAAACCATAGCCTGTGGTTTGTATTTTGGTGGGAAAGGGATCTCGTCCCAAATAGCTGGGTATGGCTGGTTGATTCCCAACTTCTTGAGCTGATCCTTATGCTTTAAGGCATCAAATTGGGCTTTTAATTCCCGAACTTCCCGTATCGGATCTTCAGTTGGGAAAGGGACAGCAGAGAGGTGAGAGGTCGGTAGTATTGTAGCTCCCACAGGAGGTAATATATTCTCTGGGTTAAGGGGTTGAGGAGCAGCTGATTCTTGAAGCTGATTCTTGAAGCTGATTCTTGATTTTGAATAGGCTCCTAGCTTGTATTGGATGGTGGCATGTCTACCCCCACACGTATTTGAGTCGGAGGAACAGGTGCTTGAGCTACCGCAGCTGTATGTTGAGTCACCAACATTTGGTGCATACTCTCCATCATGGTATGCATCCTTTTAAGCGATGATTCCAATACAGCGATGCGTTGTTCAGTACTTCCTGATGGGGAAGCTTCTCCATGTTCATCTCCAACGGCATATACTCCCATTTCTTTGGATGCCACCGAGGGATTAGTATAGATCTCTGTAGAGATTGAGTCTATACTTTCAGCATCAGATTCAGAAAGTTGGTGACCCCCAGCGTTAGAATCAGAAGAATATAAAGCCGGTTGTCGTGACCTCGAGCGGGTGTTTCAAAAAACACCTGCCTTAATATTCTCAAGGAGTCTGTCAAATCTCCTTTGGCTCAGAGTTCTAGAGGGATGACGTTTTAAACTTTACCTTCCTCTGGGAATGTGCGAAGCCATGTTTACCGACGCGAATGTCGATTCTTCTTCCTGTAAGGACAATGAGTAGTTTAATCGGTCAAAAATTGACTATTTTGCCTTAGAACAGCAGTACAACAATGCTCCCTAGGGGGTGTAATAACCATATTAGAAGATCCCCTGTCTTTGCGTTTATAGATCAAGAGATCACGCAAATCAGGAGGATTAACAGAAGAAGATGGCTTATTATGCCTTTTTACATCAGTAGGGACTTGGAGATTGGGAACCATGACCCTTTCTCTGCCATAAGTATACAGCAGTTCACCCATGTGAGTAGCAAATGATCCATCATCCGTCTGAGGAGCGTATTTTCCCGTGAAGCGGGTCTTCTTTACGCGAACAGACTTATCCTGGCATGATTTGCAGTGTTGTCCAGGTTTGCGTAAAATAGGGAAAGTCCTCAAACGGCCTCCTACGTCCCGCATAATCTGAAGAGTGGGAAACTTCTCCTCTTAGGGGCGTACAAGCCTAGAGGTTCGAAGATTCTCCACTCATTTTCCCTTGATGTGATCCAAGGGTCCATTTGCCTTATCACAGACGGGAGATATATTTTTACGCGCAAGGCACGTTCTAGACTTCTGGATTGGCACTGGGGCATTGCCAGAAGTTTTGTCTGCCACGTCACAGACGGGAGACAGATTTTTACACGCAAGGCGCGTTCTAGACTTCTGGATTGGCACTGGGGCATTGCCAGAAGTTTTGTCTGCTACGTCACAGACGGAAGACGGGTTTTTATGCACAAGGCGTATAGGTTGTGATGTCACAAGCTTGTTGATCGGAGGAGAAGAGTTTGCAGGAAGGGTAGAGGATGTCTAGGGCATCCACACTTTATGCAGCTTCATGTTATCTTGGACAGAGAGGGAATGAGAGCTACCCCCTACGCGAAGCATGTCTTCATAAGCAGATTGGTCGAATTGCACGACCAACGTCTTCTTCGTCGATCCGACGGATACAACATCGTGTTGAGCAATGGCTTTCTCATCATATGAGAAAGTAGTCCCCAACAGAGTCGCCATCTTATGTTTGATGATAAACAAAAGAAATAAAACTAGGTTTATACCAAACCCTTTCTTGTTTACAAACAAGAAAAAAAGTAGTATAATAAAAATAATTTTAGGGAAAAATTGCTATAGGAGTCTGATCTGCGGTCGATCACTTTGTCCCTTGGACCACACGATGATGAAGAAGTGTTGTAGAAGAAGAAGAAGCTTCAAAGATTGCAAGTGGGATTGAACTGTCAACCAATACTCTCTGTCTATGCTCTCTCTCTCTTTTGATTCGATCTCTGATCTTGATCTCCTCTCCTCTACCCCTGTCTCCTGTGATCGGAGGTCGCTATTTATAGAGCTCAGTCACAGAAACTGTCCAGTCGGCGTAGAAACCAAACTTGAAGAGAGTGGCACTTTTTACGTGGCAGTTATAATAACTGCTACCCACGTCTGAATGATCTCCTAAATTTACGTATGACGCATGTCCCATTATGAGGTAACGCGTATAACTGTTCCTCAAAGATCACGGCATGCAAGCCACGTAGGTAACTGCTCCTTGCGTAAAGATGGTTGGCATAAAAGCCAAATAACTGTCTTGTTGGCGTAAAAACCAAATTATTGTCTTGTTGGCGTAAAAGCCAAATAGCTGTCTTGTTGGCGTAAAAGCCAAATAGCGTAAAGCTTGATACTGCATGCATAATAGATAACCAGCGTAAAACTAGCCAATTATCCTTCCTGACTGAGGTCTTGAGCGTATTCTGGGCTAAATAGCCTTATCACGTATCTTTGCAAATATAGCCTGAGTTGGCATATTTCGAGGAGATAGCATACGACGTACTCCTATAGTTGAAAATAGCCTGGTTGGCGTAAAATGCAAGAATGGTGATGTGAGCGTATTAGTCACAGTTTTAGCTCTCCCAGTCATTAAAAATATAACAAAATCTCGTGCATTAAATGCAAAGATCTGCCCTCATCTGGTGTATTAAATACAGAGATATGCCTCGAGCTCTGTACGAGAGACAGCTTTTGACATGGCGTCTGATTTTGTCTCATTGCGAGCGTAAAAACTCATCTCTGCCTGTAAAATAGGCAGCATATTCCTTGAATGCGTAAAAATAACTTGTATCAAGGATATGTCACTAAACGACAGCCTGGGCTTCTATGCAGAATCATCATTACAGCCGTCCTCTCGATCGTCGTGTAGTACTCTTTGTCAGGAGTCTGATTTACTGTTTTGTCTGACAGGTTCGTTCAAGAAATATGAAGAGTTCCTCGTACAATTTTACACTGCATTAAAAGCAGACATATTTTATGCCGTAGGGAGGTGTAGCAACCTTTTACGCCTAAACAGCCTTGAAGCGCTGCTTTACGCGGGCATCTTTGAAGTCATATTTTATGCCACACAGCGTTGAAGCTCTATTTTATGCGGGCTTTATGTACGTTGGGGGTTTTACGTGTATAATTCCCCAGCATATTTCTTATGCTTCTACACTAGTGTAGCATGTTTATAATTTCTTAATACTTTTGTGACTTGATATTTCATATTTAGGTCTTCGGGACACTGATACGGATACTGTTGACATTCCATACCAGATTTTAGGCGAGTACATCTCTCTATTAGTTTTTAGTTCATGATAGTGTATATATTGCGTGTTCTAGAACTATATACTTGATTCCGACATAGTGGTTATACAGACTGGTACTATATAGATCCTGTCATGGGATGTTATCTTCTACCGTGTTCAACGAGTACTCATTCATATGTATTTTATCGTGTGTATCGGATATTAATTATCATGTACTTCATGTTCACATACTACTTATATTCAGTGTACTTTTATTCGTGTTTGTAACGTGTAATGATTAGATCCATGAGTATTGATTGGGGATGGGAAGGAGGAGTTGGTTATGTGATCAAGCCCAGTGTATTCATATATATGACGATTATATATCACACATATAATCGAGTTACCATATTGTATTCGTGTTCAAGCTAAACCGATCACATAACGAACTTCTACTATATGGCACATTAGCTAGTATATCTACTTTCATTACTTGCAGTATTCATATTGTCTGTTCTTTATTTTTCAGTACATTACCTGTTCACTTTAGTTTATTCTATTTTCTATTGCTAGTTATATTGTATTATTTATTATTATTTGTTATATATGTTCTATTATATTTTTGGAACTGCTTTCAGAGGTAGGTACCCTGCACCAATCCTAACTGGATATATATTTTAGATGATTGGCTTATGGATTAGTGTCCTATTTAATATATGCCATAGGACGACGAGCCATTAGAGGATTCTCTCTTAGAGCAGGAGAACCTAGTGCCAGTGACCGAGGAGGCCAAATTATATATTTTTTGATATTGTATTAGTCTTATTTCTAAACTCATGGCATGTATATATTATTTTGGGAGTGGCTATGTCTAGACTTATAGTTTTGGACTTGTTGCTGTATTATTACTCTTATTTTTTTCTCTCTTTTATTCCACATCGTGCTTTCATCCCCCTTTAATTTTATATTGTGAATGAGTATTGTTTACCATTATCACATAATATATTGTTTCTCCGTTTGGAGTTGAGATAACATTGATATGTACCATATATATATATATTATATAAGATGTTTATATAGTATGGACGACCCAGACAATGTTCTACTGCCAATGTTGGGACGTAGGCTGGGCGTTGATCTCGTGCCCTTATTTCGGGTGTGGGTCGTGACATATTTTTTAGTAGTAGCACATGCAAGTCCAGAGTCGCAACAAATGTGATATCATAGTAGTACTCTAAGTGTGAGATACTTCTACGAGCCTACTTTAGAATATAGGATATAGGCTGAGAGTATACTCAATCACAACTAGAAAATATTTCCAAATATCTATTTTGCTATCCTTATCTACTTGAATGCGTTATTTACTTTGAATAATTATGTCCTTCTTTGATGATATTGTATCTTACTCAATATTGATTCCTATGTCTCAATCGGTCTTCAGGAAGCCGCCGAAGACGCGTTCCTATCTCTCAAGCGCAGTATCAGCGAGGTCGACCACTTCCTCGCCTCTAAGGGCAGTACTAGAAGATACTGTTCCAGCAACATCAGTTCAGAGGTCTGCTTCACCAGTCCAGGTAGGCATTTCTGCAGCAGCTTTCAGGGGTGCTCCACCTTCGGTACAGAGGACAGTGTCGACAATCTCAGAGAAGCTTCCACCTCCACCACCCGCAATTGATATGATATAGGTGATTACACTCTTTTAGAAGATGATAGAGACCCAACAGCGCCAGTTAGAGGTTATGAGGCAGTGCATTGAGAATGCCCACCAACTTGCACTCGCTGTCGTCGAGAGAGTCACCTTAGTCTAGTCACAGACAACACCACCTCAGTTTATCCCATAACAGTCGAGGTCTGAGACTATCATAGACTTCAAGAGGATGGGGCTGAAGTACTTCAAAGGCACCGAGGGGATTATTTATGCTGATTATTGGATAGAACACATTGAGAGAAACCTATAGATGAACTAGATTCCTGAAAGGTTATAGGCAAAGTTTGTATGGAGCATGATGTTTAACATCACATTGACTTGATTCAGGATGAACCCTAGGATCTCAGCACCGAAACTTACTTGGGAAGGTTTTAAGGAGCTCTTCAAGAAAAAGTTCTTCCCATATATGGCTCTAACATCTCTAGAGAGATAGTTTCAGTATATCGTCCAGGGCAACATAACGGTGGATGAGTATGCAGCAGAGTTTTATAGATTGGGTCCCTTTGTGGAGGAACAAAATCCCTAGCGGAAGGCCCAAATGTTCAGAAAGGTCTGAACAGGGAAATCAAACCCCATACTAATGGTCATCGCACCACTATATTTAAGGAGATCCTAGCACACGCACAGCAGGCGGAGGATGATTTGGAGCTTGGCAACAAGAGGAAGAGGGATCCCACAGGAGCTAGCAGTAGTATGGGACTAGCAAAGCAGCCTCACTTTTAGCAGCAACATCAGAGAACTTCCAACAGTCGAGGCAGTAGTTCCCCGTACCAGCTAGAGTGCCAGTGTAGTAGGCATACCTGGTGT
This sequence comes from Iris macrosiphon, assembly GCA_036927795.1. Classification (NCBI taxonomy): domain Eukaryota; kingdom Viridiplantae; phylum Streptophyta; class Magnoliopsida; order Asparagales; family Iridaceae; genus Iris; species Iris macrosiphon. The sequence goes on from JAYESA010000012.1 coordinate 91,077,979, forward strand.
AGAGGCCAACTTTTCCTTGCCCATTCTGTAATAAGTCGGGTCATGGATGGAATGCGTGTAGGATGAGATTGGGCCAGTGTTTGTTCTGCGGGTCAGGAGACCACCAGTTGAGGACTTGTCCTAGGGCTCCAGCTCGTCCAGCTCAGGGCGGGGCCCAGGCATAGAGAGCACCGACAAGACCACTAATGGGAAATCATAGAGGACCTCCGTTACTGACAAAGCAGCAGAGGTTCGTTCAATACCAGCATCAGTAGAGAGGTGCACAACCGGGGCAAGCTTTCACCTTGACCGACGAGGAGGAGGAGCCAGTTGTGGATGTCATTTCAGGTTCAGTCTATCTTGATTCTTTTCTAGCTCATTCTTTATTTGATTCTGGTGCTTCACATAGTTTCGTATCTATATCTTTTGCTATGAAGCATCATCTTGAGACTGAACCATTGGTGAGGACTTGGAAGATTATGATCGGGGGTGGCATTATCCAGTTCAGTAATGTTTGCAAGGATCGGGGAGTTTCTTTAGGAGGTCGAGAGTTGAGTGCGTGTCTACTCATAATGCCACTTTTGAGCTACAATATAATACTTGGGATATATTGGTTGAGTAGGCACCATGTTAGTATCGGTTATCGTGAAGAAAGAGTTTTTTTCAAATACTAAGAGTGCCAGAGTTTGAGTTCGTCAGAGGAGTAGCAGAGCAGAGCGAGGAAGACTTCTATGGAGCTATGGTGGAAGAGCAGGAGCCGCCAGATCCATTGATTATAGAGTATATGAACGTCTTTTCGGAGGAGTTGTCGGGGTTGATACCAGACAGAGATGTGGAGTTTACTATAGACTTGGTGCCAAGTATAGAACCAATATCACAATACGTCTATAGGGTAAACAACAATAAAATAGCAAAGTTGAATAAGCAGGTAGATGAGTTACTAGACAAGGATTTCATCCGCTCTAGTTTATCACCGTGTGGTGCTTGAGTATTGTTTGTACCAAAGAATGATGGTTTGATATGTATATGTATCTACTATAGGGCTCTCAACAACCATACTATCAAGAATAAATATCCGTTGCTGTGGATTGACGATCTGTTTGATAAGTTGAGCGGAGTGAAGGTATTCTCGAAGATAGACTTGAGGTCGGGGTACCACCAGGTAAAAGTGAAGAAGGAAGATATTCCGAAGATAACTTTCAAGACTTGGTATGGGCAGTTAGAGTTCTTGGTGATACCGTTTGGGTTGACCAATGCCTGATGGTATTCATGAACCTGATGAATAAGGTATTTTATCAATACCTGGATCAGTTTGTTGTGGTCTTTATTGATGATATATTGATATATTTGAAGACCCGAAAGGAGCATTAGAAGCATTTGAGGATAGTTCTGGAGACTCTCAAGAAGGAGAAACTGTATGGCAAGCTTTTGAAGTGTGAGTTCTTCCATGATAAGGTTGAATTTCTCGGGCATGTGATTATAGGAGACAGGATCTTAGTAGACCCGAAGAAGATTTTAGCAGTTGGGTCGTGGTCTAGCCCGAGTTCAATGGCAAATATCAGGATCTTCTCAGATTAGTAGGCTATTATCGGAGATTTATTTAGGACTTCTCCAAGATTGCAGAGCCTATGACTAGGCTGACCAGGAAGGACATGGAGTTCGTCTAGACTGAGGAGTATCAGGCCGCCTTTGAGGTGCTGAAGAAGAGGTTGACTATAACTCCAATATTGACGTTGCCATCGGGGATATGAGGATTTTCCATATATAGTGATCCTTCGTGTAAGGGTTTGGGATGTGTGTTGTAGTAGAATGGAAAGGTGATTGACTATAATTTCTGATAATTATGCCCTCATGATAAGAATTACCCTACCCATGACTTGGAGTTGCTAGCAGTCATTTTTTCTCTAAAGCTGTAGAAACACTACTCTTACAAAGAGGGTATGGAGATCTTTATAGATCACAAGATCTTAAAATATGTGTTTACACAAAAGGAGCTCAATATAAAGTAGAGACCATGGTTGGAGCTAATAAAGGACTTCGATATCTCGTTGCAGTATTATCCAGGGAAGGCCAACGTAGTCGCTGATGCCTTGAACAGGTATCTAGTGGCTATGTACTTGACGAGGGATAGACATTTCTTGGCTGACCTGGATAGCTTGGGTATTAAATATCCTAGTTCTTGGAGTTACAACACAGATATAGGGACTTCAGGTACACTCATAGTTGATGGACCAAATCAGAGCCGCACAGTTCGTGGATGAGTCTTTGAAGAGCATCAAGGCGTAGGTCTAGATGGGATTGGCAGAGGACTTCAATATAGCAGAGGATGGATCATTGCGGCATAGTACCAGATTGTGTGTGCCGAGTAGAGCATTATGCCAAAAGATTCTTCACGAGGCACATCGATCTTCGTACTCTATGCATCCAGGTGCCAATAAGATATGTAGAGATATAAGAGAGCATATTTGCTGGTATGGTATAAAGTGGGAGATGGTGAGCTTCGTATCCAGATGCTTGGTATATCAGCAGGTAAAGGCAAAGAGGTAGAGGCCAGGTTGATTGCTTTAGCCTTTACCCATTCCAGAGTGAAAATGGGAGCATGTGGTGATAAACTTTGTATCAGGGCTTCCGCATTCTCCAGGAGGGAAAGACACGATTTGGATCACCGTAGACAAGTCCAAATCGGCCCATTTTTTGTCATTCAAAGTGGGTACGTCTACGAAGAAGCTAGCGGAGATGTATGTGCGAGAGATAGTTAGATTGAATGGAGTTCCTATGAGCATAATCTCAGATCGGGATAGTTATTTTATATTCCACTTTTGGAGGAGTTTGTAGGCTAGCTTGGGCACCAAGCTCAAGTTTAGCACCACATATCACCCTCAGACAAACAAGAAGTCAGAGAGGACTATCCAGACTCTTGAGTGTATGCTATACACCTGTGTTCTAGATTTTGGAGGCTCTTGGGAGGATAACCTTCACTTGGTTGAGTTTGCTTATAACAATAGCTACCAGGCCAATATAGAGTGTCACAACTTGACGCGTTGTATGGACGGAGATGTCGCACTCTGTTATCCTGGGATGATGTTGGTGAGAGAGCCTTATTGGGACCAAAAATGGTCATAGATATAGCTGAGAAGGTGAATCTTATCAGGGATAGACTTTGGGTGGCGCAGGACAGACAGCGACATTAGGCTGATAGCCACCGAAGAACATTAGAGTTTGAGGTACTGGTTTTGTTTATATTATTTATGATTGCTTGTGTTAGATTGAGTACTAAGGGTATGTTTAGTGATAGGTGGGCGATCTGGTGTTCTTGAGGAATTCTCTAACATGGGACACGATTCGCATTGGTAGTGGAGGAAACTTATTCCATGGTACATCGGACCCTCCGGTGTTCTTGAGAGGGTCAGTGTAATGGCCTACAGACTAGACTTGGCACCTGCACTAGAAGGAGTGCGCAACTTGTTCCATATGTCGCAGCTGAGATAGTATATCGCAGATCCTAGCCATGTATTGGATTACTCGGAGATTGAGGTGGGCTTGACTCTCAGCTAGCCAGAGCATCCCGTGGAGATTTTGTATCGCTGGGAGAAGGTATTGCAAAATCAGATGATTCCCTTAGTACGCGTAGCGTGAAGGCATCACTCTACAGGGGAGTCTACTTGGGAACTAGAAGTCGATATTCGTGAGCGATATCCTTATCTGTTTGAGCCGTTGGGTATAATTATTTCCTGCATGATATGATTATTTTGTAGCTATTTCTTCCTTAATTTCGAGGACAAAATTTTTTTAAGGTAGGTAGGATGGTCACCCTCACTTTTCCAAATAGGGGTAATTTAGTCATTTAGCATAGTTTTATTATTTTAGTGATTTAATAATTAGTTATTATGCTATATTAATAATAATGGTTGTGCTATATTTTAATTATAGTTAGTGGACAAGCCAATAGTTAGAATAGACATATGTGCACCCAATTAGACTTGTCATGATAATATGTGAGAGCCCAATATGGACTAGACCCATTCCCTCTAGCTAATTAGGAATATTAGCTTAATTTGCATTAGTTTAGTAGCCTTCCAATATAGTCCTTCTTAATTGTTCCCCAATTCTCTAGATTCCCAAATTCCTTTTTTTCTCATTCAATTCAACCCAAAATTTATTCATTCCCTCTCATTTCCACTATTAAAAGAGTTTTGGATCTTGGAGAAGCAAGGAACACAAGGAGGAGGAGCCTTGGTGGAGAGATCGTGTCCGAATTGTGTTAATTATACTTTTTATTGGGAATCCATCTCCCAATTGATAAATTCTAAATTACTCTTCATTATAGCTTCTAAATTATGCATTTAACCATTAGGAACCACTCCATGGCATAGGACTACTAATAGGAACAAGTTCTAGGCTTTTTGGTTGTGTATTATAATTTCTACTTGGTGTTTTGTGTCCAAATAGTAGGAATTATGAGATTGACACATTAATTATGTGTCATAAGACCAATTAGATCTAATTAGACTTAGATCGAGGTTGTGGGACTCAATACGTCTCCATAAATGAAAATGTGTAGGCCGTATCGTGGTATTTTGTGATAAGGAGTGATATAGAGCTTGATTTGGGGTGTTTTGTACAATTACTCTTTAATTCTCATGTTAGCAAGTTGTATTAATTATATAATAGTGTATTTAATATATAAGAAGGATTATTATGGTGAATTTGAGGGTTTGACTCTTTGGCTGGGGTGTGTATTATGAATATCCTAACATTTAAGGGTGACACTAGTTGTTGCACACTAGGTGTTTAATCATTGGATTATTGTGTGTGTGCGTGTGGTGACATATATAAGTACTGTTATATATTTATTGAGTGTTAGATGTATATATGTCACGCCCCAGTCCCAAGAAGTACACGAAACCAGGCCATGTGGCAATAGCCAGCTGTCACGTCTCCGAGGATAACCCAATTTAATGGATCCTAACGAAGAGTACTACGATGTCCTAAATACTAAAATGTCCCATATAAATTAACAGCAGGTAATATAACCTCATCCACAATATAAACAGCAAGAATTTACTAATAATAAATGCTAGAAGATAAACGCCAGTCTCAAAATATAATAGTACAACCAAGAATGTCTGGTGGGGACAAACCCACTACTATGACGAAATAAAAGTACTAAAATGATAGACAAAAGAGTAATGACTAGGGCATCGGCTGACTAGATAATGATGCTCCCAATCCATGGCAGAAGGCCAACCAACTGATCACGAAAACTCTGACGGTAACACCACTAGCTCCTCCGTGGTAGCGTACCTCGTCTCCTGTCCTAGGCCGTACACTGTGGGGTAAAATGCCTTGTCCAAATCTGGAAAGGTACCAGGTCCTCAGAGGGACGTAACAAGATACATAGAAGCATGCCATATATAAATACTGAATAAAATAAATACAATAAAGGGTGTGCTAACCATCTAAGTGAATGCAATATGAAGACAACTTTTTGTACGTAGGAGTAGGCGTAGGCATAACGTCCAACACTCTGAAGAGTGTGGTATCTGTAATGTCCATTATTCCGAAGAATGAGGTATCTGCAATAGATATTCGTCCGTATCACTCCGAAGAGCGCGGTGTCTGCAATAAAAGGAGTTATTAGATCTGTGGCTCCTACAGATACGACAAAATCCAATAGGTGTATCCCATACGCCCACTAGCTGTCCTCCCCGCCTAATGTAGATACACTAGTCGAATACTCAATGTGCATACCACGTATCTATATGCCAGTCTCTTCAAATAAAATATCCTGAGTTACGTACTAACTGTGATGCATGTCACACGCACCGATAGATAGTCGAGTACGCGAACCCGCATCCCAATATGAATTTATCACAGTGATACGTGTAAGAGTGTCAGGTCTCAGAAGATATCATAGTATCCTCCCAATAGGGTGAGTCTGCTAGTAACTAGGTCAGGTACACTAATCATCGACGCATCTGTCGACTGCACCCGAGTCAATCTCGGACACGCACAGTCATATAAAAATAAAGCAATAAGATATCATACAACATATGCATCATTTAATTTAAACAGTAAATATACAAGGTATTTGGACTGAGTCCTTAAGTTGTGAATGCCAATAGCTTGCTTCAGCAGTATCTCCTGGCTGGCCCAGTGACCCTAAACATACAATATAATATAGCAATCTTGCAACAGACTCTAAAGCAATATATACAATAAACTACGATGCTGCTCTTAGGTATTGACGCAAGTTCACGACTGATCGACTACAGAGTCGCGTGTGCACGTAGCTAAGATGCACGCGTGCCCTGTCCTCAGTCATCGTATATCTCACGACAATAAAAAATACTAAAGTCATGGGTCACCAACTAATTACGTTTAGTATAATTACTGGTCCTTATTTCCCATATTAAGCATACTTGTCGATGTCTAGGTTTTATTGATGAATTACATGTCTTTAATAACAAGTCCTGCTATTAGGGCCTTTATTATTTATTAATTACTAACTTATTAATCATTAGTAATCTGATTAAGCATAAGCACATTTAAAATTAGGGTTTCGAATTAACTACCTCGTGTCCATGAAATGATACGACACGACGACACGACGCTACGCAACTTAACGACGATATCATGAAGAAGAGGGGAATTTAGGTGATTACCTAGATGTGGCTGACTGGAGAGGGGCCTGTGCTCATCGAGGGTGCATACTCCGGCGAGGGGATGGCTACGGTCAGCGGCCAGCAAGGTAGCAGCGGCGGTGGCAGCAACTGCAGCTGTCGCAGCAGTCTTGCAACGGCTACAGCGGACTTGGCCGACGGAGAATGGCGCCTGGGTGGTGGTCAGGTCATGGGGGAGGTCGGGGTCGGCCTGTCAGTAGGAGTTGGCGGTGTTGGAGGCAGTGGTCCGGCTGGGGGCAGTCGGGGTCTGGGTATCGGGTTGGCGCTCGGGTTTGAGGGTGAAGGAGATAGGGGATGTCAGTCGGTGGTCCGGCGGGTGGTGCGGTGATGTTGGGGTGGTGGAGTTGATGGTCAGGCGGGTGGCAGAGGCTGAGGTGGTGGAGGCTTGTGGTGGTGGTGACTGGTAGGAATAGGAGGGCTCGGTTTAGAGTTAGGGAGGTCGGCTAGGTTATGGAGGTAGTGATGGTATTTATGTTTTAGGATTTCCATGTGAAAAGAATGTATATTTATATGGGTGATGGAATTTGTGGGCTAGCCTCGAGGTTTGGGTCGGCCTGGCTCATTGGGGTAGGGACTGGTCCACATGAAAGGGTGTACATGGCTTGGTCAGATCCTGTCTAGGGTAAAATTGCTCCTAATTTAATTTAATAAAAAAATAATGCTCATGGTGTTCTTTAATGTATTGAAGACATATGGAACTAGATTTGGGTGGGACACAAGCGTCATGAGCGTAGCAGGCTCAGAATAGGTCAATACCCTAATTTGGGTTATACGGAGTTGGGTTGTGGTTGAGCTTTAAATTTAATTGGAAGTGGGCAATTATGAGAAATTGGTATTATTGGGGTAATACATAGATGTTTGTAACAAATATTGTGCAGCTCAAATAAAGCACAATATTGAGGATCAAAAAGTTACACAAGGATCAGATGGGTAGTCTGGCATGTCTAGGCGATGTGTATGAACTTTGTTGGAAGTTAACTACTAATGTAGTACTCCAAACATCAAAGCAACGGTAAGGTTTATTAGTCACGTAATTGTTGCACATTAATTCTAATTGTATCCAAATTAATCGGAGTCTCTCAATTTAGCTTAAATAATCCTAAATTGGTCGAGGGGGTTTACAATCTACCCTCCTTAGAGCATTTCGTCCTCAAAATTAAAACATACCTAAGGTAAGAACTACTGACTGAAATTAAAATGGTACTACGCACCTAGTCCTTCGAAGAGATGGGGATAACGCTGTCGAATATCCTCCTCCCGCTCCCAGGTCGACTCGCTTGGTGCATGATGCCTCCATGCGATATGGACTAGGGGGATAGTCTGACCTCGCAATATCTTCTCACTTCTGTCCAGAATTTCAACCGGTTCCTCTTGGTATGACAAACTTGGGCCGACTGTGATCTCTGAATGGTCAAGCACATGACTCGGATCTGGTATGTACCTCCTTAACTGAGATACATGAAAGACGTCATGGACTCCTTCCAAAGTCTGTGGTAAGGCTAGTCTGTAAGCAACCTCTCCGATGCATTCCAACACATCGAATGGTCCGATGTACCTCGGACTCAGCTTTCCTCTGACTCCAAATCTGATAGTCCCTCGAGTAGGTGAGATTTTTAGGAATACATAATCTCCAACCTGAAACTCTAGGGGTCATCGGTATGCATTTGCCTAATGCTTTTATCTGTCCTGTGCTGCTCGAAGGTGCCCTTGGATCTTCTTCACCATCTCCACTGTACGAACAACCAACTCTGGCCCAAGAATCTGTCTCTCGCTTATATTGCTCCAACACACTGGGGAACGACACTTCCTGCCAAACAATGCTTCATAGGGAGCCATCAGAATACTCGCTTGATAGCTATTGTTGTAGAAAAATTTGACCAAATACAAATGGTCCTCCCATGATCCTCCAAAATCGAGCATGCACGCTCTCAACATGTCTTCCAATGTCTGAATAGTGCACTCCGACTGGCCATCTGTCTGTGGGTGATACGATGTACTAAGCTTCAGGCGAGTACCGAGACTCTCTTGCATACTCCGCCAAAAGTAAGATGTAAACCTCGTATCCCTGTCAGACACTATACTAACTGGCACTCCATCTAGTCGCACAATCTCTCTCATGTATATATCTGCTAAGACCTCTATGGATTGCCCAACTCTGAAGGGTAAAAAGTGAGCGAACTTGGTGAGTCTATCCACGATTACCCATACTACATTGCGACCACTAGGAATTCTCGGAAAGCTCGTAACAAAGTCCATAATGATATGCTCCCATTTCTATTTCGGTATCGGGAGCGGTTGAAGTAATCCTGCAGATCCCTGATGCTCATTCTTGACTTGATAATACACCAGGCACTTCGCCACAAAGTAGGCTATCTCTCTCTTCATTTCGTGCCACCAGTAGTATTGCCTTAAGTCTCTGTACATCTTCGTGCCTCCTGGATGAATAGAGTAGGTCGAACTGTGTGTCTCTGACATCAACTCTTGACGAAGTTCTCCATTTGGAACATAGAGACGATCTCTACATCTCAAAGTCCCGTCTTCATGTATACGCAGTTATGTTTGTATTCCAGCCACTGTCCTCTGTTTAAGCCTCAAGAATCTGGCGTTTGTCGGCAAAGCAGCCTTGATCCTATCCACTAATGTTGATTGTAACTGAAAACTCGACAACTGTTTGTCTACTCTGGGCATAACAACCTATATACCCATCTGCTCTAGATCTCTTAACAGATGTTACGGGGTAGTCAAGAAGAATGCCATGGTTCTTCTGCTCAATGCGTCGGCTACTACGTTGGCCTATCCCGGATGGTACTGTAGCTCAATCTCGAAGTCTGTCATCACCTCGAGCCAACGTCTTTGTCTCTGGTTCAGGTCCTTCTAAGTGTAGACGTACTTTAGGCTTTTGTGATCAGTGAATATCTCTACTCTTTCTCCGTATAGGTAGTGCCTCCAAAGCTTCAAAGCAAAGATCACTGCGGCAAGCTCCAAGTCATGAGTGGGATAGTTCTTCTTATGGGTCCTTAATTACCTAGAGGCATAGGCCACAACCTTTCCATGTTGCATCAAGACACATCCTAATCCTTTCCCGGATGCATCGCTATAGATCATGAATCCTCCAGGTCCAGAAGGTATGGTCAAGATAGGTGCTGTAGTTAGACACTTCTTCAGCTCATCGAACGCTATCTGACACTCCTCTGTCCAGGTGAACTCCTGCTCCTTACGGGTCAAGCGGGTCATCGGTTCTGCGATCTTCGTGAAGTTCTCCACGAACCTCTGGTAATATCTAATAAGTCCTAGGAAACTCCTCACTTCTGAGACATTGGTAGGGGTTGGCCATGTCTCTACTGATGAAATCTTTACTGGATCTACTGAAATACCATCTTCTGAGATGACGTGTCCAAGGAAAGCGACATAATCTAGGAGAAACTCACACTTGCTCAGCTTGGCATAAAGCCTCTCTCTCCTCAGCGTCTCTAACACTAGTCTCACATACTTCTCGTGCTCCTCGTGGCTTATTAAATATACCAAGATGTCGTCGATGAAGACTACTACGAATTAGTCTAGGTACTGGTGGAAGACTCTGTTCATCAAGTTCATAAATATAGCAGGTGCATTTGTCAGTCCAAAAGGCATCACTAAGAACTCGTAGTGACCATAATGAGTCCTGAATGCTGTCTTTTGAATGTCTTCTCTCTGCACCTTCACTTGATGATAACCCGATCTTAAGTCAATCTTTATGAACACTACTGCTCCTGTCAACTGGTCGAATAAATCATCAATCCGCGGTAGGGGGTACTTGTTCTTGATAGTCAAAGCATTAAGGGCTCTGTAATCAATGCATATACGTACTATTCCATCCTTCTTAGGTACAAACAATACTGGTGTTCCCTAGGGTGATGCACTAGGATAGATAAATCCCTTTCTCTGCAACTCCTCTAATTGTAGCTTCAGCTCATCTAGTTTCTTCTTCACCAATCGGTATACATTAGAAGATACCGGTGATGTTCCGGGTACTAGCTTAATAGTGAACGCTACGGCTCTATCTGGCGGTAAGCCTGGCAATTCTTCAGGAAAAATATCCTCGAATTCTGTAACTATTGGCGGGGTTACCATCTCCATAGCCATGTAAGTTCCCACTGTCTGTCCTACTCCTTGCTCGATAGTCCCCTGCATATACTCGAACTCTGGTTGATCTGGTGGTCTAAAAGTGACGCTACCTTTCTGGCAGTCCAGTACGGCATTATACTGGCTTAACCAGTCCATGCCTAGCACAACATCAAAGTATGGCATGGGTAATACCAAGAATCGTGCTCTCATCTCTCTACCACATACGACTACCGAACATATTCTAATAGTGCTGGTAACCGACATGATACCTCCTCCGGTGAGAATCTTCCAACTCTTAGATAAGGAAGAAGTAGCTACTCTATCCATTGCTACAAACCTACTAGATATGAATGATAGTGTCGCCCCAGAATCAAATAATATTGTTGCAGGTAATGATGCAACTAAAATGGTACCTGTAATAGCTTCCCCTTCTATTTTCTCCTCAGTAGCTGCTAATGCAAAGGCCTGTCCGTGCCTCTACCCTCTAGTCTGTTGTCGGGCTCGATCAAACTATGCCTGCTGTGGGCCCCAAGGTGGTCCTCTCTGAAATCCTTCTGGTGCTGGTGGAAGCCGAACTCCTGGTGGGGGTAGTATCCTCGAAACTGGTGTTGATGGCCTCTGTCCGGTCCGGGGTGCTGCATCTTTGTGCTGTGGGCAGTCTCGGGCAAGGTGCTGACTTGCTCCATATATCATACATAATCCTAGCTTCTTCCGATAATCTTTAATAACGTGTCCCTTCTTGCCATAATGGTGACAAGTCGGGAGCTCCTGCTGTGGGTATGGTGCTGCTCTCTGCTGTGTTTGCGTTCTGGGACGACGGATCGGTCCTCCTGCTCCGGGCTGGGCTCTGGCTGGTGTGGTCGTGCTGGAATGTCTTGCTCCTCTGCCGATGGCCTCCTGGATCCTCGTTTCTGCAAGTACCTCTTCATAAGAAATCCTCGCCTGTGTGATGGTATACCTCTGTAGCTCGAAGGTAAGGCCGTGATAGAATCTCTGAGCCTTCTCTAGGTCATTGGGTATCAGGACGGCACCAAATCTGCTAAGACGGCCAAACTCCGTATCGTATGCGTCTACAGTCATATTCCCTTGTTATAGATATAGAAACTGGGAATACAGGGCATTCCTGACTATAGTCGGGAAATACTTTGCATTAAAGTATTCTAAGAACTGTTCCCAAGTCTGGTTCTTGCCTACACTGCGCTCAATAGCATCCCACCAGTGATGGGCATTGCCTTTTAGTTGGGCCCTCACGGTGGTCATCCAAAGGTCCGGATGCAGTTGTGTAGCCTCTAGTAACATCTCCATGTTGGAGACCCAATCAGATATTTCCTCTGCAGTCTCGTTGCCCGAAAAAGTATTTGGTCCCATCTGTCAAAACCATCGGACAGTGCCACCTGTCTGGGTTGGTGGAGGTGCTGGTACTGGTGCTGGGACAGGTGTCCTCTCTAATACTGCCATCAAACTCTGTCTCAACATCTCGGTCTGATGCCACTGTGCTTGTATCATAGTTTGGAAGAACTGAAGCATCTGTGGTTGTCCATCTGATTATGGCATCTGAGGGAGATAAGGTAGAGGTGGTGGTAATGAAACCTCTGGCTGTGCAGTAGGTGTCTCCTCTGATGTCGGCCTCTCCGTCTGTGGCATCGGTGTAGCCCCCAAAGTCTGGCCCTCAAAATGCTGTATGGGGATCATTTGGGAAGTCTGTCCCTCGTGCTGCTATGTAGGATCGTCCTGAGAAGTCTCGTGCTAATGTATCAGCAGGGCCTGTAGCGGTGGTTGCCCTCCAGGTAGTCCCTGGGGTACCTCCTCTCTTTGGGTGGTGTCGGTTGGCGCCACAGCACTGGGTGCACCTCGTCCACTATGCAAGTTCATCTTGCTGCAAGAGATAGGACTTCATTAAAAAGAGTACAGAATCAAGCAAACAGGATACAAATATTTTAGAAGTAACATGAAGGAAGTTCAAAGACGTAATCAAAGTGGATGAGACCTAGTAATTTCTATCCTATTGCAGGCTCGCTGGGCATTTTACCATACCACAAGCGAATAAGTCAACCTGCATGGGCCACCACTAAAACTATGTCACGCCCCAGTCCCAAGAACTACACGGAACCAGGCCACGTGGCAATAGCCAGTTGTCACGTCTCCGAGGATATCCCAATTTAATGGATCCTAACGAAGAGTGCTATGCAGTCCTAAATACAAACATGTCCCATATAAATCAACAACAGGTAATCTAATCCCATCCATAATATAAACAGCAATAATGTACTAATAATAAATACTGGAAGATAAACGCCAGTCTCAAAATATCATAGTAGAACCAAAAATGTCTAGTGGGGACAAACCCACTACTATGACAAAATAAAAGTACTGAAATGATAGATAAAATAGTAATGACTAGGGCATTGGCTGACTAGATAATGATACTCTGAATCCTAGGCAGAAGGCCTACCAACTGATCACGGAAACTCTAACGGTAACACCTCTAGCTCCTCCGCGGTAGCGTACCTTGTCTCATGTCCTGGGCCGTATACTGTGGGGTAAAATGCCTCGTCCAAATCTGGAAAGGTACCAGGTCCTTAGAGGGACGTAACAAGATACATAGAAGCATACCATATATAAATACTGAATAAAATAAATATAATAAAGGGTGTGCTAACCATCTAAGTGAATGCAATGTGAAGACAACTTTGGTACATAGGGGTAGGCGTAGGCATAACGTCCAACACTCCGAAGAGCGTGGTATCTATAACGTCCATCATTCCAAAGAATGAGGTATCTGCAATATATATATGTCTGTATCACTCTGAAGAGCGCGATGTCTGCAATAAAGGGAGTCATTGGATCCGTGGATCCTTCGGATACGACAGAATCCAATGGGTGTATCCCATACGCCCACTAGCTGTCTTTTCCGCCCAATATAGATACACTAGTCAAATACTCGACGTGCATACCACGTATCTATATGACAGTCCCTACAAAAAAAAATTCCTTAGTTACGTACTGACCATGATGCATGTCACATGCACCGATAGCTAGTCGAGTACGCGGACCCGTATCCCAATATGAATTTATCACAGTGATACGTATAGGAGTATCAGGTCTCGGAAGATATCATAGTATCCTCCCAATGGGGTGAGTCTGCTAGTGACTAGGTCAAGTACACTAATCATCGACGCATCTGTCGACTGCACCGGAGTCAATCTCGGACACGCACAGTCATATAAAAATAAAGCAATAAGATATCATACAATATAAGCATCATTTAATTTAAACAGTAAATATGGCAATGTATCTTGCCTGAGTCCTCAAGCTGTGAATGCCAATAGCCTGCTCCTGCAGTATCTCCTGGCTGGTCCAGTGACCCTAAACAAATAATATAATATAGCAATCTAGCATCAGACTCTAAAGCAATACATACACTAAACTACGATGCTGCTCTTAGGTATTGACGCAAGTTTACGACTGATCGACTACAGAGTCGCGTGTGCACGTAGCTAAGATGTACGCGTGCCCTGTCCTCAGTCACCGTGTATCTCACGACAATAAAAAATAATAAAGTCATGGGTCACCAACTAATTATGTTTAGTATAATTACTGGTCCTTATTTCCCATATTAAGCATACTTGTCGATGTCTAGGTTTTATTGATGAATTATATGTCTTTAATAACAAATCCTGCTATTAGGGCCTTTATTAGTTATTAATTAATAACTTATTAATCATTATATAATCGGATTAAGCATACGCATATTTATAATTAGGGTTTCGAATTAACTACCTCGTGTCCATGAAATGACACGACACGACAATACGACGCTACAAACTATACGATGATATCATGAAGTAGAGGGGAATTTAGGTGATTACCTAGACGTGGCTGACTGGAGAGGAGCCTGTGCTCGTCGAGGGTGCGTACTCCGACAAGGGGACGGCTTCGGTTAGCGGCCAGTAAGGTAGCAGCGGCGGTAGAAGCAACTGCAGTAGTCGCTGTAGTCTTGCAGCGGCTACAGTGGACTTGGCCTGCAGGGAACGGCGCCTGGGTAGTGGTCAGGTCGTGGGGGAGGTCGGGGTCGGCCTGTTAGTAGGGGTTGGCGGTATTGGAGGCGGTGGTCTGGCTGGGGGCAGTCGGGGTCTGGGTATCGGGTTGGCGCTCAGGTTTGTGGGTGATGGAGATAAGGGATGTCAGTCGGTGGTCCGGCGGGTGGTGCGGTGATGTTGGGGTGGTTGAGTTGATGGTCAGGCGGGTGGCAGAGGCTGAGGTGGTGGCGGCTTGCGATGGTGGTGACTGGTCGGAATAGGAGGGCTCGGTTTAGAGGAAGGGAGGTCGGCTAAGTTATGGAGGTAGTGATGGTGTTTATGTTTTAGGGTTTCCATATGAAAAGAATGTATATTTATATGGGTGATGGAATTTGTGGGCTGGTCTCGAGGTCTGGGCGGGCCGGGCTCATTGGGGTGGAGGCTGGTCCACATGAAAGGGTGTAAGTGGCTTGGTCAAATCCTGTCTAGGGTGAAATTGCTCCTAATTTAATTTAATAAAAAATAATGTGCATGGTGTTCTTTAATGTATTGAAGACACATGGAACTAGATTTGGGTGGGACACAAGCGTCATGAGCGTAGCAGGCTCAGAATAGGTCAATACCCTAATTTGGGTTATACGGAGTTGGGTTGTGGTTGAGTTTTAAATTCAATTGGAAGTAGGCAATTATGAGAAATTGGTATTATTGGGGTAATACATAGATGTTTGTAACAAATATTGCGCAGCTCAAATGAAGCACAATATTGAAGATCTAAAAGTTACACAAGGGTCAGATGGGTAGTCTGGCATGTCTAGGCGATGTGTATAAACTTTGTTTGAAGGTAACTACTAATGTAGCGCTCCAAACATCGAAGCAACGGTAAGGTGTATTAAGTCACGTAATTGTTGTACATTAATTCTAATTGTATCCAAATTAATCCGAGCCTCTCAATTTAACTTAAATAAATCCTAAATTGGTCGAGGGGGTTTATAATATATAGTATATATATATGATAGTATTTGTGTGCACTGATGTAGAGGGATTTTAGGCTAGTGTTTGGCTCATGGACTGCATAGGAGGTTATGGTAGAGAAGGTGTTCCAATATGCCTATACCTATTTGTGCACTGCGTTGCACAGTCTGACCTTATAGCAGCCTAGACATGCCAAGCGATAAAGCATCAGCAACAAGATAATGAAGGCTCGAGAGGTAATCTCAAATGGGAGCAGTGCTCAGGTGTTCAGGTAAGTTGGTACCTGAGTTGTGGTAGATTATGGTTCAAGTATATTGGTCTGCAGTGGATTCAAGCAGAGATGGAAGTGACCAACTACAGAATTGGTGCAGTGTAAGTAGTGTCCATTATTCGGGTTCAAGTATAGCTTATTGGAGTATAATATAGACTATATCTTGTGCAACAGTGTATACTGATAATAGGAGCAATGGAGAGCAGCAATGCAGCACTGGTACAGTAGAGTATTTGAAATATTTTATGCCTACAGGCAAAGCAGGTCAGTGGGTAAGGATTTGAGGGCTCAGGTAGCTGTGGTATCCTGGATTCGGGTAGTATCCGGCAGTTGGAGGAAGTTAGTGTGGATGGGAGGTAAGATCGAGTGCTCGGGTTGGTTACAGTACCTTTATGTTGCATGGACTAGTATAGTTCATGAGCCATGTATTAATGAGGAGATAAAGCTGTGTTAGTAGTGTATCATGGGGAATATGGTGGCAGTAGTAGTAGTAGTAGTTGGTAGTAGATTAATATGTATCATTTGAGGGTCGAGATCAGTTTGTAGTTGGGCTAATACTAAGGTATCAATAGTTATAAGGGGTTTAGTATTCAGGATTATGAGCATACTGTCAAGGTATTGAGTTAAGATAAAGGTTAAGTGTTTGATATTTAAGGGGTTGCTATGTCTCGTGTATAGGATATCGGGTATTAGTTTAGTATTATTTAGTATGGATGCAAGCAAGGGTAATAGACAAAGATATTTGAGGTACGAAGGCAATAAGCCAAGGTATACTTGATATTATGGTATTATGGGTGCATTAGTGAAGGTATTAATCCAGAAACTAGGATACAGGGTAATGTTATGGTATTTTTTAAGGTAATACAAGTTAGTGATATTTATGAGTTATATAGTGTATTTTAGAGAATTTAGTATATAATACTAACTAGTTGATCTAGAAAACCTAGTTTAGCAAGATATTGACCTAGTTGACCTAGAAATGACTTAAAGACCTAGTTGCAAGCTAGCCTATCATGTTTATAATTCATTAATACTTTTGTGACTTGATATTTCATATTTAGGTCTTTGGGATATTGATACGGATATTGTTAACATTCTACACCCGATTATAGATAAGTACGTATCTTTGTTAGTTTTTATTTCACGATAGTGTATATATTGCATGTTCTAAAACTATATACTTGATTCCGATATAGTGGTTACACGGACTGGTACTATATGGATCATGTCATGGATGTTATCACCTATCGTGTTCAGTGGGTACTCTTTCACATTATCGTGTACTTCGTGTTCACATACTGCTTGTCTTCAGTGTGCTTATATTCATGTTCGTAACGTGCCATGATTAGATCCATGAGTATTGGTTGGGGATGAGGGAGTAGGAGTTGGTTATGTGATCAAGCACAGTGTATTCATATACATGTCAATTATATATCACATGTGTAACCATATTGTATTCTTGTTCAACCTGAACCGATCACATAACAAACTTGTACTCTATGGCACAATAGCTAATATATCTAATTTTATCACTTGCAGTTATTCATATTTTTTGTTCTTTACTTTCTAGTACATTACATATTTACTCTAGATTATTTTATTTTTTATTGCTAGTTGTCTTGTATTCTTTTCTATTATTTGTTATATATGCTCTATTATGTTTTTGGAAGTACTTTCAGAGGTATGTACTTTGCTCCAATCTTGACTGGATATATTTTTCAGATGATTGACTTGTGGATCAGTATCTCACTTATTACGGGCCGCAGGACGGCGAGCCATTAGAGGATTCTACCTTAGAGCAGGAGAACCTAGTGCCAGTGACCGAGGAGGCCTAGTTTTAAATTTTAGGACATTGTATTAGTCTTATTTCTAGACTCATGGCATATATATATTATTTTTGGAGTTGCTATGTCTAGACTTATGGATTTGGACTTGTGGATGTATTATGATTCTTATTTTTTTCTCTCTTTTATTCCACATCGTGCTTTCATCCTCATTTAGTTTTATATTGTTATTTAGTATTATTTACCATTATCACATACCATATTGTTCCTCCATTTGAATTTAAGATAACATTGACAGGTACCATATATATATTGCATGAGATGTTTGAATATTATGGATGAGCCAAACAATATTCTACAGCCGATGTTATAACGTAGGCTGGGCGTTAATCACTACTCGTGCCCATATTCCATATACGGGTTGTGACATTGTACTTGCCTTGAAGAGGGAGAGAAAAACCAAAAAAAGAAGTGAAGAAAAGAAAATAATAAAAGCGAGAGAGGGAGAAAAAGAAATCATATATATAGGGAGGGGGATCTGATGCGCCGGCACATGTAATAGGATGCGCCAAGCGGTAGGGAAATGATGCGCCGGGAATAACAAGCGCATAGGAAGAGTTGCGCCTAGAAAAGATGTACAAAATAAACCATAAATCCAAGGCTTAACCAGAATTGATCTAGCCTCCAACCAATCTGACAACCATGCCAACAAGCAAGAATAGATTCCAAATACGTATATTAGGAATAGGGAGTTAAACAATACTCTACCCCTACAGCAATCTATCGTCACATGATTGTCTCTCAACCAGTCCATGCCTAGAATAACATCGAAGTTACCCATAAGAAACTCGATCAACCTTGCAGGTAATAAATGTTCTCACACTACGATTAGACACTCTAGACATACTCTATCAACTCCAACGAGACCATTACTAATGAGTATATTCAGCCTCTCCAGTAATGCCTCAAACTCCAATCCAATACGTGTCGCAAGTCATGTACATACAAATGAATGAGATGCTTCTGAATCAAAAAATGCTATAGTAGGAAAAGATGTAACGAGAATGTTACCTGCCACTATGTCACCAGATTCCAAAGCCTACTCCAGAGATAGAGTAAACGCTTTCCCTTGGCCTTACTATGCTCATTTTTGTTGCCTCCCTTGAATACGTAGTTGTGGCCTCTGCTGCCTATACTGCTGATTCTATTATTGTTTTTACATCTGAGTTTGCATCGACAATAGATACTGAACCAACGGCCTGATTGCCAATGCTGGCCCTCTTTATTGAGCTGTCCCTGGCGCTTGCAGTACTAACCGCTATGTCGGTCCTTTAATCCTCTATATCATCGAGCAATTTGCAATCTGATGATCTGAACTACCACATCGCAGGAACAAACCTTGTTTTTCCCTACATACCTCTCGTGTATGGCCTCCTTTGTCATAATAAGTAAATCTGACTGAAACTCCCAATCGCTGTTATTATTGCCGCCTCGGCTTATTCGGCCAAACTGGTGCTGTTGTTGCTGATGCCATTGGCCTTCTCGGTGATGTGTCATGAATGTAAATGCCAGAAGATGGTACTGATGTCCGTTATGCTGGTCCTCCTCCACTTTGTTCCTGAGACCTCTTCTGGCCTCCCATCCTTGAAGCTAACCTCTGCATTGTCAGCTCATGACGTCTGGATACAATTAATACTTCGTCGAAAGTCTGGTAGTTATGGCCCTCTACCAGTTATTGAATCTCCATATGAAGCCCATACTGGAATCTCATCGCCCTCTCTAGTTCTGTTGCTACCATTGTTGGGCAAACCTGCTAAGCCTGCAGAACTCTTCTGCATAGCCATCCACTGTCCTCCCGGACTGCTTGAGGTTGATAAACCTCTATTGTTGCTCATACTGCGCTACCACTCCAAAATACTTAACCCTAAAATAGGTCCTGAAGTTGTCCTATGAGATAGGTTGTCTTAAACTAACTTCTTTTGCTGCCCACAAATCCCTAGCAAGGTCTTGGAGTTACAATCGGACCTGATCGACTTATTCCTCAGTTGGAACCTTTGTTGCTGTAAGTATCGTTTCAATGTTTTGCAACCAATCATCTGCGGTAATGGCATCCTCCGTGCCATCAATGTACTTGAGGTTGAGTCGACAGAATCCCACAGATGCACCTGAATCAGTTCTACCACTCCTTTCTATGGATGTTTATAATCCTTGATTCAATAAGACATTATGCTCTAGCTGCTGAAGTTGTTGATGTTATTCTTTTGCCATTATCCCTCGTATAATTTTAACAATGTCGGTGTATCAAGTACGAATGGCACTACTGGTACGACCAGGGGTACTGTAGCTTCTGGTACATATTGCTCCCCGGGCTCCTCTACTGGTTCTACCCTGATCTCTCCAGGAATAGGTATTTCCTCTCGCTGTGGGCCAATGGATCCTTGCCCTACTGAAATTGCTGGTGCTCCATCCAGCGAAGCTGGAGAAACCCTAAGAAAAAAGAAACAAGATAAATCAAGAATAGGACAAGAAAGGATCGAGGAATCAATGGTTCAAAAGTGAAGCTGAGTTTTGAGAAGATAGATTTAGGATTTTAAAGAGGAAAATGTTTGATTTATACCTCCTATGATCAAGCCACCCCACAAGTCTGAAAAAGAAAGACAAACCTGCATGGGCCACAACTAAAACTATGTCATGCCCTATATCCAGAATACTGGAGAGTGGGGGAATGACTCAGCCAATCATACCTTACGAAATACAGAAGTAACCAGCAATGAGTTAAGGTTATCTTGAGATAAGGGGGTGCATACTACAATCAAGTCACCTAGGTTCAAGAACTTCTGTACCTTAATCTTTCAAGTAATTAACAATTACATAAAACATCTCAGTTAAGCAGTATGGCATCCCAAATATCGCATCAGAATATTCTAGAGATCTGACATCACAAGATAACATGCCAGAATATATGATCAAATTATACATGACAGTGAGTCAATTACAGTCTAAATATATTACTGTCATTAAGGGAACTAGTGTCCAGATTTACCTGCTAGCAGGTACCGGTTGACTAAACGCCCAAAAGAATATATTTTACAAAAGATGAGTAGTGAATGAAGTAACCCACTCGTGACCCTCAACAGCCACCATCTGGTGCATGCCATCAGTGAGGGTGAGATACGCTTGATCCAGAGGTGCTAGCTCTATACCTAGCCAGGCAAAACCAGTGGGGTCAGACCCTAAATAGCAAGTACCATAAAGGAAGCACGAAACAAAGAAACAAAACCATCTCTATTAGCATGAGATGCATAAGCCAATAATCAATGGCATATGTTCCATCCATGATATTATACCATACCCCTTCACCAAACAAGGACAAAAAAATACCATATCACACCAAGATAGAATACGTCCCTTAATTTTGGTCAAGCAAAAAAAAATTTCATCGTAGTTTCAGTTCACAACCTATCGTAACACAACAGCGTAACCCAAAAATCAAACAAGGACATGGGTTGAACCACCATGCCACCACAGCCTATGTCCTTAATTCCACTTAACAAAAGGCACAATACACAATTAGGGATACAATATATATATATATATATATATATATATATATATATATATATATATATATATATAACATAGCTTCAGTCCATGGATTATCGTAACACAACAACGCAACCAAACAACCAAACAAGGACATGGGCTGAAACGTCATGCCACGACAGTCCACTTTACTAACTACAAACAAATTAAACGGTCAATCATGTAGTATGGCTTGATATGTGATATCTGGGTTATCCCAGTAATGAATTATATGAGTATCTTCAGATCATGCCATAATCGAACTGGACTGGCTGAACCAATAATGTACAAGCAAAAAAATAAATATATGATACACCAGTCCCTTGCAAGGGCCCTGAGCTAATTAATGATCAGTAACAGTTTAAGGCTTTATATAGGAAAGATAATGGCTCGGTCTTATAATTAAGTCAGATACTGCACTCCACTAGTACGGATAATATGCAGAATCTATGGTGGCCAGCCTTTACTCATAGCTAATTTAAGGTTGTTCGACATGCACGATCTCGAGATACCATTCCCTACCCAAAGTCTATAAGTTTAGTTGCCTAGTTAACCCAAGGTTAATTAGATTCTTATGCCATAGTCACATGAACACTCCTTCTTATATGTCGTACGCAAAGTACGGGCACTCTTGATACGAACCCATATTGTTTCTTGTAAATTAAATACGGATTCACCCAAGTGTGATGCAACAATCAATTTAATCCAGCCATGGGGAAAGTAACTGTCCAACTACTAGATTCGTACATGAAAATAATTATATATATCACGTTGGAGAAGTATGTGGCACGATGACTCACTATCAAGTAGCACTTTCAGTACGATCAAGCATATCCTCAAGGATACAATAGTCAGGGCAGAAATAAGTTCTTGTATCAAGGTCATGGACAAGTAATCAAGTAGCAAGTTAGTCAGGACCGGATAGTCAAGCACGGATCACATGTTCAAGCAGTTCAATAGAGTAGTCTAGTTAAATAAGTCAATTGTAAAATTATTATATCGATAGATGAGATTAAGAGTAGTGCGAGAATCCCTCAAGATCAGATCCATAATCCTTAAACCAAAAAAGGACCAAAATTGCAGACCCTCCCTCGAGTTGAACTACGCCCCTTAATATATCCAACCTATAATAAGGTGATCAAAGAAAAATATAAAATCTAGTCAACCATGGACAAAATAATCAAACATATAAAATTATGCAAAACTAAATTTTAACATATTTTAGAAAACTGGGCACAACTTCCTCATCCGAACTCCAAATGGGGTAATCCAAAAAAGATTTAGAAAGGAAGACAAAGATCTAAAATAAAGCTCCAGAATTTGTTTCGGCCATAAAATCTTTAATTTAATAAATTAAGCGATTCAAAAGCCAAAATGCTCAAAATAGATATTTTCATCAAATAGAATAACTAGTTTTCAAAAAAAAACTAGTTTTAATTGATCAAAACCAAGAAAAACTTAAGGAACCAATGGAAAGCTCTAAGTCAGAAATGAAGATCTACTAAATCCAGCCATCAAAACCAAACATTTTAAGTTCTAAAAATATAGAGAAACACATAGTAAACATAATAAAACAATAATATAGAGGGTTTCTATATTTCTAGTACAAGGTGTACTTGCCTTGGAGAGGGAGAGAAAAACCAAAGAAAGAAGAAAAGAAAAGAAAATAATGAAAGAGAGAAAAAGAAATCATATATATATAAGGGGATCTGATGCGCCGACGCATGGAATGGGGTATGCCAAGCGGCGGGGAAATGATGCGCATGGATTGCCAGGCTCATGGGACGAGTTACACCAAGAAAAATACGCAAAATAAATAATGAATCCAAGGCTTAACCAGAATTGGTTCAGCCTCCAACCAATCTGACAACCATGCCAGCAAGTAAGAATACATTAGAAATATGTATATTGGGAATGGGGTGTGACAAGGTTTGACATACGATATCACAAGATGCATCGAGTATTGTGTTCCAATAGATTTTATCTTAGGACGGCTTTGCTGAACGGACTCGTATTTCTGGCTTGAGATATTTTTGTTTGGGTAGGATGATCTATGATTGATGTTAGAAATCTAAGTGATGCAAGCTTGGGTAGAATACCCCGTACAAACTAATAATAGTTTGACCTTAGTTTTGGGTCATTTGGTACTCTGGATTTGTATATTATGGATGGTGATCGGGATTGTAACTATGACCTTATGAGCTGACCTAGTGGTTAGGAAGATGACCCTTGACGAGATTTGAGTTGATGTGATCAACCTTAGAATTTGCCTGGGTAAGACTTCAGTACTGGGGTAGCAATAGTTAAAATTAGAATATAGTTTTAAGATATATCCTTAGAAGAGTTAGTGTTCAACGTGATTGAAACAAAGGATGGAACTGGAGAGTTGTCGGTGGAATTACTTAAAATTGAATGGATCGTGTAAGCGGAATTATATGTTAATATCAAGGACCTATCGAATTCGTGTTAGTGTTGAACGTATAAAATCAATCGTGGAAAACTTGGATGACGCATTAAATATCAATGAAAATCGTGTGCTTGGAAGATGGTAGTGCAATACTAAGAATTTGAAATCGAATGGGAATTGACTTGGATTTTGATCGAATTTGCTCATGGTATCATAGTTATTTCATAAGGAGAGAGATATTTGATGATGAATCATATAATAGCAAGGATTAATTGGAAACAAAAGGAAAGTATTGATAAACGGATTGGATATAATGTTGATATGTGTCAGGATGGAAGTAAGTGGAAGACCGTTCTTGAAGATTGAACAATCATGGATTTTGACTTAGTTTTGATGCAGACGATATCATTGAAATATAAATCGTGTTTGGAAGAGTATGAATAAGGGATTGGCTAGGTCTTGTTCGATGAATGAGTTTTCAAAAGATAAAATGTGTAAGCGTCAATTGATAAACTTGGAAGATAGTGCAAGATTTTTTGCATGATTGAGCGATGGCTCAGGATAGAGGATTGCGTATCAAATAATATTTGGATCTAGATTTGAGAAATGTCATATGGAAAGAATTGGTGGATATTGAAGTTAAAGTTCTAAGAATTTTTGGGATGTTGGTTAGGCATAATACAGGATTTAGTCAATCGATACCAAATGATTTATTGGGATGTATTCATGTCTCAGAAGTTAAGTGATAAAATATCAGGTGGTTTGACCTAGTTCTAGTTTGTCCCTAGTATGTGCAAGTTATAGCATACCCCTGTGTTTGAGTAGTGCAGCTCTGCATTAGGCGTAGTAGAGATTGAGGCAAGGATATAGTCGGACTTGGAATGGATAAAGGAACGATAAGTGTACTCGAGTATTTGAAGATAAACGTGATATGTTCAAGTTTGGTATATAAGTATTGTTCTTGGATGAGTTCTATCTTAGTAAATTTTATGGACGAAACTTCTTTTGAGTGGTTTATTATATAACAGCCCACTTCGCTCAATTCTGTAAGATGACTCAAATGGCATATCAGTGTGTCACGACCCGCACCCGGTTTAGGGGCACGAGAGCGTGGGTACGTCCAGCCTACGCCGCAGCATCGGCGGTAGAACGCTGTCTAGGTCAAGTACTATCTAAACAATCTCACGCTAGTATCCAACTCCATAAGGAGACGTGGATATCATAAAATAAATCTAGAAATACTCAATCACAACTACAGCACGATAGGAAATGAAGAAATAAAAGAATACAGCACAAGTCTAATGATAACATACATACCTGCAATCCTTAACTTCCAATCCCCAAGTGTCAGAAACCAGTCTACTAATGTCACAGTCTGGAAAAATATTTTCCAGTCAGGAAGGAGCAAAGTACATCTCTAAATAGCAGTTCTATATAAATGACATAAACTATGTAGCAGTTCTAGATGGAAACATACCAGATGCATGTATAAGTACGAGGAATGTACAATGAGAGAAGTACTGGAAATACTGTAAGTAAATGCAGGAAAAGAAACAATATCTCCATGAGTAAGAATTCTATGACTAAGTGTGTGAGTACTAGCTTTAATATGTGATCGGCTTGGGAACTTGATCAGGCTGGTTACATGTGATTAGCTATGATTCATGGAAGGTCAGGCTAACCGTTGGTTAGCTATGATGCATGGAGAGGTCAGGCTAATCACACGTAACAGCTATGAGGCATGGAGAGGGTCAGGCCGCACCCGACGTGAGATGCGGGGTGAGCTATGATGCATGGAAAGTTGGGTATGATCACATATCTATACTAAAATACTCCCCACCCCCGACTGGTATAGTAGATCTAATCATGGTACGCTATGGCACGGGATTCCCTAGGGAGGTAGCAAATCTCCCCGGAAATCAGTGTCTGTACATGCACAAGATATCAAGGAAACAGGTCTCGTACAAGCTACACCATGAATAAGGAATAACATCTCATGACGAGATTCGTGTATACCAATCCGTGTAACCATCGTGTCAAGATCATGGATATTTACACTAGATACAGTGAACATAGGAGATATCATAAATTAGAAACTAATCAGAGAATGTACTCTCCTTGGGTCCTTAGCTGGTAAAACCAATGTCCTGTCCCAGAGTATCGTCTGGAGGAACCAACAGTCCTATAAACATATCACAAGCAAAACCACATTTGCATCAGCTGCTACACTAACACATCACAAATACATGAACTCAGGGGCTCTGCCAGGCATGGCTCTAGTCAACTAGGTCATCTAGTAGGGATACGTATATAAGACACATTACACTTATTAATACTTACTATATTTATACATGCACCAATTTAAATGTATTTACAATATATATATATAGATATACTAGTTGAACTATACGTATACTCATATATATGCAAAAATACCGTTTAAAATATACATATATTTTGTCAATATCATTATTAGAACATACTATATTAAATTACCAATTCACATTTATACTATATATATATACAGATGCCAATTAATTTATATATTAAAAATACGTTTTATTACACTTATACTACGTGAAATTATACCAATTAAATATATGCATAATTATACCAAAATATACATACATATATACATGTATATATATATACCAAAATAATTATATACATATACAAAAATATATATACATAGCTACCAAATCAATTACATACACTAGAATACGTATTTTCATATATAAATCCTTTCGAAATTATTTGAACAATAATTGTTAAACTTTCCTTTCGAACAACATTACACTTAAAAGTTTATTTATAAAAATCTAGAATTTATGTAAAAGCCAATGTATTTATATATCTCTAGAATTTTCAGTTACCAGTCAAAAATAACCAATTTCGAACTAATTTAGATTATTGAAACTATATTTTTTTTTTAATTAATAATGTAACCAAAAATTATTATTATTTTTACATATCAAAACCCTTTTAATTTGTTACATAAAATAAACTAATTACATAAACTAGCTAATTGCATATTAATATAACCAAATTATATAAAATAACCAAATTACATATACTAATTACATTAATTAAACTAATTATATAAAAGAACTAATTATATATACTAAACTGATTATATAATTCAATTAACAAAAATAATTAACCAATATAAATAAACTAATTGATTAATTATAATTAACTACTAATTATATTAATCAATTAACTTAACTAACATATTAACTATCGATTAACTTTACTGATTAACTAACTTTACTGATTAATTGATAATTAATTAAACTAAACTATATTAAACTAACTAATGATTTAGAATTAATTACTGATTAATTGTTAATTATCTACTCTAATTATAACTACTACTAAACAGGGATCCACAGTCCCTAAATTCGAAAGATGGAAAAAAAGGAAAGGAAGAGGCTCACAGAGGGGATTTCCGTCGTCGTCGGGCCGGGGCTCGCCGGGGTGGTCTCCGGCGTCGGCGTGGTGGACGGCGGGGTCGGCGCGGAGCTCGAGGCAGCGGGCTCGACGCTCGAGGGGCGGGCTCGGCGCTCGAGGAGCGGGCTCGGCGCTCGAGGAGGCGGCTCGACGGATCTGGCGGCCACCGGCGGCTTCGTTCCAGCGGCTTCGACGAGGGCTCGACGCGGCTTCGTTCCAGCGGCGGCGACGGCGGCTTCGTTCCAGCGGCTTCGAGGCAGCGGACTCCTCGGCGGTGGTGGTCTGTTCGACTTCAGCGGCCACGGCTAGGTTTAGGGTTAGGTTCAGGGTCTGATCTGAGCGTCGGGGTCGTGTCCGGGGCTGGACACGACGGGGTGCTGTTGTACAGTGGAGGAAGTGGATGTGTCCGGTGTGTCGGACACGGAAAAATCTGTTTGTAATATTGTAACCGGACACAGGAATTGAATGGATACGATGTGACACCCGGGGTCGGACCCGAGGCCACCACGGCTGACACGGATGCTGGACACACGGACACGAGCATACAAAAATGGTGGCTGTGGCCCTGTGGGGATTTGTGGAGGCTAGCCAATGAATTGAAGATTAGGGTTTCTAGGGAAATGTGAGAATGAGAACCTAAATAGGGAGAGATGGTGGGGATAAAGGGTTGCGGGTTGGCCCAATAATGAATGGCCCAGAATTAAATATAAAGGGGCTTTTCATGTGGGAAGAATGGGGGCGTGAATGGGAGACGGAAAACGATAAATTAAATAGAAAGAAATTTAAGAAAAAATGTTTTTAAGAGGCTTTCGATTAGCTACTAATTAAACTCATTTTTTCAAAATATTAGGAAGTATGTAATTCATTTATTTACTACCCCAATTAATAAAAATCTATTTTATTTTATCAACTAGTCTTTTAAATAACTATTTAGTTAAAACAATAATTTTATGACTCAAGCCAATAAATATTTGAAACTAGAAATATATGTTATTATTTATTTATTTATTTTGTAATACATCGTCATTTAGGAAAAATGATTTTTATAAAGATTTTTAATTTACCTTCTAAAATCAGACATCGTTCAAAATCAAATAAAAATTTTCAAGGAGAAATATTTTATAAAACTTGATATTTTAAAATAAAATTAAAATCTAATTATTTTGGAAATTGGAAATCGGAGGTTACAAGTCTATCCACCTTAGAAAATTTCGTCCTCGAAATTTTAGGGATGACTAGGATAGAAAAGAATTTTGTTGTTCATAATGATGAATATATCATTGAAAAAAATACTTCTATAAGGAAAATATTTACCAACAGAAGGAAACATGAAGAAAAGAAAATATGGTTTAAGACAGGAATAACTTGAAGGAATTATGGCTCGGCCTTGAATCCTCTAGAAGGTTTTAGGTTTTGGAAAGTAGGCACGATCACTGAAAAACAGATAATTGGAATAATGCACGTTACCTTTTCAAAGTAACTAGACCAAGGAAGACCCAGGATAATGAATGATATAGACATGAAAGTTATAGCTAATTCGAAAAAATACGGTCGACAATTTGATTTAAGAAACTTAAATACATCCTTCAGAATGTAGCCAAGAGACATCTAATCGCCTTTCTTAATTTCTAGAGAAAAAGATTCTTTACTACCATTTGGAAAATAATCCTCCTTTTTATCCTCATTCATTTTACTTTTCTCAATCTTATGATTCATCATTAACTAATATCACAAACTTTATTAGATTAGATCTTCGAATTTCTGAATCAAAATTCATTACCTGTCCAAAATCCTTATCATCCAATTCGAGTTTGTTTATCCTAACATCAACTATACCTCGATTATTTTCTTCGATTTCAAATGTTACTGTCATGGTCAAGATTTAATTTAAATCACAACCTCAATATACCATGATCTTACCTTACGACCTTCAATTATATGATCCCATAATCCATTATATTATAATATTCTTTACCATGAGTTTCATTTCATTCCATATTTCTCTATCCGTATGTATAATATTTCCGAATTTTGAGCTAATATATTTTTTTTTATCCTTTGAATTTATTATCCCAATGTAAAAATTTTACTACTCAAATCCTCAATATTTTAATTGAATTCCAGTCGTATCATAATCTCCTCAAAATTTACTATCCACTCCTTCAATCGAAACCCAATCAATGCATATTTATAAAACTTAAAAATCGGTATCCCAGAATTTAAATTTTAAACACTCATCAATCATCTTACTCCTCTAACTCAAATTCAATTGATGCTTATTCCAGTCTAACTCCTCATCCCAAGAATTTAATTCGACACTATTCCATTTACGATTTTTATTTTCTGATTTTCGTTTTCCTCAATTATTCAACGATGCGATGCTTCCAGAATCTTCAATGCAACATTCATAATATACAAAATTTCTATCTTGCAATCAATAGATAAAATGATAATCTCTCAAATTTCTCAAATTTTTAATAATCAATTCAATCATATCAAGACCTCCTTAAAATAAATAAATCCTCAAATTTTTGGCTCTGTGAATTTCTTAATTCTCCCTTTAAGTAAATATTTATCCTCGAGTTTCAATCATCCTCAATCTTCGTAAAATTAATGATCCGTCAATTCTTTTATTAACGCCTTAACTTTTTAGTTAAATTAATGCTTATCCACAAATTCAATCCTCTTGTCTCTTTTTGTCGGTCATACCCTTGTCATAGATCCTTGCTATGGTCAAAACTCAAATGATCATGGTTTAAGAAAATTCTACTTACAGCCATGCAATTTAAGAAAAATATAGGTCATGTGCCTTTTGTCATGGTATTTCAGTCTCTGTTAGGGGTACTACTAGTTATATTCTAACAAGAAAATCATGCATGTGAACCACAGTACTAGGAAAATCAATCAATCAATCGAAAGGCGAAAGAGAAGGAACATTAGGAAAGAAGAAGGATAATGTTAACATATTACTTGTAGTGTCTACTATCTCTAACAAACACTTAACTCTAGCACACTAGCAAATTCCTATTCATGTACACTGGTACCCATATCAACTAATCATATATTAATATTCATATCTCCCATCTACAAAAAATTAATCCTCCAAATAATCGTCAAGGTTTAACTTCCCGATCAACTTAAAATAAAATGCATATACCTCCTCAAAATTTGATACTTCACATCGAAATAAAATTTAATCACTTCTAAAATCTTTGTAGCCTTAACTATGTTTAGTGAATCAAATTTAAATTCTCAATATTTTAATAACATAAAAATCTCAACTCCTTAAAAATTCTGAAAATTTAAAAATTTATTTCCACCCTTTAATTTATAACTCCTCAATGTACATATTAGTGCTCACGGTCTCTGATACTCAAGGTGCACTCAATACCTCTATTGTCTAGAACTGTGTACTAAATTTGTACTGCCCGAATCACTTGCACTATTACCTCCAATGATCAAAGTTATCATCAACTGTGTTTTCTTTCATGATTTCAATTTATGTTAATTGGTATATCATCTAATTATCAACACACAGAGTGCTTACTGTTATTAACGTCATCCTTGACCAATCCTTGGTATAGAATCATTAGCACTCTTGGTATTATATCACTAGCCGCATTAATGGATTATCTCATCAAGCTCATTAGACTCATGATCACCTGTATCCTCTATAACACTCATGTTTATTTACTCTCATGGGTATGTGTATGGTTCCTCATCTCGATGGTTGTATATGTATTTCCTTCAATCCTTTAAAGCCTATTAAACTAATCCGTGATGCTTCACAACTTCCATTACTAATCCTGATATTTCTCTACTTATGACATCTCATTAAACCCTTTATACATATACATTTCTTTACCTTTAACATTTCCGATATCAACCATCAAATTGGACATCATGCTCCATAAATCCTTAACACAATTTCCGGATACTTAATCGTCTACATAGATCACTCAATTACATGATCATGATTATCCAGGACGGGTAATTGGCTCTGATACTAACTCTGAGAACTATCACTGATACTCTATACTCTCCTTAACTCTCAGTCTCTAATGACACTACTCCTAGAATCATTGGTACAAGGTACTATGCTAAGGGCTAACTCTAGATTAAAGCCTACTGCTCACATGCCCAACTAAGAAACACTTACAACTCACTAGCAACACAGTCAATACTAATACAAGACACAAACAAAATCACAAGCCACTAATTGCCATGCTTAACAAGAAATCCTCAAGGAATAGGAGCTCAAAGACTGAATTGAGGACAGAAGGTATCTTTACTGTTAGTAAAGAAAGAAGTGGTGGAACAAAGTCCTGAAATAACAGAAATAGATAAGTCTTGAGATGATATTTTAAGAACCAATTTAGGATACAACCTGATAATCATACACGTCTGTCTGAAATCATGACACTCAGAATCCTCGCCACGCCAGTAAGCATAGGTGCGATAACCGACAGGTTCCGTAACTAAGGTATGCAACTCTATAATCATGTCATCTAGAATCCTCGCCACGCCAACCGGTATGGCTGCGAGAGACCCTAAGTTTCATAACTACAGTATGTACATCCAAGTCAGGTTCCTACGTTCTCGTCACGACAGCTAATATGGCTGCAATAAACTCTAGGTTCCATAATCAAAGTAGACGTTTTACCTTTCTCACTGTCCTCATCAATATATGTCATCAGATGATACCGTAAATTTTAGCCCGTAAAATTCATCTCGATATGAAATCAATTCAACAACGATACCAGGAATTAAAGTTAACGACTGGTCAACAAGAATCAAACTCAACAATGATACCAAGATTTTAATTTAATAACTGCTCAACAAGAATCAAGTTCAGTGACAACAAGCGAGAGCGGACGGAAAACAAGGAAAGATTTAAATTGAAAATAAGATTCTCATGGGGTCATCCCAGGAAATCTTTTAAGAATTTGTGATTGAGTATCCTCTCTCATCCTAGTATCCTATGTCCTATATTCTATAGCAGGTACGCAGTAGTACAACTAAGACGTCGCACTACCACGACATCGCACAACTAGCGAAGTCTGACCTTCATGGGCCACCACTAAAAACGTGTCACGACCCGCACCCGGTTTAGGGGCACGAGAGCGTGGGTACGTCCAGCCTACGCCGCAGCATCGGCGGTAGAACGCTGTCTAGGTCAAGTACTATCTAAACAATCTCACGCTAGTATCCAACTCCATAAGGAGACGTGGATATCATAAAATAAATCTAGAAATACTCAATCACAACTACAGCACGATAGGAAATGAAGAAATAAAAGAATACAGCACAAGTCTAATGATAACATACATACCTGCAATCCTTAACTTCCAATCCCCAAGTGTCAGAAACCAGTCTACTAATGTCACAGTCTGGAAAAATATTTTCCAGTCAGGAAGGAGCAAAGTACATCTCTAAATAGCAGTTCTATATAAATGACATAAACTATGTAGCAGTTCTAGATGGAAACATACCAGATGCATGTATAAGTACGAGGAATGTACAATGAGAGAAGTACTGGAAATACTGTAAGTAAATGCAGGAAAAGAAACAATATGTCCATGAGTAAGAATTCTATGACTAAGTGTGTGAGTACTAGCTTTAATATGTGATCGGCTTGGGAACTTGATCAGGCTGGTTACATGTGATTAGCTATGATTCATGGAAGGTCAGGCTAACCGTTGGTTAGCTATGATGCATGGAGAGGTCAGGCTAATCACACGTAACAGCTATGAGGCATGGAGAGGGTCAGGCCGCACCCGACGTGAGATGCGGGGTGAGCTATGATGTATGGAAAGTTGGGTATGATCACATATCTATACTAAAATACTCCCCACCCCCGACTGGTATAGTAGATCTAATCATGGTACGCTATGGCACGGGATTCCCTAGGGAGGTAGCAAATCTCCCCGGAAATCAGTGTCTGTACATGCACAAGATATCAAGGAAACAGGTCTCGTACAAGCTACACCATGAATAAGGAATAACATCTCATGACGAGATCCGTGTATACCAATCCGTGTAACCATCGTGTCAAGATCATGGATATTTACACTAGATACAGTGAACATAGGAGATATCATAAATTAGAAACTAATCAGAGAATGTACTCGCCTTGGGTCCTTAGCTGGTAAAACCAATGTCCTGTCCCAGAGTATCGTCTGGAGGATCCAACAGTCCTATAAACATATCACAAGCAAAACCACATTTGCATCAGGTGCTACACTAACACATCACAAATACATGAACTCAGGGGCTCTGCCAGGCATGGCTCTAGTCAACTAGGTCATCTAGTAGGGATACGTATATAATACACATTACACTTATTAATACTTACTATATTTATACATGCACCAATTTAAATGTATTTACAATATATATATATAGATATACTAGTTGAACTATACGTATACTCATATATATGCAAAAATACCGTTTAAAATATACATATATTTTGTCAATATCATTATTAGAACATACTATATTAAATTACCAATTCACATTTATACTATATATATATATACAGATGCCAATTAATTTATATATTAAAAATACGTTTTATTACACTTATACTACGTGAAATTATACCAATTAAATATATGCATAATTATACCAAAATATACATACATATATACATGTATATATATATACCAAAATAATTATATACATATACAAAAATATATATACATAGCTACCAAATCAATTACATACACTAGAATACGTATTTTCATATATAAATCCTTTCGAAATTATTTGAACAATAATTGTTAAACTTTCCTTTCGAACAACATTACACTTAAAAGTTTATTTATAAAAATCTAGAATTTATGTAAAAGCCAATGTATTTATATATCTCTAGAATTTTCAGTTACCAGTCAAAAATAACCAATTTCGAACTAATTTAGATTATTGAAACTATATTTTTTTTTAATTAATAATGTAACCAAAAATTATTATTATTTTTACATATCAAAACCCTTTTAATTTGTTACATAAAATAAACTAATTACATAAACTAGCTAATTGCATATTAATATAACCAAATTATATAAAATAACCAAATTACATATACTAATTACATTAATTAAACTAATTATATAAAAGAACTAATTATATATACTAAACTGATTATATAATTCAATTAACAAAAATAATTAACCAATATAAATAAACTAATTGATTAATTATAATTAACTACTAATTATATTAATCAATTAACTTAACTAACATATTAACTATCGATTAACTTTACTGATTAACTAACTTTACTGATTAATTGATAATTAATTAAACTAAACTATATTAAACTAACTAATGATTTAGAATTAATTACTGATTAATTGTTAATTATCTACTCTAATTATAACTACTACTAAACAGGGATCCACAGTCCCTAAATTCGAAAGATGGAAAAAAAGGAAAGGAAGAGGCTCACAGAGGGGATTTCCGTCGTCGTCGGGCCGGGGCTCGCCGGGGTGGTCTCCGGCGTCGGCGTGGTGGACGGCGGGGTCGGCGCGGAGCTCGAGGCAGCGGGCTCGGCGCTCGAGGGGCGGGCTCGGCGCTCGAGGAGCGGGCTCGGCGCTCGAGGAGGCGGCTCGACGGATCTGGCGGCCACCGGCGGCTTCGTTCCAGCGGCTTCGACGAGGGCTCGACGCGGCTTCGTTCCAGTGGCGGCGACGGCGGCTTCGTTCCAGCGGCTTCGAGGCAGCGGACTCCTCGGCGGTGGTGGTCTGTTCGACTTCAGCGGCCACGGCTAGGTTTAGGGTTAGGTTCAGGGTCTGATCTGAGCGTCGGGGTCGTGTCCGGGGCTGGACACGACGGGGTGCTGTTGTACAGTGGAGGAAGTGGATGTGTCCGGTGTGTCGGACACGGAAAAATCTGTTTGTAATATTGTAACCGGACACAGGAATTGAATGGATACGATGTGACACCCGGGGTCGGACCCGAGGCCACCACGGCTGACACGGATGCTGGACACACGGACACGAGCACACAAAAATGGTGGCTGTGGCCCTGTGGGGATTTGTGGAGGCTAGCCAATGAATTGAAGATTAGGGTTTCTAGGGAAATGTGAGAATGAGAACCTAAATAGGGAGAGATGGTGGGGATAAAGGGTTGCGGGTTGGCCCAATAATGAATGGCCCAGAATTAAATATAAAGGGGCTTTTCATGTGGGAAGAATGGGGGCGTGAATGGGAGACGGAAAACGATAAATTAAATAGAAAGAAATTTAAGAAAAAATGTTTTTAAGAGGCTTTCGATTAGCTACTAATTAAACTCATTTTTTCAAAATATTAGGAAGTATGTAATTCATTTATTTACTACCCCAATTAATAAAAATCTATTTTATTTTATCAACTAGTCTTTTAAATAACTATTTAGTTAAAACAATAATTTTATGACTCAAGCCAATAAATATTTGAAACTAGAAATATATGTTATTATTTATTTATTTATTTTGTAATACATCGTCATTTAGGAAAAATGATTTTTATAAAGATTTTTAATTTACCTTCTAAAATCAGACATCGTTCAAAATCAAATAAAAATTTTCAAGGAGAAATATTTTATAAAACTTGATATTTTAAAATAAAATTAAAATCTAATTATTTTGGAAATTGGAAATCGGAGGTTACACAGTGCTTGGACTTAAAGTTTTCAGCGGTTCACTTGGAGTCTCGCTCAGTCGATGTAAGCCCTCATTCAGGTGGGTGGCTACAATAAAACTGTCTTTGTTTAGCCTACACACCTAAGAATTTGGAACATACATGCTAGATTTCTAGGAGAAAACTCTTGCATGCCAATAAAAGAAGCGAACGCACCCAGCTAAGATAATAAACTCATCTTATTTTACTTGCATAAAACATGGAAATAAAACTTGGTTTAATGTTAGTTCCTCGTACTGCCCCTTTAGACTCTTGATAGCGTAATAGCTTATGTTTTCAAGTATGGATATGCCGTATATTTTTTTAAAGTTATATTCATATTGTTCTAATGCTTATCTGCTTTACATATTCCATATGCTTGTCATAAAGAACATGCCATGAATCATTGCACTTCACTATTAATTGTTCGTTCAGTTAAGGTAGGAAGGCTATCAAGATAGTTTTTTTGAGCCAAGTAACGAAAATATTGAAAGGCTTCGGGACTATTAGGTCGCCAAGGCAGTTCTCGTACTAGGGGAATGTAGCATGGAAAGTCAAGCAAAAGAAGATCATGACATCTCTGGAATCAATACTGGTTCTGTACTAAATCTGACGGCTCGGGAAGTCGATAAGTTCTGATAAGACCCTGACTTAAACCTGTACCAAATGCGAGAATCTGGAAGACTTAAGGATATGCGTGGTCATGGACAACTTTTGCATAAGGTGACGGTCACCGGGGAACTAGGGTCGATCTGATCTAGACGGAGCCTTCTAATAGTCATCTATTATGGGCGGGATGGGTGCAATGCCCTCTATATATTGCTTTCATACCATATTTTCTTCGAGACTACACCGTCCACTATGGCATCATGCCAGTGACCTTTTATCATATAGATTAAGTTAGCTCGATTACGGCAATCCGAATGCGAGTCTTTGCATTATGACGACTGTTCTGAGTAACACATATGTATCTATATATGTATCTGAATAATCTAAAAGTATCACATCTGTATAGTTTGAGTATATCATTCATTTGAGGCACACCACACTCATAACAGTTGTGTTTGCTATGCAATCTTTAATTTCATATATATTTGTGCTTGGTTAACTTGGTTTCATATTTCATCAAGGAAGAAAGAATGGTAAGTTGCTAAGCCTCGCCGTGTTACTCTTATATCTCATGTCACACTGCCACACAAGTTAGGATTTATATTTTTGCCATAAAACTGACTCTAAGGAAAGACTAGAAAGACAACAATGATAAAGTGCACATAACTAATTGAACGTATTTGGATTTGTCGAGCAGGAAAAAAGTCTCTCCTCCGGTGAATTCAATATACTGATAACCCACCAGATTGCTTGTAGGGTACAAGAGTACTAGTTAGGTGTGAAACCCCTTCGTGCGCGCTAAGGCATAGAGTTTGCTCTGGGCCTTAAAGCATTACGTTCGGAGCAGAAGCACATATACAGAACATAATGTTGGAACGTCCCCTATGTATCATCCCATATTGTAAGCCACTTGGCATGCCTTTATTATTTTGAAAGAGAGAGAGCTTGATCGACTTGTAATCTCGGCCTAGCATCGCTTATAATACTTATTCATAAACAATAAAGAGAGAGTTTTCATAACATACTTGTGTTTGTTTTATGCTTTCGCTATATCGACATTGTGAACTAGTTATCTCACCATCCGTTATATGCCTGGACTTGTGCAGGTGCAACTTAGACTCGCGCGATATCACGCCCATGCGAGGATGAACGGCCCTGCGGGGCCGAGGCGTGACACATGTTTTCAATCAATGGCGAGTTCCTAAAGAAGTGTTATACCTAAGTTGGGCACATTTAAAAAAAGGGATGATATGTGTCATTTATATCCCTAGAAGAGGGACATAAGAGGACAATATCTACAAATAGTGTCCTCCCCGGCTTGTTATTTAGCATATGGACAAATATGTTATCCGTACTCGGTAGTCCCAAGTAGGTAATAGGTAACGGATCCTCAAATACTTTTCTAGATCAAATAGTTCATGTCCATATTACCTCTGAACCATGCTCCCAACATTATCGATAAGGTTTACCATGTCCATAGTACCTCTGAGTAAACTTTACCAAGAGACTATAGTCCACGTCCATACTCTTATCACCAATAAGGTTTGCCACGTCTATATTACCTTAGAGTAAACCTTCCTATGGAATTATGAGTTCACGTCTATATTACCTCTGAACCATGTTCATAACATTATCTATAAGGTTGACCATGTGCATATTACCTATGAGTAAACTCTATCGTGGAACTATGGGTTCACGTCCATATCACATCTGAACCATGAGTCGTTCTCCCTATCAAAAGAAGACAGTCAAGTCCATACTACCTCGAACTCGTCCATTTTGTTGATTATCCCCACAAAAATACCTACAAAGTAATAAGTTCATGTCCACATCACCTCTGAACTATGAGCTGCCCATGAAAACAGTTACGTCCATACTAAATTAGACTTATTTTCTTTCCTTTCCACAAACTCCCTCACCATAATCATACTCGACCATAATCAAGTTTGCTTAACTCTCGGTTCTACACTAAAGTATCTAGACCACCACAAATGATGTCTCTACCAGACCTCCTTAATGGAACCGATCTAACCTATCACGTTCATACTACCTCTGATAGGGCTTAGAGTTATCGCCACTATGATGTTATACTATATCCATATTACCTATGGTATAATACTCATAGCCAAGATATCCCCAGCAACACGAAAAGTTCCAAACACGAAAAAAGGCAAAATTTTCATTAATATTCAAGATCATGAGTACATATGGAAGTCCATTGTATTTAAGTATTTTTTATTAATATTCAAGATCATGAGTATATTTGAAAAGAATGAGACCCCTCTATGCAGTTTATTTTAGCAACACGTATAAAGCCGGCAGCTTAACGCATACTGGGTTATCACTTTAGCAAGACTCCTCAGTGCAAGCCATAGTACAAAAAAAGAATCCTGACTGATGGATAGCAAGGAAGCTTGCAACGCAAAGCCAAATCTCTACAGACCCAACTCTATCGTGTGAAAGGACGCAACTAGAACCCTGTTGGGATAATTAGCCTCGTTGCTGCCACTCCGATAGGCCGCCAGGAATCGACCTGAGATCCAGTCATCACAACCTGGCTGTATACGGAGAAAAGCTATAGTAAGCTAGGTTGGAAGATTGCTGATAATCCTCTCAGTAATGTATTTTTTTGCCATGAACAATGGCAATTAGAATATCCTTCAATGCTCCATCTGCACTCAAGCAAACTGAGAAAGCCCCTATAAGATGAGAACACACAGAAAGTTAGAATATTGGCAAAGAAATCAAATGTTAGAAGGTCAACGTCCATAAGAACAAACGCCACTCTCACCACAGTCAAGCCATCAATGCGCTTAAGTAGGGTATACAATTATCAAAGACCAATCTATACATGTGCAATCATCACCACACAGAGGTGAACATACCCATACAATATGATCGGGCATAGCTTCTCCGCCCATGCCTCAGATGATTGCTTGAAGACAATATCACCCATGCTACCGAGATAAAGATCTCACCGCCAGCGCATCTTCAGGACGAAGCCTTTCAGTCGCAACCATGCGCACTAAGCGGAGAAGAACATCTGCGCGTAGACCGACCAAAGTCTGGCTCATGCAAACAGGCGGTGTCAGGGTGTTCATAACAGCAGCAAGAAAAATGTTCATCCCCTAACCATCGTTGACGGTCGACTGGTGATCAACCATCAGAGAGAGAGGTTCAACCATCCCTACTTTTGATTTATGCAGAGGCATCAGGTGGAGAATAAAAATAAAAAAAGTGCTCTATTCCTTCACAAGAATCCTATTTATAGGCAAAGGACCCATTAAAGATCCCGGATAGTTGGGCACCATCAACAAGGGATGAATCTAGCAATTAATGGATGAATTTTCCTGTCAAATAAGTGTATTGAAATTCCCTTAATACACGCTCACTCTGACAACTCAGGGCTAGAACAAAGAGACAAAGTTCGATGTGCCAGAAGTTTGCTACACAAAATAGATGATGCGCCAAGTAGCAAAACATATGATATGCTAAATAGAAATGTTCTATACATGCGCCACAACAATCTATGCGCCTATTTCTTCGATGCTTCTGTTTAAAGTATTCTGAACTTTAAAAATTATAAAGTTTAAGTTCAAAAACTTTGAAGGAGGTCTTATAGAATCATCAAAAATCTCTACCCATGTGCCACTGTGATCCAAGACATGCGCCTCGTGATCCAGCCCCATACGCTAACAGCCTAACAAATGTTCCCATGTGCCAGCAGCGACATGCACCACTACGTATCTTAGTGTTCCCATATGCCAGCAGTGCCATAAGACCATACTTATCTTATTGTTACCATATACCAGCAGCATCATGCGCCACTATACATCTCTAGTGTTTCCATGTGCCCGTAGTGCCATGTACTACTACTCCAGTGTTCTTCATGCACCAAGTGGAGGAAGTCCCAAGGTGTAATAACAGCCATCAAAATTAGGACATAAAATGTGTCTTGAGTATTATGAGCATCAGCAACCCCATATCTCAACTTTCCATATAGAAGCCATAATTCAGCATGTGTCTGTCGTGCCATGTGCCAGCATGCAACCCTCGTACATACACATATATAAGGCCTTCCTAAGGCTATAAATAGTAGATGTTTCCCACATGCAAAGAGAGTCCACACGTATAAAAAATAATAAGAGAAGGAGAAGAAGACAAGAGCGTCGTTCGAAGCCTCGTCAACCTCCTTGATCCCAGATAGTCAACGGAGTAAATAAGCCACTGCAGTGCTCTATCTCTACCGTTACAGTTGCCCAGATTTTTATTATAATTAGATCTCTTGTAATAGGAATTCTTTTGTACTATTTGTCAATTTGTAATAAATAAAAAGTTCTCACGAATTTATACCTCCGCCATCTATTTATTTTTAGGATGTCGACAATCACTAAAAGAATAGTTCAGGCTTTGCCAATACCAGCAAGAGGTTTGTCAATACCATATTTTCTAGAGAGGGGTATTTTAGTAAATTCATAATTAATTAAATATTATGCATGATAAATAATTATTTATGGTACTATTTAATTGTTGTTAGATGTTAGTTATTTATTTTGGACTTGTGTTAGTGGACCTAACTAGTTTAGTTAGACTCATGGACCACCATGAATTAATTGATTAGAATTTAGCCCATTTAGAAAACCCATTGTTAAGGAGATGGATTAAATTAATTAAACCATTAGACTAGAAGCTTCCTTCCTTAATTATTTATTCATGAGAGGCCCCAAGGCTAGTAGATGAAGGATCTAGAAGGAGGAAGTAAGGATCTACAAAGAGGAGCAAGGATCTACAAGTTGGAGCCAATTTTATCATATTTGGAGATTTTATTGGAAATCTATCTCCCAATAGATATAATTTAGTTTATTTTCCTTAATTTAGGTTCTAAATCTGATATTTAACCATGGAAAATCAACCCATATGCATAGGCTACCCATAGGATTTGGTTTTGTGTTCATAGGAGGCCTATGAGAAAGTTATGGTACTTTTTATGTCAATTTTGGGAGAATTTCGAGAATGATATTTGTTTTGTGTGTCAATTGGTCCTATAGATCAATTTGGCATGTGCTGGTGTGTTTGGGGCTAGTATCATGTCTATAATTTGGTACATGTAGGTCATATCCCAATAATTTGGTGATACGTGTTGATTTGGGGAGTTTTCCTCCGACACGGGACTTTGTATATGTCATATTTTGACACGGACACGTAGATCTATATTTGACTCTTCGTATTATTCATAATAATATATGTGACTTATTCGTATCCTTCGGGGTACATTTGGGATGTGTGGTGGACTCGTGTCACATACGTATCCTAGATCTATTGGGGTACGGTGTGATACTCTCCATATATTTATGCAATTATATGTAGATCTATTTCTTGTGTTCTTAATTCATAGAGAATGTAATTATATATATATATATATATATATATATATATATATATATTATGGTATATATAATAATGCTTCTTGTGTCTTAGATCTATGTATTTATTATGTATATTATATGTAGCTATTCTTATATATATATATATAATTGT
This sequence comes from Iris macrosiphon, assembly GCA_036927795.1. NCBI lineage: Eukaryota > Viridiplantae > Streptophyta > Magnoliopsida > Asparagales > Iridaceae > Iris > Iris macrosiphon. The sequence continues at coordinate 91,120,040 of JAYESA010000012.1, forward strand.
ATATGGTAGTATGTATAAATATACATATGAATTTATGGTCGTTATAATTATATTTATATAAGGTGTATGGTGAATGATTAGATGTACGTATATATATATATATATATATATATATATATATATATATATATATATATATATATATATATATTGGGTTATTTATATATATATTGTATATATATATATATATATATATATATATATATATATATATATATATATATATATGCATCTGCGACAGCAGAAGAGGCGACACAGCAAGGCATCGCAAACAAAAGCTGCAGCCGCAGGAGCAACAGCGACAGCAAACTATCGCGAAAAGGCAGCAGCTGCGGCAGCAGGAAGTAATGACAGCAGCCAATGACAGTTTCAGAAAAGCTGTCACTAAAACAGTAGCGTATCAACAGCGTATCAGGGGCTGTAGTGACAGTTTTTAGCAACAGTGCAGAAAACTGTCACTAAAATAGCAGTATATCTTAATAAACAGCAGCTTTCAGTGATATCAGGAATAGTTATAGCGACAGTTTGGCCATTTTATATATATAATTAGATATATTTATATATATATATGTATAGGTAAAGAAATATATATATATATATATATATATATATATTAGTATTAATATATGAGTAATGTATCTCCTAAATTGCTAACTAGTTATAGTATATATATAATAATTAGTGTAGTATATATATATATATATATATATATATATATATATATATATATATATATATATATATATATATATATATATTACGGGTAGTTAATGTAACAAGGTATCGGGTATTACCTTGAGGAACCAAGGTAATTGGGGATACCCAAGGTATTGAGTTAGGGTATCAAATTTTTGAATTATTGTTGTGATACCAAGTTGGTTCAAAACTATGGTACCTATTTAATATTATAATTATGATTCTAAATTATTAATAATTGTTTGTTATATATATATATATATGTTTTACCTATGGATTCACGTATCCGGAGATACGGTATCCTAATATTTTAGATATGGTTTTATGGCTTAAACTTTAGTATCTTGAACCCAATATTTTGTGTTAAACTTATGCAACCTAGAAATAGGTAGTTGACCATAGTTTGACCTTAGTTGGATTTTGACTTAGAATTGACTTGTTGACCTAGAAGTTGATTAGTTTGACTTACTTTCTTTCTGGAACCTTGTATTAATGTTGTATTCCATATCTAGGTCTTCGAGGTACCGTATCAGACATCTGTGAGGCTATTCATTGGATTTCAGGCGAGTACATTCTCTGATAGTTTCTCGTTTATGATATCCTCTATGTTAATTGTATCTAGTATAAATATCCATATTTTTTGACACTATGGTTATACGGATTGGTATATCCGGATCTCGTCATGAGATGTTATTCCTTGTATATGGTGTATCTTGTGCAAGTCTTATTTCATTGATTATCTTGTGCATGTACAGACACTGATTCTCGGAGAGATTTGCTACCTTCTTAGAGAATCTCGTGCCATAGCGTATGGTTGGATCTATTATATAAGTCGGGGATTGGGAGTATTTTAGTATAGATATGTGATCATACCCTCTTTGTGCATTATTTGTGGTATTAAACGAAAGAATGAAAATGTATTCAATATGGGGTTTACACGGAACCCGCCTTCTTTTGTTTACAAATAAACTTGTATAATTTGATCCTATACGAGGATATGGGAGTACAATTTATTTAATCTGGGTAGATATTGCTATAGGTGTTTGATCTGCAGTCGATCACTTTAGCCTTTGGACAACACGATGTTGAAGAAGCACTTTAGAAGACAGGAAGCAGCCTCGAAGGTTGCAAAAGAGGGTGGACGCACGATGCCAAAGTCGTCGATCCCTACTCTCTGCCTGAGCTCCGAACTCTCTCTCTCTCTCTTTCTCTCTCTCTCTCTGGTTCGATCTCCCAATTTGTTGACCTCTCTCCCTGGATCTGATATTGGTTTCTTGACCAATTTTTTGACCTCTGGTTCGATCTTCCAATTTTGTCGACCTAGTTCCTCATTGATAGAGGTCTCTATTTATAGAGTTTTAGTGACAGTTGTAGAAGCATGAAAAAAATGCTTGGAAGATCTACGCAGCATCTTGATACAGAGCAGCATAAGCAGAGGCCTTCAAGAGCCATCCAGCGTAAAATAGGGTTCTTCATCGCCTCCATGGCGTAAAACCCAGCCGCTCTCAAAGCAGCGTTAAAGCGTACGAGGAACGCTTCGTATTCCCGAAAAGAAACTGTCCAGTCACGCAGTAAACCTGACCTCTGACTCCTGACAAAAAGTGCTGCACAGCTACCCAAACGACGGCTGGGAACGGGGGCAGACCCCTCGGGACGCGCTCTATAGTATGATGGCGGATCTCAGCATTTAATGCAGAGGATTTGGTTAAAATATCACCAAACCGGCGCTTACTAAAATCCCCCGGCATAAACCGCTCTTTCGCGTGCAAAGAGAACACGCTGCCTTGTTTTACACAGGCAAACATGGCTGTTTTACGCTCCGCAGAAGACAAACCGCCTGCCACGTCAAAAGTTGCGCTTCGTACAGGGCTCAAGGCACGTCCCTCCGTCAAAACGCACAGAACGATGACAGTGTCCCCTCAAGGCACGTCCCTCCGTCAAAACGCACAGAGCGGTGACAGTTTCCCCTCAAGGCACGTCTCCGCATTTAATGCACAGGATGATGGCAAATCTCTGCCAAAGATTTGATCTCCAAAAGCCGTAATTCCGGCTAAAGATGTCCACATCAGCATCCTGGCACGGTACTCAGCGACCTTTACGCCCATTCAGGATCTGTGCTCCTACGGCTTCCACGCCTACTCGGCTTCTATGCCTGTTCGGCTTCTATGCCTACTCGGCTTCAACGCCCATCCGGCTTCAGCGCCCTCCCAGTCTCTACGACTACCCGGCTTCCATGCCAACTCGACTTCTATGCCTGTTCGGCTTCTATGCCTACTCAGGCTTCTATGCCTGCTCGGCTTCTATGCCATGGTGACGGACATTTGGCTTCTACGCCAACCCCTTCTACACAATGGATACCTACCTACGTGGCTTTTACGCCATGATCTTAGTAGCAATTGTACGCGTTGTGTCCCCTTAGTTGGACCCGCATCACCCGCTCATTCAAAAGATCATCTATACATAGGCATTGGTTACTTTAACCGTTGTGTAATAGGGTACTGTACTTTCCACTCCTCGATTGTTACACCGAGAGAGTGGTCACTGTCACCAAAACTCTATAAATAGAGACCCCTATCAATGGGGAACAAGGTCGACAATTTGGAAGATCGAACAAGGTCACCGAACCGGAGATCAGGAGACAGAGAGAGAGAGAGAAGAATACAGAGCTCAGGCAAGGAATAGGGAGCGACGACCTTCAGCATCGCGCATCCACCCTCCTTTGCAAACTCCAAAGCTGCATCCTGTCTTCCACGGCACTTCTTCAACATCGTGTAGTCCAGGGGCTAAAGTGATCGACCGCAGATCAGACACCTATAGCAATTTATACCCAGATTAAATAAATTGTACTCCCGCATCCTCGTATAGGATCAAATTGTACAAGTTTGTTTGTAAACCAAAGGGCACGGGTCTCGTATAAACCCTGTCATTGAAATACACTTTCATTCTTTCGTTTAATACCACAAACAAGATGGCGACTCTGCTGGGGACATCCTTCTCTTCTGACGAGGAAGTAATTGCTCAATACGATGCGGTATCTGTAGGAACCGTGAAGAAGACACTGGTCGTTCATTTCGACCAGTCTGCCTACGAAGACATGCTTCGGACTGGGGGTAGCTCTCACTCTCTCTCCGTCCAAGACAACAGGAAGCTACGCAAAGTGTGGATGCCCAAGATATCCTCCGCCATTCCTGTGGACTCTCCGATCTCTCCGATCTCTCCGACCAATGAGGTGGTAGCATCGCTCCCTCCGTGCCCCGTACGTAAAATTCAGTCTCCCGCTATGCGCGGTACAGACAAAACTTCTGGTAAAGCCTCAGCACTAACCCAGGAGTATCCACTGCGCTATACGCGTAGAAATCAGTCTCCCGCTACGCGCGGTACAGACAAAACTTCTGGTAAAGCCTCAGCGCTAACCCAGGAGTATCCACTGCGCTATACGTGCAGAAACCAGTCTCCCGCTACGCGCGGTACAGAAAAAACCTCTGATGGTGCCTCAACGCCAAATCAGAAGTACAGATCACGCTCCAGGCGCAGGACGACATCTGATCTCTACGGTGAACCAGATGAGCGCTGCGATCTCCGCAAGGGGAAGCAAGCGGGCGAATACTCAACTCCTCGGCCTTTACGCCAGCAAAAGAATGATCCGCCTATTCTCCGGATTACACGAGAAGCTAGTGGCCAACTGAGGGCTTGTCCAGCTTTACGCCAGACTGAGCGAATTCCCAAGTTACGCCAAGCACAGTCCCTCAGCGTAAAATAAGCTCAGATCGCAGAAAGACCCCCTCCCAGGGGATTATCCGCCGCCCAGATGGCCAACCTGTTGTATACAGGTGGCATAGGGGAAACCATGGTGCCCATCCTCCGCATACCCGCTGATGGGAACAGAAGAAACAAGCCTTCGTCTTCTTTTTCTGCAAAACCTACTGACATGCGTACCTATTTGATCCAGAAAGACAAAGACAAGAGTCGTAAACAAGTTTTAGAACCCTTAACTGTCAAACGGGGAGCGATCATATGGGAAGATGCAACAACATCTAATGTCATCATGATGTATGAACCATATAAAAATGAAGCCTTTATTGTCCCTCCTACCCGCGACGATCAGCATCCGATAGTCTTCAAACACAAGCGGAGCGGTCCGGTTGAACAGGAAGAATTCCGCGAGTCTGAGAGTGGGAAAATGTAAATCCACAGATACAGCCCACAGGCTTTGAAGATTATACAGAACATGGGTTATGATTTAAAATCAAAGCAAGGCCTCAACTATGGAAAAGGTCGGCGAACACCATTGCAGAGTACTTCTCACCATCAACAAACTCGTTTCGGGTTGGGATATGCTGCAAAACCCAAAACTTCAAAATCTAATCTTGTACCACCCGAGGCAACTCCTGCTGAATCAGTTTCTTTGACCAGAGGCCACAGCGTGTCCGGGGGTAACTCACCTCGATGGAACAAAGCAGCGTCCAAGGCTAGGGACGGAAGGTCCTCGAGAGTCGGAGATGATACATCAACGATAATCTTCCCGGAAGACCGTGAAACTCAGGCATCAGGAGCCCTGCGACCAAAAGGAACTTTCTCCTTCAAGGAAGATGACATAGTTGAAATCTTCAACATATTGAGAGGGGAACATAAGCTTCAGCTACCCGACATCAGGTACCCTGAGAGGGCCGACAGAGTCGATGACCCAAATTATTGCTTCTTCCATCGGTACACTCATCACCCTACAAGGACCTGCTGTATGCTAAAAAGGAGAACTCAGGAATTAATCGATGCTAAGGTCGTCACTCTGCGTTTATAAAAAAAAAACAAGGGAACTATCACTTCAGCAGGATAGCAGATATGTACCTCCGTCCCCGATGGAGTCACAATCACAAAAGTTCGTCATATTCATATTACCTCTGAATAAAACTTTCGGCCGTCAATCATCATGTCCATATTACCTCTGATATTGATTGTCATCTACACTTAACATCCGTACTTAATTTCTAAGCACGCCAGTGATGTTAAGCCCACAAAAAACTGCCATGTCCATATTACCTCTGAGCAGATGTGTACCTCCGTCCCCGATGGAGTCACAATCACAAAAGTTTGTCATGTTCATATTACCTCTGAATAAAACTTTCGGCCGTCAATCATCATGTCCATATTACCTCTGATATTGATTGTCATCTACACTTAACATCCGTACTTAATTTCTAAGCACGCCAGTGATGTTAAGCCCACAAAAAACTGCCATGTCCATATCACCTCTGAGCAGATGTGTACCTCCGTCCCCGATGGAGTCACAATCACAAAAGTTTGTCATGTTCATATTACCTCTGAATAAAACTTTCGACCGTCAATCATCATGTCCATATTACCTCTGATATGGATTGTCATCTACACTTAACATCCGTACTTAATTTCTAAGCACGCCAGTGATGTTAAGTCCACAAAAACTGCCATGTCCATATCACCTCTGAGCAGATGTGTACCTCCGTCACCGATGGAGTCACAATCACAAAAGTTTGTCATGTTCATATTACCTCTTAATAAAACTTTCGGCCGTCAATCATTATGTCCATATTACCACTGATATTGATTGTCATCTACACTTAACATCCGTACTTAATTTCTAAGCACGCCAGTGATGTTAAGTCCACAAAAACTGCCATGTCTATATTACCTCTGAGCAGATGTGTACCTCCGTCCCCGATGGAGTCATAACCCCAAAGTCGGAACCGTTCGAGAACGACCCCTGGGCTCAACAAATGGATACACAGTGGGAATTCCGCTTCGAGCAGAGAGAACCTCCCACCAAGGACGAAGTTATCCAAGTCAATGTTGGGGGTGAGCTCTCACCAAAGCCAATATTTGTCAGTAACAATCTTCCCCCGGTCGAAAAGGAAGAGATCATACAGCTGATAAAGGAATATGTCGACGTCTTTGCATGGGGTTATGAGGACATGCCAGGCCTAGACCCGAGGGTAGCTACTCATAAGCTCAATATTTCGACCGATTCGAAGCTAGTGAAACAACACCAACGTCGGTTTCACCCGGATATGATGGACGCCATCGAGGACGAAGTCAAGAAGTTGATAACCTGCGGTTTCATTCGGGAAGAACAACATCCCGACTGGGTTGCCAACGTTGTCCCAGTCATAAAGAAAAATGGGAAGGTACGTATCTGCATCGACTACCGAGATCTGAATGCGGCCTGCCCCAAAGATGAATTCCCCCTTCCCATCACAGACATCATGATCGACAATACCTGCGGCTTCGAGCGTATGTCTTTTATGGACGGATTCTCGGGATACAATCAGATCAAGATACATCCGGAAGACGAAAAGCACACTGCCTTTCGGACACCACTGGGGGTATATTGCTATACGGTCATGCCCTTTGGATTAAAGAACGCCGGTGCAACATACCAACGAGCTATGAGTAACATATTCCGCGAGCAGTTACGCAAGACAGTAGAATATTACGTGGACGACATAGCTGTCAAAAGCTGCCTCAAAGGTGATCACGTTCGAGACCTGAGGGCGGTATTCGAGTTAATGCGCCAGCATCAACTCAAGATGAACCCTACAAAGTCCTTTCTGGGGGTATCCAGTGGCAAATTCCTGGGATTTGTCATTACCGCCAGAGGCATCGAAGTAGACCCTGATAAAGTCCAGGCGATCATAGCAATGCGACCACCCCGTAATCTGAGGGAACTCAGGGGGTTCCAAGGACGTCTGGCTTACATCCGGCGATTCATATCCAACCTCTCGGGGAGATGTCAGCCCTTCTCTCACCTCATGAAGAAAGGTGTGTCCTTCATATGGGACAAAACCTGCCAGCGAGCGTTTGGGGATATCAAGCGCTACCTAACCAGTCCACCAGTTTTGGTGCCTCCCGTCATGGGAAAACCCTTCTTGCTATACGTTCGGGCAATGGATCATTCGCTAGGAGCTCTCCTTGCACAGAAGAACGATGGGGTCAAGAACAGGCTATCTACTACCTCAGCAGGATGATGGTCGAGGCCGAACACCGGTATAACCCAGTGGAGAAGGAATGCTTGGCTCTGATGTTCGCTGTCCAGAAGATGCGACACTACGTCACCAGCCAGACTATTCATATCATCTCCAGGATCAACCCCCTCCGGGTGCTGATGAGCAAGCCAAGTGCCCTTAACTCCCGACTCGCAACTTGGGCATTGCTACTGACACCATATGACATGGTCTACGTTCCATAGAAGTCCATCAAAGGCCAAGCACTGGCCGACTTCCTAGCAGCTCATCCAATCCCGGAGACCTCCAAGCTATACGAAGACATCCCCGATGAAGTTGCGGAATGTAATTTTGCAAAGGAAAGTGACATATGGCAACTATTCTTCGATGGCGCCTCCAGAGTCGGTCCTTAGGGAAGCGTCGTTTCAGGAGTAGGAGTCGTCCTAGTTACTCCAGATCAGCTCATCATCTACCGAGCATATTCTCTTAGCGAGCCCTGCTCCAACAATGTGGCAGAATACAACGCCCTGCTAATAGGGCTCCAAGTCGCTAAAGAGCTGGGGGTGGAATCCCTGGAAGCTTTCGGCGACTCTTTGCTCATCGTCAACCAAGTCAGAGGGATATACGAAGTCCGGAATCCAGACCTCATCCCCTATCACCAAGCTACGGTCGAGATAGCCATGACGTTCAAAAGGTTCTTCCTAGAGCATGTACCTCGATCTCAGAATCTGGAAGCTGATGCCCTGGCCAGCCTAGCTGCGGACTTAGCCACCCCTATAAGAAGGCAGGATTCGATAATCCTTCTTAACAGAGATTTATTCTATGTGAAGAACAGCTGTCACCTAGAACGCAGCTACGCTGTAAATGCCGATCCTCCTACAAGAGATTGGACGAGTCCCTTCATAGATTTCGTGGCATATGGAATCTTGCCAGAGGACCCCAAAGAAGCAGTATCCGTCAAGAGACGATCGTTACGCTTCTACTTCGATGCATCTTCACAATACTTGTATCGCCGGACCTACGACGGACTGCTGTTAAGATGTCTCGCTGGCACCGAGGCACAACAGATTATCCGTGAAGCTCACGACGGCGTATGCGGAGCGCATCAGCCCGGTCCTAAGCTGCTGGACCGCATCAGGAGAATGGGCTATTACTGGCCCACTATGATCACAGACGCGATCAGCTATGCAAAATGATGCAGGGCCTGCCAGGTCCATGCAGACTTTATACATCAACCATCTGAATATCTACATCCTACGATTGCTTCCTGGCCCTTCGAAGCCTGGGGTATGGATATCGTTGGGCCCATTCACCCGTCCTCCTCCAGAGGCCACCGGTTCATACTGGCCATCACAGATTACTTTTCCAAATAGTCCGAAGCAATCCCTCTGGCGGAAGTAAAGGCGTCTGACGTAATCAGCTTCATCAAGCACCATGTCATTTATCGCTTTGGGATTCCCCGAAGGATAATCCACGAGAATGGACCTCAGTTCATCAGCCAAGCATTTCATCGATTTTGCGATAATAACCGGATACACAACATTGCCTCTACGGCATATTATCCAGCTGCTAATGGTTTGGCGGAAGCCTTCAACAAAACCATTATCAAGCTCCTGAAGAAGTTTGTTTCTTCAAACAAAAGAGACTGGAACGAGAAGCTGGGCGAATGTCTCTGGGCATACCGCACAACGGTACGGACACCAACAGGTTGTACCCCCTTTTCACTAGTCTACGGAAGCAAGGCGGTCCTTCCTATCGAAATCCAGATCCCGTCGCTCCGAATAGCCGTGACTAGTGAGCTGACTCGAGAAAAGAATGACCTGTTGAGGCTCCAAGAGCTCGAAGGATTAGACGAGAAACGCCTCCAAGCTCAGCAGCTCATCGCGCTCTACCAAGCACGCATTTCCAAAGCTTTTAATCATAAAGTAAAGGAAAGAGTGTTCAAAGTCGGCGAGCTAGTTCTAGCCGTGAGAAGGCCGATGATCCTAACTCACAAAAGTAAAGGCAAATTCCAGCCCAAATAGGAGGGCCCTTATGTGATCGAGACAACGTTCTCAAACGGCGCCTACAGGATAGCCCAGCCCAACGGAGATCTGTTAATGGCTCCTATCAACGGCAAATTCCTAAAAAGGTACTATGCCTAATCTCTCCTGCTCAGAGAGGAAAATAGCAAGGACCTCGATTCTGACAAAACTACTTCCAAAAACATAATTAGTTGGGTTACACTCTATCATATCCGCATGACCTCTGAATAGATATGTCCCGCTAAGAAGTTTATTGAGAGTTTATCACGTCCATACTACCTCTGATATCACTCTCACCCAACCTATCATTTATATTCCGAAATGATGGGTCCACAACAGTCAGAAAAGAGTCGCTGTTATTTATTCCAGAAGAAGGCAGAATTACATAGGAAGGGGTACATCAAGATGGCGGAGTAATCAGGCCATGAATCTGCCACTCCAGTGCAGCTACCCTCTCATTCCTAAGGGCCAAAGCGTCTGCGCGAGCCTGCTCCAGCCGTGCCTCCGGAGTATGCACAAGGGTCAGATTAGCCCTTGCCCGAAGACAGCCCGTACGGGCAGCTTCCGCACGGTCCAGATCCCGTCGCGCTTCGCTCAGTCGACCAGTCGCTACCTCCACACCTGCCAACGACTGGGAAGCCCACTCCTCTGCCCGAGCAAGTTTTTCTCGCATCTTGGAGACCCTCGCCGCATTCCCTTCATGCTCGGATCGACACTGCATCTCAACGGCAAGGGCTTCTTTCACAACAGCTCTTCTCCTATCCATCTCCAGCTTATGCGTCTGGATAGAGTTATTTAGGCTTTCAAGCTTTGCAGCAAACCGCTCAGACATGAGATCGTACCAAGCCTGGACATCAGCATCAAGGCTGCCCTCAGTCCGCTGCAAGTATTCGTTAATGGGTTGCTCTAAACCATTAACCACCGCCTCCAGAGCGTCAGCCACTCCAGGATTGCCAAGCCCCCTGACAACCTCGATCGAAAGCTGAGAAGTCTTCTTCAAGAGCTCGAAGTCAAGGTTCTTCGCCAACACCATCGGTATCATCGTTTGTAAGCCAGTGTAGACGAGGCTGGAATGCTACTTGATCAACGCGACTAAACCCGACTGAGCGCCCGGAGCGGCCACAACTACAGACGAGGTAGCCACCGCCGCCTCAACAGGTGGCACGCCCGAAGAAGGTGCGATGGCGACAATCGAAGTCATCGGCATACTCGCAACAGGCGAGGTCACGATGACAGGTTCGTCCTCCCCTTGAGACGACAAAACCTCCCCGGGCGAACTAGCCCCCGAAGACACTCCTGCCTCAAGATCCGGCGCCTCCACGTCACCGCCAGGAACCAAAACAAAGCCGGAAGGCGCTTCAACGCCATGCTCCCCGTGGACATCATCCCCTGAAAAAAGGACAAGAAAGCAAAATGTCAAACACAGTGGTAATCCTCCTAGGAAGAGACATCGAAACGACATTTACCCGGAACCAACGGCATATACGACGCATCTGCAGCAGATGTAGCTAAGCCACGCCTTAATGACACAATACGAACTGTCATACCTGGAGAAGGAGGTGGGCCGACCGACATCGCCAAGAGTTCGGTCAAGCCTTCCCCGAGATGCGGTCGAGGTTCATCAGTCGGAGTCTCGCTAAGCGCGTTCGCTGACGCAGGAGTAACTTCGCCCGCTACTGACCTCAGGAAAGATTCTCCCATCTGTTGGGGCCACGCAGGCAATCCCGCTCCTCTGCTTGGAGCAGCCGCAGCAACAGCAGCCTCTAGTAAGGACTCCCCGGCGCCACCAGCCAGAACTGTGGAAGGTCCCTCTCTAAAAGGCGAGGAACCTCCAGCCAAAGAATCATCCCTGATACAGGGAGATGCCGGCTCACTCACAGGAGCCCCAATACCAGGAATGCGAAGAGGACAAGCAACCGTCTCCTTCCTCCTCTTACGAAGGGAGGCTTCCTTCGGAGCAGAAGCCCGTTGCTTTCCAGAAGAGACTACCAGAGCCCCCGCCGGCGGAGGCACTGCACACCTCGGCAACGGCACCAGAGGCTCATCCGGGGTACCAGACTTCTCACCCTCGTCAGAAAAGACCGAGGGGACTTCGACCCTTCCCCCAGGCTTGGCAGAAGGCACTCTGAAGCTTCCACGCATGTCAAAATCACAATAGAAGGTGTTAATCGCCACATAGAACTGGGCGTAGGAGTGAAGGATACGCAGCTCCGTGGAGATTGTAATGACCGGCACGATAAAAATTGCCCCCGTACAACCCATGATAAAATATCGCCACCCTCTAGCTCCATCAATGAGTCCACCCCTGGACCTGAAGCTGGTGACGACGTTGCCCATATGCATCTGGTCGTAGCCAAACTGCCTGGCGAACCGACTAGGCAGGTAGGGCTCGAAGAAGCAATGGTCTTCGCTCCTATACAGCAGATGGGAAGGTCTAATACAGACCAACCAATTAAACACCTCCGGAGAAAAAACGGTCTTCCCTCGACCTGAATCCTTGAGCCACAGCCCAGACTGGTTGCGGTGCATAGTAGGGGGAGTATAAAGGATCTTCCAGCCATGGCTGAGGTTCAAAACCAGCCGACAATCTAAAATTGTATTCACATTCCAGGAGAATCCATGTAATTCAAAAGGAAAATACCCCCTGAGCTGCTACCGGAACCGGGTGACATAATCCGGGAACTGTGGAGAATTAACCATCCCATCAAGTACAAGTATGGTAATTCCACCCTAGGAAAGCTCTCCCGCCGAGCTTCGTCAACGAGCAACCCATCTGTCATGGCCCTCAGGCCAGCCTGTATACGGCACACCATGGCAGGAAGCAAGCCCAGTCTTACCCCAAACACCAGTCGCACTGTGGGCCATAGGATGTTTCGGTGAATGCGATCCGCGGAAGCAATGCCTGGCACCACTACTTGACGCAGCCATATGGAGAGAAAACCTGCCAGCTGGGCTTCCTTAGACAGAGGCCTGCGACAGCACCTCAAATAACTGTAGGCCTTTGTACCTTCGGGGTACTTTTCTACCCCATCAACGAGAATCTGATCGGGAGCCTTGGCGTCTTCCATAAGAGCCGCAACGACCTGGGCACTGAGGATGCCCAAGCAGTTCACGGGCTCATTCTTGCCCCCCGAAGCTTTCTCCGACTTGGTGGCCCTAGCCCGATGGAAGAAGAGGTAGGACATCCACTTGGTGGTGTGAGCCAAATCAGAAGGCTCGTTATAAAAGGCGGTGCACGCGAAGTACTGACACATCAGCTCCTGATATACTTCCGTCACCCGAGGGTCCATATCTCCCAACTCCCGGTTGGTGGGAACGTACTCTTCATATGGGGTATCCCCCATCGGCAGTCTCGAGACAACTGCCATCTCATGAAGGGCAAACCCCAACTCCCCTAGTGGAGTGGCGAAGGTCCCGGTGAGCGGAATGTACCGCTCCATCAGTGCCAGGAACAAATTAGGGTTCGGAGGCAGCCCGACGCTCGTCGTACTCATGGCGGCATATAGTCCAATGCCCTCCAACTCTCTCTGGAAGTGCTTTAAGGCCCAGTCAACTAGGCATCTCCATCGGGAGTTCGTTGGGATGATCCACCCATTGCACCGAGGATTCTTCTTGGGATATACCCCACCTCGACCCATGAAGTCGTTGCAGAAGGTCGACAATTGGACCGGCTGGATCACCGAGCTATCTTCACTTGGAACACTGCCCGGGCACAGTCCTCGGAACAGCGTCACAACGCCAGAAGGGCAACTAACAAACGACCCCTGATCAGCGCCTTTCAGGTGAAAGATCTTCCCCGGCTTCCCGTGAAGATCAGGAGTCAGCTTCCAAGACATCTTCCTGGGATGCGTCGCATGGAAGAAGGCTGAGATGGGATAATCCCTCAGCATCGTCGGCAGGTACAAGACCAAATCCCCGGCAGGGAAAACCCAAGGCGCCCTCTTGGGCTTCGTGTGGGACTGTTTATCAATCATGTCCCCAAAAAGGAAAGCCGGCTTTATGTACCGCTCCCCATCTACACGTGCCAAGGGTTCGCCGTTGATCATACTCAACAGCATTTGCTCACCCTGGGCCGATATCAGGAGCTCCCTTCCCTCAGGATACTGGGGTCCAGAGATGGGAAATGCCACATGGGACAGATCCTCCAGATAGTTCGAGTGCAGCATCCCCGCAGCGGAGCCCATCACCTCAGCCAGTGGGGACTCACCCAGATCAACTGCAAGATAATGCAAAGAAGATATATCATTACAAGTCTGGCACAAACACACGGACCAAGGAAATGACAATCTGTGCTCTACGCCAAGATTGTACAAATTTGGTCACCTTACGCCGGAAGTCTCCTCCACGAACGTAAAATTTAAATTTTACGAAATACGCCAATTTTTGGTAGCCCGAGCTATTTACGCCCAGAGCTACGAAAATATGGAGTCTTTACGCTGACACATTAGAAATGTGGGCGTAAAAGATAAAAATGCCTTCGTGCGTCACCTTCCTCAAAAGAGGCTATCAGCACAGAAGACGACCTAGCGCAGTCACGTTCAACGTGTGCGAATAATTTTTCGTCGTTTGTGTCATCCCAAAAAGTTCTACCTTTAAAGCCGGGAGCGCTAGTCGTCGGCGGGATGCTCCCCACAGAGGGAAGTTCACGTTGCCCGACCGGAGATTCCCTCGCCGGGACAGAAGAATGAGAAGAAGAACCTATGCTCTTTCCCTTAGCGGAGGGGGTTTGTTTCGGCGCTATTTTCTGAAAGACTCGAAGTGCTCGAAGAAAGAACGAAGAAAAACTCGAACAGTCGAAAGCTCTCTTTCACAAAAGACAGATAAAGAGTTTTTCTTTCCAGAAACTGGGGATATATATACAGTCCGGGTCGACTCCTCGAATCCTCGGACGAACCCCTCGAGACCCTGACCAAATCTCGCAATTAATAGTTGGTTATGATTGGATGCTACGTCAGCCCACTACCCTTGGAAGACGGACAGTCAGTGAATTCGAAAGGTTTTTTTCGTGCAAGACGGTTCAGCGGGTTCTACGCTAAATGAGCTTTCTACGCTCGACAGCAACGGATCTACGGTTTTACGCTCGCAAGCTACAAGTCTACGGTTTTATGCCCGAATGCCTTTGTGCTCGGTAGCTTTTGTGCTCGAGAGGCCACAAACCCACGACTTTACGCTCAGCAGATACCAAATCGACGATCTCACGCTCGGTGGCGCTCAGTTTACGCTCAGCAGTAACAGATCCGCAAACCTCACGCTCGAAGAAATTTTCTTTTCAGGAGCTACAAATCAAACAGTTCTACGCTAAAGGAGCTTTTCTACGCTCGACAGCTACGAATCTAACGGCTTTACGTTCGACAGCTACAAGTCTATGGGTTTTTTTTCTTGCCCGGATGCCTTTGTGCTCGGTAGCATTCTATGCTCGAGAGGCAACAAACCTACGACTTTACGCTCAGGAACCACTAGTCTACGATTTCACGCTCGATGGTGTTCTACGCTCATAGGCTACAGATCTACAGTCCTACGCTAAAAGGAGCTTTTCTACGCTCGACAGCTACGAATCTAACGGCTTTACATTCGACGGCTACAAGTCTATGGTTTTTTCTTGCCCGGATGCCTTTGTGCTCGGTAGCATTCTATGCTCGAGAGGCAAGAAACCTACGACTCCACGCTCAGGAACCACAGGTCTACGATTTCACGCTCGATGGTGTTTTACGCTCAAGAGGCTACAGACATGATTTCCCGCTCCACGACTTTCCGCATATCCAAACAGTCCCCAAGGCGGTCAAGTGCAAAGAGTTCACACAGAAGATACTCGTTCTTAACCCCAAAGCATCCCCAAGTACCCGAAGTATGCAGAGTTCAAATATTGAGAAATTACTCCTCTCGGGTCCAGAAAACTGGAGGTTCATCCAGATTCCAGTCTGAACATCTCGTCTATCAAAGTGGCAACTCAGTTTGACAGCCAAAAACCTCGACCCTGTTCCAAGGGAGTTTCGAGAGATCATTCTTGAAGACGAATTCTGAACAAAACGAAATTCCGCTCATCAGAGAGGCAACAGTTCAGAAATTCTACGCAGTCCTAGCAATAGGACAGTTCTAAATATTCAAAGTGCTCAGCAGCGTTCTACGGACTATCCGCTATGCATAAAGGACGGGGCCTAATACTCTTTCTATCAGAGTCAGCGTAAAGATTCAGACGTGTCAAAGCTGCACATATTCTGACTTCACAAGCAACGTATGGCAAGACGATCATTTGGAGAAGAAGACGATTTTATTAAAGATTAAAATCATGATTACATATGAGGGAAATCCAATCTACAAGGGTTTTTCTCTATTTCTCATGATTACATCTGAGGGAAACTCCGTCTACAAAGGAGATACCCCCTCGTTGTCTGAAGATCGCCCAGAAATTGTTCTGGCAGGCTCTCGCTGGGCCTCATTTCTTCATCCATCTTCTCCGGCAGTCAGTCGATTTATCGGAAACTGACTGACATATTGGTCAAACGGCGAAAGGATACAGAACTGGGCCTGCATAAATTTTGGAGATCCCATGCTCCGTGCGCCGCTCAAGCCGGGACAGGATGAGTCCTTTTGACTCTCGTCCGCGGGGGCCTCACGAAGAAATAAACAGTCTACAAACTGTGTAGTCAAATGTCACGACCCGCACCCGGAATTTGGGCATGAGTCGTGGGTACGTCTAGCCTACGCCGCAGCATCGGCGGTAGAACGCTGTCTAGGTCTCAACATATAATATATCCTGTCAATAGTCTCAACTCCGCACGGAGGACAATAATAATAATCTACAGTTCTATGATATACTCAATCACAAGCTAATAGAAATAATAGCACGATGAGAATAGAAAAAAGTTCTAATAAAAACCAACCACAATAAGTCCAACTCAAATTCTGGGTCTAAATGACCTCACAAAGTCACAAAATAATAAATACAACTCAGTCTCAGTCTAAAACAATAAATGCAGAAAAATAATCTAAGAACAGCCAGATAAATTTTCCTCTAGGCTAGGCAACTCCTCTGGAGTTTCTGGAGTGAAATCACCCTCTAATCCTGGGCCGTAATGAGTGGGGCACAAGCTCTCCAGGTCCTCTGAAAAATGTTATCCAGTCAGGATTGGAGCGAAGCACAAGCACTAGCAGCAGTTTTATTAAATTGACAAAATCTATAAACAGTGTAAGAAATACAAGATGGAAATAAATGCTGGAAATATAAAGTACTGGAGAAAATGGAAATAGGCAATAGAGCATCTAGCAATGAACAATAAATAGTGAATGCTAGACAATAAGTAGTGAATGCTGGAACAAGGGAATCTAGGGTGCTAACCCGTGTATCCACAGTGTCGGAATCAAGTATGTAATACACTATAATTTATAGAAGTAATCAACAATGAAAACTGTCAGAGAATGTACTCGCCTGTGGTCCTGAGCAAAATGTGAGGATCGATGTCCAAAGTGGGATCACAATCACCTATATATAAGATATCAAGGTTAAAATGGTGTTTGGAATCATAAAAGTGATTAGCTAAGTTGAAATGAGGGTGTTAGGCCATTTCTAGGTCTATACTAGGTTTAGGTCCAAAACTAGTTAATTAGTCTATAAGGTCACTAACTAATGAAAATAATATATAAGTACTATGATACTATATATATATATTGGTCTATAATAACTAACACTTATGTCTTAACTGTCATAGACATACTTATATATATATTACCTTAACTGCTACTGTACACACACAGAAATTTAATACACTGAGGCACACAGGAACCTATCTAACTGATACCTAAAACACTCTGCACTCTGAGACACTCACAACCACACTGTACTTAACACAAACTCACTCTACACACACAGATTTTTTGCACCTACTGAAATCAGAATGTTGGTTTCTAGGATACACACATTACCAACCAACTGATTTTAATATGACTAAAGCTACCTCTCCCCAACATACTAACACAGGTAGACACATGTACTTAGCTAGGTTCACACCTACACACAGGAACTGAAATCTGAAAGGAACTAGGATACACACATACATGTTGATTCCTAGACACACTGATACACAGTGGTCCACAGTTAAATACACAGGCACTCATCTCACACTGCTCACACACAGGTATCCTCACACTGAACTCATAGACACAGTTTAGTTTTAGATGAACTGATACTATACTCACTCACTCACAGTTTCACCTCCCCCTACACTACCTAGAACTAAACACATTGAAACTATACAATGGCACTCAAGCAACTGATACTCTACACTCCAGCACCAACTCACTGATACTCCCAGATATTGACACTGGCACACAGTCTCACTACTGCAGTGACAAAACACTTCTTCCTGGTCTCACTCCCCTCTTACAACACAAAACTCAACTGATACATAACACGCATTGCTAAGTTTTATTTCACAGGTTCAAAGTCTGAACTACACAGGCTCACACACACTTAGACACACACAGATAGGTACACAGGTTTCATATTGACTTACACAGCACACGCTGAAAATTAGTTACTGATAAACAGAACTTGAGACTCACCTGGACCTTAATACTCCAGTATGTCCAACTGCTCCCTGAGAAAACTATGCTCACAAGAAAAATACACTGAAACACAGGGTCATACACAACACATACCTCACAGGCACACTGAACTCAGACTCTCGCTGAACTTCCTCACCCTGATATTGGGATACACACAGACATAAAAATCCTACACACACCTCTGAAAATTAAATACCTACACACTGTCACATTTATACTGCACTGGACACTTGATACACAGCCCTCACAAAATCACTCACAGCTCTGAACCAAACCCGACTGTGCAAAGTTCATTTCCCCCACAGTGTATTCCCCTCTTCAAATCACACAACAGATCTATATACATATGTATAAGTATATATATATATCCATCATACGTCATACATCAAATTAGATAATAATATAGTAGAATTAGATATGCAACCTCTGTGAGGCATTTCATCGAACACATAAAATACAGAAAACGAATTTACTTAGAAACACAAGAATCCTCAAACAAAACCTTAAGAATCGAAATCTAACTTACATGTTGGAGGATGAAATAGGTCTACATGCAACCACCTAAGGTTAGGGTTCACGAAAAATTTGGGAACCCAATGTTGGGACACCTAAAACCCAAATTCTAAACCCTAAATCGAAACTACACAGTAGGGGGGTTTCCTAATGGCAGTTTACATTAGAAACAGAAATTGAATGAATAAAAATAGGGTTTTACCTGCAGGGATGGTTTCTCCGATAGAAGTTCTTCTTCCCCAAGGTTCCTTGACCTAAGTTCCTTGCTTCCCTTGCCTTGAAGGAGGAAAATGAGATCCCTAGGGTTTCATCTCGAATTTGGGGTAGAGAACAAGTGGTTTTTCTTATGGAGGCTAGGGTTTCTTCTTTCTATATGAAGAATGGCTTTGAGAGAGGCTTCCCTTTTATATTAAACCAAGCTAGGGTTTCTAATACATAGTTTTTAAGTTAAACCCTAAGGTGAGGTCATGTAGAACCTAATTAACTAAGGTTTAGTCAGTCTAGGGTTTGAGGTTCAACCTACAAATTTGAATTCTAGGGTTTCTCTAGAATTAGGTTTCCAATTTAGGGTTTCACTAAAGCTAGGTCATGACTTAGGGTTTCACTCTAGGGTTAGTCCTAATGGAAGATTCTAGGGTTTGACCTAAATCCAATATCACTAACAATATAAATAGTTTATAAACTTAGCAGATTAATTAAATACATAATTATTCAAAATAGTAAAATTACACAAATGCTCTTATCTGGAAATGTGGCAGTGACATCAAATACGATCCTTTCTCTCTCCTGGGGCAACGCCATACAAAGTTGCTGATTATCCCTAGCAAAAGAGGCTAAGATGTCCTTCCATGATCCATCGTTGCAGTGGACACTTGCTCGAAGACGCCGTCTTTTACGGCTCCCTACATGCTGGAAGAACATGATCTCCTTCTTCCTCAGATCGATCCGACGAACTCTGGCGATCATCTCTGTATGACAATAGGAATGTGGTAAAGACAGGTTCACCCCCCCAGCCTTTTATAGGCAAAAGAGATCACAGCGGTCCCCAATAAATCCGCCATAAAGTCAGCATCGACCGTTTCAATGCTCCATTCAGAAACGTTTCGAGTTACGAGGGGTCGTTCATGCTTCATTCAAAGCATTTCAAATTTTGAGGAATTTAAAAGCTTTGAAGGGGGTCTTATAGAAGCATAAAAAAATGCTTGGAAGATCTACGCAGAATCTTGATACAGAGCAGCATAAGCAGAGGCCTTCAAGAGCCATCCAGCGTAAAACAGGGTTCTTCATCGCCTCCATGGCGTAAAACCCAGCCGCTCTCAAAGCAGCGTTAAAGCGTACGAGGAACACTTCGTATTCCCAAAAAAAAACTGTCCAGTCACGCAGTAAACCTGACCTCTGACTCCTGACAAAAAGTGCTGCACAGCTACCCAAACGACGGCTGGGAACGGGGGCAGACCCCTCGGGACATGCTCCATAGTATAATGGCGGATCTCAGCATTTAATGCAGAGGATTTGGTTAAAATATCACCAAACCGGCGCTTACTAAAATCCCCCGGCATAAACCGCTCTTTCGCGTGCAAAGAGAACACGCTGCCTTGTTTTACACAGGCAAACATGGGCTATTTTACGCTCCGCAGAAGACAAACCGCCTGCCACGTCAAAAGCTGCACTTCATACAGGGCTCAAGGCACATCCCTCCGTCAAAACGCACAGAGCGATGATAGTGTCCCCTCAAGGCACGTCCCTCCGTCAAAATGCACAGAGCGGTGACAGTTTTCCCTCAAGGCACGTCTCCGCATTTAATGCACAGGATGATGGCAAATCTCTGCCAAAGATTTGATCTCCAAAAGCCGTAATTCCGGCTAAAGACGTCCACATCAGCACCCTGGCACGGTACGCAGCGGCCTCTATGCCCATTCAGGATCTGTGCTCCTACGGCTTCCACGCCTACTCGACTTCTATGCCTGTTCGGCTTCTATGCCTACTCGGCTTCAACGCCCATCCGGCTTCAGCGCCCTCCCAGTCTCTACGACTACCCGGCTTCCATGCCAACTCGGCTTCTATGCCTGTTCGGCTTTTATGCCTACTCAGGCTTCTATGCCTGCTCGGCTTCTATGCCATGGTGACGGACATTTGGCTTCTACGCCAACCCCTTCTACACAATGGATACCTACCTACGTGGCTTTTACGCTGTGATCTTAGTAGCAATTGTATGCGTTGTGTCTCCTTAGTTGGACCCGCGTCACCCGCTCATTTAAAAGATTATCTATACGTAGGCATTGGTTACTTTAACCGTTGTGTAATAGGGTGCTGTACTTTCCACTCCTCGGTTGTTACACCGAGAGAGTGGTCACTGTCACCAAAACTCTATAAATAGAGACCCCTATCAATGGGGAACAAGGTCGACAATTTGGAAGATCGAACAAGGTCACCGAACCGGAGATCAGGAGACAGAGAGAGAGAGAAGAATACAGAGCTCAGGCAAGGAATAGGGAGCGACGACCTTCAGCATCGCGCATCCACCCTCCTTCGTAAACTCCGAAGCTGCATCCTGTCTTCCACGGCACTTCTTCAACATCGTGTAGTCCAAGGGCTAAAGTGATCGACCGCAGATCAGACACCTATAGCAATTTATACCCAGATTAAATAAATTATACTCCCACATCCTCGTATAGGATCAAATTGTACAAGTTTGTTTGTAAACCAAAGGGCACGGGTCTCGTATAAACCCTGTCATTGAAATATAATTTCGTTCTTTTGTTTAATACCACAAACAACAGTGACCACTCCGTCGGTATAAAAACCGAGGAGTAGAAAGTACAGCACCCTTTTACACAACGGTTAAAGTAACCAATGCCTGCGTATAAATGATCCTTTGAATGAGCGTGTGACGCGGGTCCAACTAAGGGACAAAATGCGTATAATCGCTACGAAGATCACGGCGTAGAAACCACGTAGGTAGGTATCCATTGCGTAGAAGAGGTTGGCATAGAAGCCAAATATCTGTCACCATGGCATAGAAGCAAAATCGGCATAGAAGCCGAATAGGCGTAGGAGTCGAACAGGCATAGAAGCCGAACAGGCGTAGAAGTCGAGTGGTCACAGAGGCCGAACAGGCGTTAAAGCCGAGTGGTCATAGAGACCGAACAGGCGTTGAAGCCGAGTGGTCATAGAGACCGAGCAGGCGTAGAAGCCGAGTAGGCATAGAAGCCGAACAGGCATAGAAGCCGAGTAGGCGTAGAAGCCGAGTGGTCATAGAGATCGAGAGAGCACAGGAGCTGGGTGTGCGTAGAAGCCGCTGCGTACCATGCCAGAGTGCTGATGGGACGTCTTAGCCAAAATTACGACTTTTGAAGATATAATCAAATCTCTTGCAATAAATGTCGAGATTTGCCACCATCCTGTGCATTAAATACGAAGGCGTGTCTTTGACGGTCTGTAACCCCTTCTGCACATCAGTCGCAGAGATGTGCCTTGAGAAACTGTCACCCCTCTGTGCATCAGACGTAGAGACGTGCCTCGAACCCCGAACGGAGTGCAGCTTTTGACGTGGAAGGCGGTTTGTTTTCTGCATAACGTAAAACAGCTCGTGTCTGCTTGTGTAAAACAAGACAGCGTATCCCTTTATGCTTGAAGAAGCAGTTTACGCAAAGGGGATGGCGGTATTTGACAGCCTGGGTCGCAGTATTGTGCCATCATTATAGCCGTCATCTGGGTAGTCGAGCCGTATCCCTTTGTCAGAAGTCCAGACGTCAGGTTCATTGCATGATCTTCATTGCAGGGTCTGACAGGTTCACCTCGGAGAATACGAAGCGTCTCTTGTATATCTTAATGCTGCGTTTGAAAGAGGATGAGTTTTATGCCCTGGAGGTGATGGAGCACCCTGTTTACGCTGAAGCGGCTTGGACGTACTGCCTTACATAGATTATCCTTTGAGCTTTCATATCTCATGCTGTGTTTTTAGCGGAAAGGGCTTTGTTGCACACTTGATGGCTCTTTAAGGCCTCTGCCTGCGCTGCTCTGCACCAATATGCCGCGTATAGTCATCCGGTATATTTTTCATGCTTCTACAAGACCCCCTTCAAAGCTTTCAAATTCCTCGAAAGTTGGAACGCTTTGGATAAAGCATGAACCGCTCCTCGTGACTCGAAACGTTTCTGAATGGAGCGTTAAAACGGTCGATGCTGACTTTATGGCGGATTTATTGGGGACCGGTGTGACCTCTTTTGCCTATAAAAAGGCTGGAGGAGTTAACCTGTTCTCCCCATATTCCCATCACCACGCAGAGATGATCGCCGGAGTTCGTCGGGTCGATCTGAGAAAGAAGGAGATCATGTTCTTCCAGTGTGTAAGGAGCCAAAAAAGACGGCGTCTTCGAGCAAGTGTCCACTGCAACGATGGATCGTAGAAGGATATCTTAGCCTCCCTTGCTCGGGATAATCAGCAACTTTATATGGCTGTTCTTCCAGTAGAAGGGAAGGGTCGTATTAGACCACACTGTTTGTAAGCGGTGTCTTCTCCTGTTACCTCTGGTGACGAGAGGCAGACAGACCGGCTAGAGTGGCGGCGGTCTATAGGAAAGCAGAATTATCCTGCTTTCCTTCTGTTGGAGGATGGGTCATCTGCCCAGTTTTGTATCCTCCTGCCACTGATCATCTTCTTGGAAGAAGAGGAAGACTATCATCAGCGCGAGACCCTGTCAGAGCGGCTTCTCGGTATGATCTTCGGACGATGATGGGGAACCCTCCTGTAAACGGAGTTTCCCTCAGATATAATCATGAAGAAATGAAAAGAAAACCCTTGTAGATTGGATTTTCCTCATATGTAATCATGACTTTAATCTTTAATAAAAATCGTCTTGCTTCTCCATATGATCATCTTGCCATACGTTGCTGTGAAGTCTGAATATGTGTAGCTTCGACACGTCTGATTCTTTACGCCAACTCTGTAGAAAGAGGGTTAGGTCCTGTCCTTCACGCATAGCAAATAGTCCATAGAACGCTGTAGAGCATTTTGAACATTTTAGAACTGTCATGTTGCTAGGACCGAGGAATCGCGTAGAGTTTTTACTTCTGATGAACAAAATTTTTGTTCAGACTTCGTCTTCAAGAATGACTTCTCGAAAAATCTCTTGGAACAAGGTCGAGAAATGGCTGTCAAACTGAGTTGCCATCTTGATAGACGAGATATTCAGACTGGAGTTTGGACGAACCTCCAATTGACCCGAGAAGAGTAATTTCTTAATGTTTGAACTCTTGTATGCTTCAGGTACTTGGGATATGTTGAGGTCAAGAAGGAGTATCTTCTGTGTGAACTCCTATAATCGACCGCCTTGTTGTTCGGGTATGCGGAAAGTCAGAGATCCGTAGTGTAGATGAGCTGAAAATCCTGAGTTCGTAGCCTATTGAGCGTAGAAAGCCACCAAGCGTGAGATCGTAGATTCGGAGCTGCTGAGCATGAAGTCGTAGGTTTGTAGCCTCTCGAGCGTAAAAGCTACCGAGCACAAAGGCATCCGGGCATAAAACCATAGACTGATAGCTGGCGAGCGTAAAAAATCGTAGATCTGTTGCTGTCGGGCATAGAAAGCTCCTTAGCGTAGAACTGTAGATTTGTAGCCTGTGAATGAAAGAAATCTTCCAAGGGTAGAGGTTGCGGATCTGTTGCCTCCGAGCGTAAACTAAATGCCATCGAGGATAAAATCATCAATTTGGTATCTGCTGAACATAAAGTCATAGGTTTGTGGCCTCTCGAGCATAAAAGCTACCGAGCACAAAGGCATTCGGGCATAAAACCATAGACTTATAGCTTGCGAGCATAAAACCGTAGATCTGTTGCTGTCGAGCGTAGAAAGCTCCTTAGCATATGAACCGCTGACATGCTTTTGCACGAAAAACTCTTCGAATTTAATGACTGTCCGTCTTTCGAGAGTAGTGGGCTGACGTAGCACCCAATCATAACCAAATATTTAATTTGTGGGATTTGGTTGGGGTTTCGAGGAGCCCGCCTGAGGATTCGAGGAGTCGACCCGAACTCTATATATATCCCAAGCTTTGGAGAGAAAAACTTTTTATCCGTCTTCTGGGAAAGAGAGCCTTGGTTGTTTTAAGTTTTTCCCTCGTTCTTTCTCCGAGCACTCCGAGTTTCCAGAAATGGCATCGAAACAGACCTCCTCCGCTAAGGGAAAAAGTGTAGGCTCTTCTTCTCGCTCTTCTGCCTCGGCGAGGGAGTCTTCGGTCGGGCGAGGTGAACTTCCTTCTGAGCGAAGGATCCTGCCGACGAGTAGCGCACCCGGCTTTAGAGGTATAGCCATTGGGAATGACAAAGAACGACGAAAAAATCTTTCGCACACGTTGAACGTGACCGCGCTAGGTCATCTTCTGTGTTGATAGCCTCTTTGAGAAAGATGGCGCACGGAGACATTTTCATCTTTTACGCCCACATTTCTAATGTGTCAGCTTAAAAACTCCATGTCTTCGCAGTTATGAGCGTAAAAGCTCTGGCTGTCGAAGACTTGGTGTGTACTATAAAATTTTAGTTTTACGATTTGGATGGGACCTCCGGCATAATAACTAGATTTTTAGCAGTCTGGCGTAAAGCACGGACAGTATACCGCCAATTACGCTTTAGGATGTGACTCCCGACGTAAAAATGATCAAATTTTGTACAGTCTTGGCGTAAAGCACAGACTATCGTTTCTTTGCCTTTGCGTTTGTAAGATTTATAATGACGTATTTTCCTTGCACTTTTTGCAGTTGACTTGCAGGAGTCTCCACTGGCTGAGGTGATGGATTCTGCTGCCGGGATGCTACACTCGAACTACGTGGAGGATCTGTCGTACGTGACATTTCCTATCTCCGGACCTCAGTACCCTGAAGGAAGGGGGATCTTGATATCGGCTCAGGGCGAGCGAATGCTGTTGAGCATGATCAACGGGGAGCCCCTAACGTACGTATACGGGGATCAGTACATCAAGCCGGCCTTTCTCTTTGGGGAAATAATAGACAAGCAGTCCCAGACGAAGCCCAAGAGAGAACCCTGGGTTTTCCCTGCCGAGAGCGTGGTCTTGTATCTGCCCACGATGCCGAAGGATTATCCCATCTCGGCTTTCTTCCA
Organism: Iris macrosiphon; assembly: GCA_036927795.1. Classification (NCBI taxonomy): domain Eukaryota; kingdom Viridiplantae; phylum Streptophyta; class Magnoliopsida; order Asparagales; family Iridaceae; genus Iris; species Iris macrosiphon. The sequence goes on from JAYESA010000012.1 coordinate 91,145,922, forward strand.
TGCCACTCATCGCAGGAGGATGTCGTGGACGTTGACTCCTGATCTTCACGGGAAGCCGGAGAAGATTTTTTATCTGAAAGGAGCTGAGCAGGGGTCATTTGTCAGTCGCCCTTCTGGTGTCGTAATGTTGTTCAGGGGGCTGAGCCCGGGCAGCGTCCCGAGTGAAGACAGTTCAGTGATCCAGCCGGTCTAATTGCCGACTTTCTGCAATGACTTCATGGTACGAGAGGGAGTATACCCCAAGGAGAATCCTCGGTGCAATGGGTGGATCACCCCAGCAAACCTTCGATGGACTTGCCTAGTTGACTGGGCTCTGAAGCATTTTCGGAGAGAGCTGGAGGTCGCAGGACTGTATGCCGCCGTGAGCGTGATGAGTGTCGGGTTGCCTCCCAACCCTAACCTGTTTCTGGCGCTGATGGAGCGAGACATTTCGCTCACCGGGACCTTCGCCACTCTACTGGGGGAGTTGGGGTTGGCCCTCCACAAAATGGCAGCGATCTCGAGACTGCCGATAGGGGATACTCCATATGAAGAGTATGTTCCCACCAACCGGGAGTTGGAGGGCTCGGACCCTCGGGTTATGGAGGTGTACCAGGAGCTGATGTGCCACTACTTCGGGTGTACTGCTTTTTATAATGAGCCTTCTGACTTGGCTCATACCACTAAGTGGATGTCCTACCTCTTCTTCCACCGGGCCAGGGCCGTCAAGTCGGTGAAGGTTTCGGGGGACAAGCATGAGCCCGTGAACTGCTTGGACATGCTCAGCGCCCAGGTCGTCGAGGATCTTATGGAGGAGGCTAAAGCTCTAGATCAGTTCCTCGTTGACGGGGTAGGAAAGTACCCTGAAGGCACTAAGGCCTATAGTTACTTGAGGCGCTGTCCCAGGCCTTTGTCTGAGGAAGCCAAGCTGGCTGGCTTTCTCTTCCTATGGTTGCGTCGAGTAGTGGTGCCTGGCACCGCGTCCGCGGACCACATTCATCGAAACATCCTGTGGCCCGCCGTCCGTCTGGTGTTCGGGGCAAGACTGGGCTTGCTCCCTGCCATGGTGTGTCGCATACAGGCTGGACTGAGAGCCATGACTGACGGACTGCTCATCGATGAAGCTCGACGTGATAGATTTCCTCGGGTAGAGTTACCATACCTGTACTTGATGGGATGGTTAATTCTTCACAACCCCAGGGTGATGTCTCCCGGTCCTGGTAGCAGCGCGGGAGGTAGTTTCTTGCTGAACTACAAGGACTCCCTCTGGAACGTAAACACAGTCATGGACTGTCGACGGACGCTGAGCCTCGGTCATTGCTGGAAGCTCCTCTTCAATGTCCCTTCTGTACATCACAATCAGTCGGGGATTAGGCTTGAGGATTTAGGCAGAGAAAAGACCAATCTTTCTCCGGAAGCCTTTAATTGGTTGGTCTGCATCAGACCCTCCCATTTGCTGTACAGAAGCGAGGATCATTGCTTCTTCGAGCCTTACTTGCCCAGTCAGTTCGCCAGGCAGTTTGGGTACGATCAGCTGCACGTGGGCAATGCCATCACCAGCTTCAGGTCCCGGGACGGACTCATTGATGGAGCCAGGGGATGGCGGTACTTCATCATGGGCTGCACGGGAGCAATCTTCATCGTGCCGGTCGCCGCCCTCTCCACGGAGCTGCGCATCCTCCATTCGTACGCTCAGTTCTACGTGGCGATCAACACCCTCCATCGCAATTTTGACATGCATGGAAGCTTCAGGGTGCCTTCTTCCAAGCCTGGGGGAAGGATCGAAGTCCCCTCGGTTTCATCTGACGAAGGTGAGGAGTCCGTCATTCCGGATGAGCCTCTGGTGTCGGTGCTGAGGTGTGAAGTGCCTCCGCCTGCGGGGGCTTTGGCGGTCTCTGGGAAGCGAAGGGCTCATGTTTCGAAGTAGACTTCCCCTCGCAAGAGGAAGAAGAAGACGGTTGATCGCCCTCTCCGGATTCCTGGCATTGAGGCTCCTAGAGAGGAACCTGCTGCCTCTCCTGTTGGGGATGTCCCTTTGATTGGAGGTTCCTCGCCTCTCGGAGAGGGACCCTCAGTTTTGGTTGGCGGAGCCGGAGAACTCCTGCTTGAGGCTGCCGTTGTTGCCACTGCCTTCGGTAGTGGAATGAAATCGCCTGCGTGGCCGAGGCAAATGGGAGAATCTTTCCCTGGCCCAGCAACGGATGAAATTCCTGCCGCGTCCGCGAGCATGACCAGCGAGGTTCCAGCTGACGAACCTTGATCACGTCTCGGTGAAGGCTTGGTGGAGCTCCTGGCGATGCCGGTTGGCACACCTCCTTCTCCAGGTATGATAGTCTGTATTGCGTCATAAAGGCATAATATTGCTACATCGGCTGCAGACGCGACATATATACCGTTGGCTACGGGTAAAGGTCATCTTTATGTCTCCTCTTAGAAAGATTACTATCATATTGATATCAACTTTTTTGTCCTCTTCTCAGGAGATGGCGTCCACGGGGAGTATAGCGTTGAAGCGCATTCTGGCTCTGCTTGGGCTCCTGACGATGATACGGAGGCGTTCGACTTCGAGGAGGAAATAGCTTCAGGGGCCAGCTCGCCAGGAGTAGTTTCGTCACCTCAAGAGGAGGACGAACCCGTCATCGCGACCTCGTCTCTTGCGAGTATACCGATGACTTCGACCGTCGTTGTCGCGCCTTCTTTGGTCGCACCACCTGTCGAGGTGGCGGCTGCGGCCACCTCGTCTGTAATCATTCTTGGAGGGGAACTTGCCAATATCGCGGCCACTCCTGGCGTCCAACCAGATCTGGTTAGGCTGACCGAGCTGTATACCAGCACCTTCTACACCAATTTGAACATGCTGATATCAATGGTGTTGGCGAAGAATCTGGATTTTGAGCGTCTGAAGAAGGCTTCCCAGTTTTCGATTGGGTCTGTCAGAGAGTTCGGCGATTCCGGGATAGCTGACGCCCTGGAGGCGATGGTTAATGGGTTGGAGCAACCTATTAACGAATACTTGCAGCTGACTCGGGGCAGTTTTGAAGCCGAAGTCCAGGCCAGATACGACTCCATGACTGCGCGGCTTACCAAACAGCTGGAGAGCCTGGATAACTCCATCAAAGCCCATAAGCTGGAGATGGATAAAAGAAAGGCCGTCGTGGAGGAGGCTCTTGCTCTTCAGACGCAGTGCCAATCCGAGCATGAAGGGAACGCAGCGAGGGCTCGCAAGTTGAAGAAGAAACTTGCTCAGGCAGAGGAGTGGGCTTCTCAGTCGCTGGCGGGTCTAGACGTAGTGACTAGTCGACTGAGCGCCGTGCGACAGGACCTGGAGCGTGCAGAAGCTGCTCGAGCTGGCTCTCTTTGGGCAAGGGCCGAACTGTCCTTCACGAATAATCCTGAGGCACGGCTGGAACAGGCTTGCGCTGATGCCTTGGTTTCCAGGGACGAGAGGGTGGCTGCACTGGCGAAGCTGATTCGCGATCTGACTGCTCCCCCACAATGATGTACCCTTTCTTCTTTTTGCCTCCCCAATATAATTTTGCTTTTTTTGGGAATAAATAAAGCGAGTCTTTTCTGACTTTGTGGACCCATCATTTCGGAATATAAATGACCAGTTTGGGCGAGAGTGATATCAGAGGTAGTATGGACGTGATAGACTCTCGATAAAATTCTAGCAGGACATACCTATTCAAAGGTCATACTGACATTATAGAATATGACCTAAAGTAGTTTTGTCATAATTGAGATTCTCGCTATATTCCACTTTGGGGTAGAGAAGGTTAGGCATAGTACCTCTTCAGGAATTTACCGTTGATAGGAGCCATTAACAGGTCTCCATTAGGCTGGGCTATCCTGTAAGCGCCGTTCGAGAACGTTGTCTCGATCACATAAGGGACTTCCCACTTGGGCTGAAATTTTCCTTTACTCCTGTGAGTGAGAATCATCGGCCTTCTTATGGCTAAGACTAGCTCGCCGACTTTGAACACTCTTTCCTTTACTTTATTGTTGAAAGCTCTGGAAATACGTGCTTGGTAGAGCGCGATGCGCTGTTGAGCTTGGAGGTGTTTCTTGCCTAATTCTTCCAGCTCTTGAAGCCTTAACAGGTTATTCTTTTCTCGAGTTAACTCATTAGTCACGGCTATCCTGAGCGACGGGATCTAGATTTCAATGGGAAGAACTGTCTCGCTCCCGTAGACCAGTAAAAATGGGGTACAACCTGTCGATGTCCGTACCGTTGTGCGGTATGCCCAGAGACATTCGCCCAGCTTCTCATTCCAGTCTCTTTTGTTTGAAGAGACGAACTTCTTCAAGAGTTTGATAATAGTTTTATTGAAAGCTTCTGCCAAACCATTAGTCGTTGGATAATATGCCGTAGAGGCAATATTATGTATTCGATTCTTATCGCAAAATTGATGAAACGCCTGGCTGATGAACTGGGGCCCATTGTTATGGATTATTCTTCGAGGTATCCCAAAGCGATAAATGACGTAATGCTTGATGAAGCTGATTACGTCAGACGCCTTTACCTCAGCCAGAGGGATCGCCTCTGCCCATTTGAAGAAGTAATCTGTGATGGCCAGTATGAACCGGTGACCTCTGGAAGAAGACGGGTGAATAGGACCAATGATATCCATACCCCATGCTTCGAAAGGCCAGGACGCAACCGTAGGATGTAGATATTCAGACGGTTGATGTATGAAGTCTGCATGAACCTGACAGGCTCTGCATTGTCTTGTATAGTTGATCGCGTCTGTAATCATAGTGGGCCAATAATAGCCCATTCTCCTGATACGATCCTGTAGCTTAGGACCGGGCTGATGCGCTCCGCATACGCCATCGTGAGCTTCTCGGATAATCTGATGTGCTTCGTCGTCAGAGAGACATCTCAATAGCAGTCCGTCGTAGGTCCGGCGGTATAGGCACTGTGAAGATGCATCGAAGTAGAAGCGTAACGATCGTCTTTTGACGGATACTGCTTCTTTGGGGTCCTCTGGCAAGATTTCGTATGCGACGAGATCTATGAAGGGACTTCTCCAGTCTCTTCTAGGGGATCCGTGTTCACAGCGTAGCTGCGTTCTATGTGAAAGTTATTCTTCACGCAGAATAAATCTCTGTTAAGAAGGATTACCGAATCTTGCCTTCTTATAGGAGTGGCTAAATCCGCAGCTAGACTGGCTAGGGCATCTGCTTCCAGATTCTGAGATCGAGGTACATGCTCTAGGAAGAACCCTTTGAATGTCATGGCTATCTCGACCGTTGCTTGGTGATAGGGGATGAGGTCTGGATTCCGGACTTTATATATTCCCCTGACTTAATTGACGATAAGCAGAGAATCGCCGAAAGCTTCCAGGGACTCGACCCCCAGCTCTTTAGCGACTTGGAGCCCGATTAACAGAGCGTTGTACTCCGCCACGTTGTTGGAGCAGGGTTCGTTGAGAGAAGATGCCCGGTAGATGACGAGTTTATCAGGAGTGACCAGGACGATTCCTACCCCTGAAACCACGTTTTCCTGGGGACCAGTCCTGGAGGCGCCGTCGAAGAACAATTGCCACGTGTCACTCTTTATTGTGGAATTACATTCTGCAACTTCGTCGGGAATGTCCTCGTGTAATTTGGAGGCCTCCGGGATCGGATGAGCAGCTAGGAAGTCGGCCAGCGCTTGGCCTTTGATGAACTTCTGCGGGACGTATACCATGTCATATGGTGTTAACAGCATCGCCCAAGTTGTGAGTCAGGAATTAAGAACACTTGGCTTGCTTATCAGTACCCGTAGAGGGTTGATCCTGGAGATGATAGCTTTAGTAGCTTTAGTCTCCTCCTCGAGCTCTGACACCAAATCCGGATAAACCCACATGATCTTGCCCTGCCTGGTGGTTAGGGGTACCAGGTCATGATTTTGACCCCTAGCTGGAGGGAGATTGACGATGTCCATCGTGGTCCAGGAAATGGGCGTGACACCGTCCATGACTTCTTGGGAAGGCAGATCGCCAAACCGCAGAGAAATTATGTTGGCCGTGACCGTCTTCTCGGTGTTGTGCAGAGTGATGGCCTTAGCATCGATTAACCCCTGGATCTTCCTTTTCAGTATGTAACACGCCTTTGTTGGGTGGTGTACGTATCTGTGGAAGACACAGTATTTGGGGTCGTCAGTACTGCCGACTTCTTGGGGCCGCCTTAGCTCTGAAAGGGTGATCTTGCCGCTCTTGACGAGACACTCGAATATACTTGGGATATCGTCGTCGTCAAAAGAGTAGACTTCGACGGGCCTCGAAGTCCCGGGTCTCGTCTGCGTGGTCGCCGCAGTCTTTTGTCGGGACGTATTGACTGTCAAAGCTTCTTTCCCCTTGGAGCTGCGGGGATGGTCGCTGCTGGGAGATGAATTCTTGCCTCTGTCGGAGGCGGAGATCATGATGCCATTGTCGTGCGCCTTGCGACTGTTATCTTTGGTGGCCACTGTCGAGATGATGAACGAGGGCCAATCATGGAACTGATATGGTCCTATAAATACCGAGACTACGGGAAGGAGGTTCTTCCTGCAAATGTCTACTAACGCGGAGTCTGGAACTCCCGGAGGCATCTGTAAGGTGGCCTGACAAAAACGTTCGACGAAGGTGCGAACGTCCTCTTTTTCCCTTTGCTTGACTTCGATAAGAGAGGACATAGACTCATTCCGCCTTCGCAGAATCGCGTAAAGAATAAAGCTCTGAAGTCTTCGAAGGAAGTAATGCAGTTGTCCGCCAAGCTACGGTACCACTGATAGGCAACTCCTGAGAGGCAGCCTTTGAACACCCGAGTGAGGAGGGCGTCGTTCCCTTGTAGCAACACCGTCATCATACTAAAATAGTTCATGTACTAACTTGGTGATATTTTTCCCTCGAAGAGCGCCATAGTCTGAGGTTTGTACCTCGGAAGGAAAGGGACTTCTTCCCATATAGCTGGGTAAGGCTGGTTAATTCCCAGTTTCTTGAGCTGATCTTTGTGCTTCAAGGCGTTGAACTGGGCTTTCAACTCCCGTACTGCCTGCATCGGATTTTCAGTTGAGAGTGGGACTACGGTGTAGTGCGAAGTTGGTTGCACCATGACTCCAACATGAGGTCATATATTCTCCGAATGAGGAAGCGGAGGAACTGCTGACTCTTGATCTAGAGCAGGCTCTTGGCTCGGGTTGGATGGTGGTAAGTCCACCCCCACACGTATCTGAGTTGGCGGGACCGACGTTTGAGCTACGGCAGCTGCGTGCTGAGTTAGCATCATCTGGTGCATGTTCTTCATTATGGATTGCATTCGTTTCAGCGATGTCTCCAGCTCAGTGATGCGTTGTTCCACGTTTCCTGATGGCGAAGCTTTCTCGCGTTCATCTTCAACGGCGTAAACTCCCATTTCCCTAGGCGTCATCGAAGGATTAGTATAGGTCGCTACAAAAGTTGACTCTATACTCTCAGCATCTGATCTGGGAGATTGGCGACCCCCGACGTCGAAATCAGACGAGTACGGAGCTGGTTGCTGTGACCTTGCACGGGTGTTTTGGAATACCCTAGCTTTAGTGTTCCTGAGGAGGTCCCCGAATCTCCTTCGGCTCGGAGGCTAAGAGGGATAACGTCTTGAGCTCGACCCTCCTCTAGGTATGTGAGAAGCCATGTTCACGGATGCATACGCGGGCTCTCCTTCCGAAAAAGACTGAGAGTAGCTCAATCGGTCAAAAACTGACCGTTTTGCTTTAGAACAGCAGCAGCTAATCATAATTTTATGACTATTACAACATTGCTCGCTAGGGGGCGTAATAGACATGTTGGAAGGTCCCCTTTCCTTATGCTTCCGGATTAGATATGCGTGCAAGTTAGGAGGAGTAGAGGAAGAAGACGACGGCTTGTTCCTTCTGTTCCCATCAGTGGACATGCGAAGATTGGGCACCATGGTTTTCCCTACGCTACCTGTGTACAATAGATTGGCCATCTGGGCGACGGATAATCTCCGGGGAGGGTGCCTTCCCGTAACTTGAGCTTGCTTTACGTCGTGAGACCTTGCCTGGCATAATTTAGAGATTTGCTCAGAGTGGCGTAAAGCTGAAGAGGTCCCCAGTCGGCTGTCGGCTTCCCGCGTAATCCGGAGGGTAGGCAGATTGCTTCTTTGCTGGCGTAACGGCCGAGAAGTTGAGTACCCCGCCGCTTGCTTCCCCCTACGGAAATCACGACGCTCATCTGGTTCCCCGTAGAGGTCAGATGTTGTCTTGCGCATGGAGCGTGATTTGTACTTCTGACTTGGCGTTGAGGCATCATCAGAAGTTTGGTCTGTACCGCGCGTAGCGGGAGACTGGTTTCTGCGCGTAGGGCGCAGTGGATACTTCTGGGTTAGCGCTGAGGCTTTGCCCGAAGTTTTGTCTGTACCGCGCATAGCGGGAGACTGGTTCCTACGCATAGAGCGTAGTAGATACTTCTGGGTCAGCACTGAGACTTTGCCCGAAGTTTCGGCTGTACCGCGCATAGCGGGAGATTGAATTTTACGTGCAGGGCACGGAGGGAGCAATGCTTCATTGGTCGGAGAGGTCGGAGAGATCGGAGAGATCGGAGAGTCCACAGGAATGGTAGAGGATGTCTTGGGCATCCAGACCTTGCGTAGCTTCCTGTTGTCTTGGACGGAGAGAGGGTGAGAGCTACCCCCGGTTCGAAGCATGTCTTCGTAGGCAGACTGGTCGAATTGGACGACCAGTGCCTTCTTCATAGATCCCACGGATACCGCATCGTGTTGAGCAATTGCTTCCTCATCAGAAGAGAAAGATGTCTCCAGCAGAGTCACCATCTTGTTTGTGGTATTAAACGAAAGAATAAAAATGTATTTAATATGGGGTTTACACGGAACCCGCCTTCTTTTGTTTACAAACAAACTTGTACAATTTGATCTTATACGAGGATATAGGAGTATAATTTATTTAATCTGGGTAGATATTGCTATAGGTGTCTGATCTGCAGTCGATCACTTTAGCCCTTGGACCACATGATGTTGAAGAAGCGCCTTAGAAGACAGGAAGCAGTCTCGAAGGTTGCAAAAGAGGGTGGATGCACGATACCAAAGTCGTCGATCCCTACTCTCTGCCTGAGCCCCGGACTCTCTCTCTCTCTTTCTCTCTCTCTCTCTCTGGTTCGATCTTCCAATTTGTCGTCCTCTCTCCCAGGATCTGATATTGGTTTCTTGACCAATTTTCTGACCTCTGGTTCGATCTTCCAATTTTGTCGACCTAGTTCCTCATTGATAGAGGTCTCTATTTATAGAGTTTTAGTGACAGTGACCACTCCGTCGGTGTAAAAACCGAGGAGTGGAAAGTACAGCACCCTTTTACACAACAGTTAAAGTAACCAATGTCTGTGTATAGATGATCCTTTGAATGAGCGTGTGACGCGGGTCCAACTAAGGGACAAAACGCGTATAATTGCTACGAAGATCACGGCGTAGAAGCCACGTAGGTAGGTATCCATTGCGTAGAAGAGGTTGGCATAGAAGCCAAATGTCTGTTACCATGGCATAGAAGCCAAACCGGCATAAAAGCCGAATAGGCGTAGGAGCCGAACAGGCATAGAAGCCGAACAGGCGTAGAAGCCGAGTGGTCGCAGAGGCCGAACAGACGTTGAAGCCGAGTGGTCATTGAGACCGAACAGGCGTTGAAGCCGAGTGGTCATATAGACCGAGCAGGCGTAGAAGCCGAGTAGGCATAGAAGCCGAACAGGCATAGAAGCCGAGTAGGCGTAGAAGCCGAGTGGTTATAGAGACCGAGAGAGCACAGGAGCTGGGTGGGCGTAGAAGCCGCTGCGTACCATGCCAGAGTGCTGATGGGGACGTCTTAGCCCGAATTACAGCTTTTGAAGATATAATCAAATCTCTTGCATTAAATGCCGAGATTTGCCACCATCCTGTGCATTAAATGCGAAGGCGTGTCTTTGACGGTCTGCAACCCCTTCTGCCCATCAGTTGCAGAGACGTGCCTTGAGAAACTGTCACCCCTCTGTGCATCAGACGTTGAGACGTGCCTCGAACCCCGTACGGAGTGCAGCTTTTGACGTGGCAGGCGGTTTGTTTTCTGCAGAACATAAAACAGCTCGTGTCTGCTTGTGTAAAACAAGGCAGCGTATCCCTTTGTGCTTGAAGAAGCAGTTTACGCAAAGGGGATGGCGGTATTTGACAGCCTGAATCGCAGTGCTGTGCCATCATTATAGCCGTCGTCTGGGTAGTCGAGTCGTATCCCTTTGTCAGAAGTCCAGACGTTAGGTTTATTGCAGGATCTTCATTGCAGGGTCTGACAGGTTCACCTCGGAGAATATGAAGCATCTCTTGTACATCTTAATGCTGCGTCTGAAAGAGGATGAGTTTTACGCCCTGGAGGCGATGGAGCACCCTGTTTACGCTGAAGCGGCTTGGACGTACTGCCTTATGTGGATTGTCCTTTGAGCTTTCATATCTCATACTGTATTTTTAGCGGAAAGGGCTCTGTTGCACGCTTGATGGCTCTTTAAGGCCTCTGCCTGCGCTGCTCTGCACCAATATGCCGTGTATAGTCATCCGGCGTATTTTTCATGCTTCTACATGCATGTCTTGTTCCTTGTGAGTGTTTATCATACACCGTAGATATGATCAGCCAGGCCATTATACTCTTGTGTAAGTTCCCAAGCCGATCACATGTTAAAGCTAGTACTCACACCCTTAGACATTAGTATTCTTGTTCATTGTCATATTGTCCATTCTTGTATTTATTCCAGTATTTCCTTATTGTGTATCTCTTGTATCTATTATGCATCTTGTATATTCATATCTATTTACTGTTACTTAGTTTTTATCATTGATTTGAACTGTTGTTAGAGATGTACTATGCTCCTTTCCTGACTGGATATATTTTTCCCAGATGATACTGGGGACTGGTACCCTACACTTTATGGACCTCAGGATTTTATGGGTTTAGAGTCGGAGACCCTGGTTTATGGGGGACTTATCCCGACTTAGGCAGATGACCCGAGTTTAGTAGCTTCTTAGTATTTTTTGTACTGGATTTGTCTCCAGCATATTTGTTAGTATTTCTTTCAGACTCATTGATGAATTATTTTAGACTCATGAGTTGTTTATGACTATTCTATTTCTTTATCTATTTCGTGCTCATTTTTATCTTAGTTCTGTGATTGAGTATATTGTTATTGTTGGTGGTTCTTTATATTGCTAGATAGATTATCCATATAGCGTTCTATCGTCGTTTCTGCGGCGTAGGCTGGACGTTATTCCCGACTTGTACCCTTACATCGGGTGCGGGTCATGACACATTTTTAGTGGTGGCCCATACAAGTCAAGCTTTGCAAGTTATACGATATCGTGGTAGTGCGACGATTTAGTTGTACTACTGTGAGCCTGCGATAGGATATAGGATATATGCTGAGATACTCAATCACATGTCGGAAAATTCTTTTAATTCAACTATTCTCCTTTGATATTGATACTTGATCTCTTAAACTGTCCTTTCCTTGAGTATCTTACATCATGTGCCATATTTATTCTTTTTTGCTTTGTCTCTGGATGCCGCCTAAGACTATATCGCGGTAGGGGAGAGCAGTTTCTGAGAGGTCTGCAACATCCCGGGGGCCTGTACCAGTCACTTCTCCGGTGATTGGAGTGTCAGCTATTTTTGGAGGTCCACCACCTACTCAGAGGACTGTGCCAGCTGTATCTAAGGGGCTTCCACCTCCACCACTATTTTGTGAGATGTTCGAGGCATAGAGGGATCAGTCAGAGGCACATCAGAGACAGACCGACGTTCTACGGCAGGGCATCGAGAGTGCTCATCAGCTTGCTCATGCTGTAGTCGAGAGAGGAGTTCCGGTCCAGCAGCAAGTTGCTCCTCAGGTTGCTCAGCTTCGGCCAGGCAATATTCAGGACTTCAAGAAGCTGGAGCCTAGGGTCTTCAAGGGGACGGAGGGTATCGCCTATGCTGATGATTGGCTCGAGAATATTAAGCATCTTATGAGGGTGTCCCATCTTTCTGAGGATCTGAAGGTTGAGGCGGTAGGACTTCAACTGTTCGACGTCGCTCATACTTTATTCAGGAATAAGCCGGTTCTAGTTGACGCAGGATATTCTTGGGAGGTATTCACTACCATATTTTCTAAGAAGGGGTATTTTAGTAACTTCATAATTAATTAAATATTGTGCATGATAAATAATTATTTATGGTATTATTTAATTGTTGTTAGATATTAATTATTTATTTTGGACTTGTGTTAGTGGACCTAACTAGTTTAGTTAGACTCATGGACCAACATGAATTAATTGATTAGAATTTAGCCCATTTAAAAAGTCCATTGTTAAGGAGATGGATTAAATTAATTAAACCATTAGACTAGAAGCTTCCTTCCTTAATTATTTCTTTATGAGAGGCCCCAAGGGGTATATTGGACATTATATGGTATTTTGAGGAAGGGGAAAGGGGGGCCGGCCTATATAGAGAGGGAGAAATAATTTCTCTCTCCTCGTTTTATTTGGAAACTAGATCTAGAATTTCCCACTTCCTTTTTCTACCAAATTTTATCATAATTTCTTCCCAAATTACCATTGGAGGCTAGTAGAGCAAGGATCTAGAAGGAGGAAGCAAGGATCTACAAGTTGGAGCCAATTTTATCATATTTGGAGGTTTCATTGGGAATCCATCTCCCAATAGATATAATTCTATTTTTTCCCTTAATTTAGGTTCTAAATTTGAGATTTAACCATAAAAAATTAACATATATGCATAGGCTACCCATAGTATTTGGTTTTGTGTTCATAGGAGGCCTATTGAGAAAGTTATGGTACTTTTTGTATCAATTTTGGGAGAATTCCAAGAATGATATTTGTTGTGTGTGTCAATTGGTCCTATAGATCAATTTGGCATATGCTTGTGTGTTTGGGGCTACTGTCGTGTCCATAATTTGGTACGTGTAGGTCATATCCCAATAATTTGGTGATACGTGTTGATTTGGGAGTTTTTCCTCCGACACAAAACTTTGTACATGTCATATTTTGACACGGACACGTAGATCTATATTTGACTCTTCGTATTATTTATAATAATATATGTGACTTGTTCGTGTCCTTCAGGGTACGTTTGGGATGTGTGGTGGACTCGTGTCATATACATATCCTAGATCTAGTGGGATATGGTGTGATACTCTCCATATGTTTGTGGAATTATATGTAGATCTATTTCTTGTGTTCTTAATTCATGGAGAATATAATTGTATATATATATATATATATATATATATATATATATATATATATATATATATATATATATATATATATATATATATATATATATATATTATGGTATATATAATTATGCTTCTTGTGTCTTAGATCTATGTATTTATTATGTATATTATATGTAGCTATTCTTATATATGTATATATAATTGTATATGGTAGTATATATAAATATACATATGAATTTATGGGTTGTTATAATTATAATTATATAATGTGTATGGTGAATGATTAGATGTACGTATATATATATATTTATATATAGTTATATATATATACAGATTAATATGTATGTGTGTGTATGTTATTATGTATAGTTATTTATACATAATATTATGTGAGAGTGTATGTATAATTATTGGTAGTATATGGCAGCGATTATCTTTGCTCTCAAATTATGGAAATACTACTTATATGGAGAGGGAGTGGAGATCTTCACAGACCATAAGAGCTTGAAGTATGTGTTTACCCAAAAGGAGCTCAACATGAGACATCGATTATGGTTGGAGCTGATAAAAGACTTTGACATATCTTTATAGTACCATCCAGGAAAGGCTAACGTAGTCGCGGATGCTTTGAGCAGGTATCCTATGGCTATGTGCTTGACTAGAGACAACCATTTATTGGCAGATCTTGATAGTTTGGGCATTGAGGTACTAGTTCCTGGAGTCACAGCATAGATATGGGTACTTTAGGTACAGTCAGAGCTGGTGGACTGGGTCAAAGCCGGATAGTATGAGGATGAGTATCTGAGGAGCATCAGAGCACAAGTTCATATAGGGATGGCAGAGGACTTCATCTTCGCAAATAATGGATCATTGCGATACGGTACCAGGTTGTGTGTACCGAGAGGAGCATTATACGAGAAGATTCTGCAGGAGGTACATCATTATCAGTACTCTATGCATCCAGGTTCCAATAAGATATATAGAGACATGAGAGAGCATGTATGGTGGTATGGCATGAAGCGGAAGGTAGCTAGCTTCGTATCCAGATGTTTAATTTGCCAGCAGGTCAAGGCGGAGAGACAAAGGCCAGGTGGATTGCTTCAGCCTTTACCCATTCCATAGTAGAAATGGGAGCATGTGACCATGGGTTTTGTATCAGGACTTTCGTGTTCTCCAGGAGGCAAAGATGCAATTTGGGTCATCGTGGACAGGTTGACCAAATAAGCCCACTTCTTGCCATTCAAAGTGGGTACATCTACGGAGAAGCTCACGGAGATGTATATGTGCCAGATTGTCAGATTGTACAGTATTCCAGTAAGCATAGTCTCGGATCGAGATAGTCGCTTTATGTCCCACTTATGAAGGATTTTACAGGCTAGCTTAGGCACTCAGCTCAAGTTCAGTACCGCATATCACCCTCAGACTGACGAAAAGTCGAAGAGGACTATTCAGACTCTTGAGGATATGCTACGCACCTATGTTTTGGATCTTGGAGGCTCTTGGGAGGATCACCTTCACTTGATAGAGTTTTCATACAACAACAGCCACCAAGCCAGCATTAAGATGTCACCATTCATGGCGTTGTATGGACGAAGATGATGTACTCTGTTATCTTGGGATGATGTTAGTATCCGAGCTTTATTGGGACCAGAGATGGTAGTGGATACAGCCGAGAAGGTGAAGCTTATCAGGGACAGACTTTGAGTGGCACAGGACAGGCAGCGACATTGGGCTAATAGCCACCAGAGAACTTTGGAGTTTTGGGTATAGCTTTAGTTTTGTTTTGCTTGTGTTTGATTATCTGTTTTGTTAGAGTACTAAGGTTGTGTTACGTGTTAGGTTGGCGGTCTGGTTTTCTTAAGGATTTCTCTGACACGTGGCATGATTCATTTCGGTGGAGGCGGCAAGCTTAGTCCGCGATTCATCGAACCTTTCAGTATTCTTGAGAGGGTCGGTGCAGTTGCATACAGACAAGACTTACCACCTGTACTAGAGGGAGTGCACAACGTATTTTACCTGTCGTAGCTGAGATGGTACGTGGCAGATCCCAGTCATGTATTGGATCACTCGGAGATAAAGGTAGGCCTTACCCTTAGCTATCTAGAGCAGCCAGTGGAGATTCTAGATCGGAGAAAGAAGGTGTTGAGGAACTAGACGATTTCTTTGGTTCGCGTCGAATGGAGGCATCACTCGCCGGGAGAGAGTACCTGGGAGCGAGAGGCCGAGATGCGCGAGCGATATCCATATATGTTCGAGCCGTGAGGTATAATTCTTTATTGCATTGTATTATTTGCTTTTGGTAGTTAGTTTCTTCCTTAATTTTGAGGACAAAATTTTCTAAGGTGGGTAGGTTTGTCACCCTCATATTTTCACTCAAGGGTAGTTTGGTAATTGACATGGATATTTTTATTTTAGGATGTATTGTATTTAAATATTGTGTATGCATGATTAATTAATTATTGTATTATTTTTTGTTTGCTAGTTTTAGATTTATTATGGACTTGTGTAGTCAACCTAACCTATTTTATTAGATATATGAACCAACTTTTTATACTGGTTTAGTTTGAGCCCATGAGTTAGGCCCATGGATTAGGAGGTTGGATTAATTAGTGAAACTATTAGACTAGAATCTTTCCTCCCTAATTAATTTCTTCATGAGAGGCACCAAGGGGTATTTGAGATATTTCATATTGCTTGGAGAGGGGTTATATGGCCGTCCATGCTAGAGGAGCGAGAAATTATTTCACTTTTCAATTCCCAATTCATTTAGATCTATATTCTTCCCTCTTTCAATTCCTTCATTCCCTCACCATTCCTTCACCAATTCTTCAAAAATTTCTTTCTTTAATTCTTCATTGAGGCTTCTATATCAAAGTTCTATAAGAAGGAAGCAAGGAGCAAGGAGGAGGAGGCCAAGATCTACAAGAACAGGAGCTACTTTATATTTGGGAACTTTTCATTGGGAATCCATCTTCCAATAGGTACATTTCAGTTTTTCTCCTACTAATAGACTCTAGATCTGATATTTAACCATGAGAAACTAACCCACATGCATAGGCTACCCATAGAAATTAGTTTTAGGTTCATCGGAGACATACGGTGGAAGTTATATGAAATTTTGGTACCAATTTTAGGAAAATTCTGAGATTGGCACGTGTAGTATTTGTCAATTGATCTAATACATCAAATTGACTTATGATTATTTGTTTGTGACTAGTGTCGCGTCCATAATTGGGTACGTGTAGGTTGTATCTCGTCGATTTGATGAAACGGGTTAATTTTGGGGGTTTTCTCTGACACGAGACCTTGTGCATATAACATTATGACACGGATACGTAGTTAATCTAATTACTATAAGTATTGCTCATATTTAGTGTATTAGACTTGCTCGTGTCTTTCGGAATGCATTTGGTTGTGTGTTGGAGCCGTATCGCAAGCGTATCATAGAGTTAGTGTGAGATACGGTTGTGGTACACTCCACGTGTTTGATGTTTTGCCTTTAATTCTATACGTACACACACACACATACACACACACACACACACACATATATATATATATATATATATATATATATATATATATATATATATATATATACACACACTCACACATAAATACAAACACATGTATATATATATATATATATATATATATATATATATATATATATATATATATATATATACATGTGTTTGTATTTATGTGTTAGTGTGTATATATATATATATATATATATATATATATATATATATATATATATATATATATATATATATATATATATATATGTATGTATGTACTTGTGTTAATATGTGTATATGTATATGTATATGTATATGTATATATATATATATATGTACTTGTATAATATATATATATATATATATGTGTGTGTGTGTGTGTGTGTGTGTGTGTGTGTGTGTGTGTACTTGTGTTAATATGTATATATGTATATGTATATATATGTACTTGTATAATATATATATATATATATATATATATATATATATATATATATATATATATATATATATATATATATATATATATATGAGGAATTGATACATATAGATTTATGTATATAAAGAGGTGCATATAGATGTATATATATTGTTATATATAGATGTGTAATGTTTATGTTTACTGTGTTGTGTGTTTGTGAGGAGGTGAGTGTGAGCATCAGTGCTCATTCAACAGGGGACTCGAAGCTACAGCAAATGGATAAGAGGTTGTGCAGTCCCCCTGTTTCTAGTATGCACAACAAGATTTGGGTGAAGGAGGTGCAGTCGAGTATCGATGCATAGCACAGTGCATTCATTCACTGAGTAGTGTAAAGTTGAGCATATCATCAGTGTAGCAGTAGCTACTCAGCTAATGGGAAGTGCAGCAGCTACAGCATTGGGAGCTTGAGTAGTGGACAGCTCTGGTTTGTATGCATTTTAGTGCATCTCGAGCATCTTAGAGTTGCACAGCAGGGAGCTCCTACTGTGGAGACTTCCTAACTGCACCGAGCAGTTTCAGTTACTATAGGAGGCAGCGTCTAACAACAGGATCAGTAGCCTCAGTGCAGTATCAATTATGCAGCAATTCACAGCCAGTACATTGGCTCGTGTAGCCAAGTATAAGGGGAATCAGCAGCCAGTACTAGACACCATCATCACAGCAGCATCAATGTATTTCAGCAATGAGTATCAGCACAGGTATTTATTCTAGTGATGTTTCAATGGGTCAGTAGTGGTTTATGTGTATCAACAGGTTTTGGGGTTTCGATCCACTGTGCAGTTCTCACTGCATAGTACTAGATCCTTGTATTAGTCACTGTACCCGAGCACAATATTCGTAGGTTCCAGTTTCAGTTGTTCAGTTTTGTCTTGGGTTTGGGTATGTGGTTCAGTTTCTGTTTTGAGGTATTAGATTAGTTAGTTTAGTGAGGTATTTGATCATGAGTAGTTAGTTTAAATTAGTTAGTTAGTATTTAAGGTTTTGGGTTAAGTAGATTAGTTGCTTAGTTATTTAGTTAGCATGTTAGTATATAATTAGTTATATATGTATCTATGTTGATAGTTAGCTATTTAGCTATATGTATTATGTAGGTATGGATGTATTATATTATAGTTAGTTTCCTAAGTATTGATATATATTATAGTAGTTTAGTGTGTATATTGGTTATAGTTAATATATTAGCTTGGGGTATTATATATGTGTTAGCTATTATGTTAGAGTTTTGGATTACCTCGGGATACCAAGGTATTACTAAGGTATTGGGTCGATACCCAAGGTATTGAGTTTGGGTATCAAGATAGGTGCGATACGTATTGGTGCAAGGCCAAGGTATCCAATTTCTTTCATTTTGCTATAATGTTATGATTATTGACTTGTATATATCTAAAATACTATTTTTATATGCGGAAAGTTGTGTATCTTAGGATACGGCTTTTTGAGTGTCTTGTAGTATCCTAGATTAGTTAGTATAGCTTAGCTTCATAGTGCATTGACTCAGTGACCTAGTATTAGACTCTTGCAACCTAGATTTTATTGGTTTGACCTAGAAATGGCTTATTGACTTAGAATTGCATCAACTTAACTGATTTTTATTTTTGAACTTTATATTGATTCAACATACCATATATAGGTCTGTGTGATACCAGCTTGGGCATCGAGAGACACACCTTGCTCAGGACTTCAGGCGAGTAAATTTCTCTAATAGTTTTTAATTCATAATATTGTATATATGCATATTCTAGAATTGTATACTTGATTCTGACACAATGATTTCACGGACTGGTACTATATGGATCCCGTTAGGAGATGTTATCCCCTACCGTGTTAAGCAGGTACTCGTGTACATGTATCTCATCGTGTATATTGGGTATTGATTATATTTTGAGTTCACACACTGCTCGTGTTCAGTGTGCTTATTCGTGTACACCCACCGCTCATGTTCGGTGGTTATGATATTTGTGTACACCCACAGCTCGTGTTCAGTGGTTATATTTCGTGTTTGTAGCATGTCATGATTGGATCCATCGGTATTAGTTGGGGGTAGGAGAGTTGGAGTTGATTATGTGATCAAAGTTCCATTGTTAAATCGTGTACATTCTGGTTACATACCTCCCTTGTAATCGTCTTACCTAATCATGTTCACCCAATCCGATCACATAATGAACCTGTATTCTGAGGTACATTAGTTAGTTTAGATTGCAGTAACTTCATCACATAGCTGATATTTATATTGTTGTTCTATATTCTCGTACATTACCTGTATATCTATTATTCATTCATTCATATATTTAGTGATCTTGTATTTCATTTATATTATTTGTTTTATATGCTCGATTATGTTATTGGAACTACTTTCAGATGTATGTACTTTGCTCCAATCCTGACTGGATATATTTTTTCAGATGACTGGCTTATAGAGTAGTATCCCATATTCTACGAGCCGCAGGACGATATACCTATAGAGGATACTCTTATAGACCAGGAGGACTTAGTTGTGCCCGAGGAGGTCTATTTTATTTGTGTTGGAATGTATTAGACTATTATATTTGTTGAGATTCATAGTTTGTATTATTATTTTATATTGTGGATTGTATCTTATTCTTTCCTTCGCTATTCCATTCAAGAATTATCTTTCTTAGTTTATTCTATGATTGAGATTAGTTATACTTGTGAGATACCATATTTCTCCTCCGTTTGGAGTTGAGATGATTGACAGGTACCATATTATATTGTTGAGATGTTAGATAGTTAGAAATGAACCAGACAGCGTTCTACCGCCGATTCTGTGGCGTAGGCTGGGCGTAACCACATACTCGTGTCCGATTATCCGGGTATGGGTAGTGACACATTTTTAGTGGTGGCCCATGAGGACAGCACGTCTAGAGTAGTACTACGAGCCTGCTTTGGAAAATAGGATTTAGGCTGAGAGTTTACTCAATCACAACTAGGAAATATTCCAAAATCTGTTTTTCAAATCCTTATCTATTGAATATTGCCTTTTAATTTGAATAAAGTTATGTCCTTCTTTGATAATATCGTATCATATTCAATATTGATTTCGTATTTTAATCTATCTTTAGGATGCCGCCGAAGACGCGTTCTCAGCGATCAGGTGCCACGACAGCACGATCAGTCACTTCATTACCCATGAGGGCAGCACCCTCAGACGATAGTCCAGCACCTACATTCAGGAGGTCAGCTTCACCGGTCTAGGTGGGCGTATCGGCAGCAGCTTTCGGAGGTGCTCCACCTTCAGTGTCGAGGAGAAGGCAGATAGTTTTCGAGGATCTTCCACCTCCACCACCAGTAGTTGATTTGATGCAGATGTTCACGCTTTTCCAGCAAATGATGGAGGCACAGCAGCGACAATCAAAGGTCTTGAGATAGAGCATGGAGAATGCTCACCACATCGTACTTGTAGTAGTTGAGAGAGCTACTACAGTCCAGCCACAGACGGCACCACCTCAGTTTATTCCTCAACTGTCGAGGCCGGGTACCATTATAGACTTCAAGAGGATAGGCTCGAAGGACTTCTAAGGCACAAAGGGGATTCTCTATGCGAATGAGTGGATCGAGGAGATCGAGCGGAACCTACGGCTGGCGCAGATTCAAGAGATGCTACAAATAGAGGTAGCGGGGTATATGATGTTCGATATTGCATTGACATAGTTCCGGACAAACCCTAGGATTGCAGTACCAGAACTCACTTAGGAAGCCTTCAAAGAGCTTTTCAAGAAGAAGTTCTTCCCGAATATGGCGCTTATATCTTTGGAGAGTAAGTTCCAGTACCTCATCCAGGGAGGTATATCATTGGACGAGTATGCGGCGGAGTATTGCCAAATAGGTCACTTCATGGAGGGTCAGAACCCTAGAGGCAGAGGCAGGAAGTTCAAGAAGGGCCTAAACCGGGAGGTTAAATCCCACACCAACGGAGATCTTACTGCCATGTTCGAGGAGATTCTCAGACAGGCATAGAGAGCGGAGGATGACTTAGAGCTTGACTCTAAGAGGCCGTGGGATACCGGAGGATCCAGCACCGATACGGGTCCAGCGAAGAGGCCTCACTTCCAGCAGCAGCACCAAAGGCCTTACCAGCACCAGAGGTAGCAGTATCACGGGCCAGCTAGAGCACCGACATAGTAGATGCATTAGATCTAAAGGGCAGCAGTTTCTTGCACTTTCTGTAAGAAGCAAGGACACGCATGGGATGCATGCAGGATGAGGCTAGGTCAATACTTATTCTGTGGATCGGGAGATCATCAGTTGAGGGCTTGTCCTAAAGTCCTAACTCATCCAGCTCAGGACGGAAGACCGGCACAGAGGGACCCGCTAGACCACCAGTGGGACAGCAGTAGAGAGGACCAGCATAAGCAGCAGAGAGGAGTGCAGCGATAGGGGTGAGCTTTTGCCTTGACTGTCGAGGAGGAGGAGCCGGTTGGCGATTTTATCTTAGGTTCAGTTTATCTCGATTCCTTTTCAGCTCATATTTTGTTCGATTCTAGTGCTTCTCATAGCTTTGTATCTATATCTTTTATTTTGAGGCATCGTCTTGAGTCTGAACCGTTGGCGAGGACTTGCAAGATCACGACCGGGGGTGGTATCACCCTGGTCAGTGATATTTGCAAGAACCAGAGAGTTTATTTGGGAGGCCGTGAGCTGAGCGTATGTTTACTCGTAATGCCACTTTCAAGTTACGATAAAGTACTTGGGATGGATTGGTTGAGTAGACATCACGCTAGTATCGATTGTCATGGAGGTAGAGTTTTATTTTAGACTCTAGGAGCGCCGGAGTTCGTGTTTGTCCGAGAAGCAGAGCAGAGCGAAAGTAATTTCTGTGGAGCTTTGGTAGAAAAGCAGGAGCTGCCACATTCGTTGATTGCAGAGTTCTTGCATGTCTTTCCAGAGGAGTTGTCGGGGTTACCATCGAACAAAGATATGGAATTCTCTATAGATTTAGTGCCAGGCATAGAGCCGATATCTCAGCACGTCTATAGAGTAAACAACAGCGAACTGGCAGAGTTGAAGAAGCAGGTGGATGAGTTACAAGACAAAGGCTTTATCCATTCCAGTTTATCATTATGGGGTGCTCTAGTAATTTTTGTACCAAAAAAGGATGGGTTGGTACGTATGTGTATCGACTATAGGGCACTTAACAACCTCACTATCAAGAACAAATACCCGTTGCCACAGATTGATGACTTATTTGACCAGTTGAGAGGAGCGAAGGTATTATCAAAGATAGACTTGAGGTCAGGGTACCACCTGGTGAAAGTGAAGAGGGAAGACATCCGGATGAAAGCTTTTAGGACTCGTTATGGGCAGTTCGAGTTCTTGGTGATGCCGTTTGGGTTGACCAATGCCCTGACAGTGTTCATGAACCTGATGAACAAGGTATTTTATCAGTACCTGGACCAGTTTGTTGTAGTCTTCATTGATGATGTTCTGATATAGTCGAAGACCCCTAAGAAGCATGAGTAGCACTTGAGGATAGTTCTAGAGACCCTCAGGAAGGAGAAGTTGTATGGCAAGTTTTTAAAGTGTGAATTCTTCCTTGATAAGGTTGAATTCCTTGGGCATGTTATTACATGAGATAGAATATCGGTGGACCCGAAGAAGATTTCAGTAGTTGAATCGTGGTCTAACCGAAATTCAGTAGCAGAGATCAGGAGTTTCCTTGGATTGGCAGGCTACTACCGGAGGTTTATTCAGGACTTTTCCAAACTTGCAGAGCCGATGACTAGACTAACCAGGAAGGACGTAGAATTCGTCTAGACTGAGGATTGTCAGTCAGCATTTGAGGAGCTAAAGAGGAGATTGACTATACCTCCCATCTTGACATTGCCATCAGGAGCAGGAGAATTTTTCATTTACAGTGATGCATCAGAAAAGGGTTTGGGTTCTGTGTTGCAGCAACATGGTAAGGTGATTGCCTATGCTTCTAGGCAATTGCGCCCACATGAGAAGAACTATCCTATCCATGACTTGGAGTTGGCAGCGGATATATTTGCTCTTAAATTATAGAAAAACTACTTGTATGGAGAGAGAGTGGAGATCTTCACAGACTATAAGAGCTTGAAGTATGTGTTTACCCAAAAGGAGCTCAACATAAGACAGCGGCGATGGTTGGAGCTGATAAAAGACTTTAATATGTCTTTACAGTACCATCCAGGGAAGGCCAATAAAGTCGCGAATGCTTTGAGCAGGTATCTCGTGGCTATGTGCTTGACTAGAGACAGACATTTATTAGCAGATCTTGACAGTTTGGGCATTGAGGTACTAGTTCCTGGAGTCGCAACACAGATATAGAAACTTCAGGTACAGTTGGAGCCGATGGACTGGGTCAGAGCCAGACAGTATGAGGATAAGTCTCTGAGGGGCATCAGAGTACAGGTTCAGATGGGGTTGGCAGAGGACTTTATCGTCGCAGATGATGGATTATTGCGATACGATATTAGGTTGTGTGTACCGAGAGGAGCATTGTGCGAGAAGATTCTGCAGAAGGCACATCGTTCGCAGTACTCCAGGCATCCAGGTGCCAATAAGATATATATAGAGACATAAGAGAGCATATATGGTGGTATGGTGTAAGCCCCCTGATTTTTTCAGAAATTTTTTAATTTGGATTTTTCACAATTTTCTGTAATTTTCTAGGATTTTCAAAATTTTATTTTAGATTCAAATATAATTAAAAATATTTCAAACTTTTATTTTAGGTTCTAAATAATAAAATATATTTTCTAGAAGTTTTTGGGAATTTTCTGAGCATTTTTAGTATTTATTGGGAGTTATTTGGGCTAATAACTAATTTTTTAGGACTTGTAAAATTTATTGTGCAAGCCCAAGAATATAAAATAGACCCACGTTATTTTCTAAGGTTTATAATATTATTATATATTTTCTGGAATTATTTCAGAATTTTTGGAATAATGTTAGTATTTATTTTTAGTCTTATGGTAAAACTAATTTTTAGAGCTTCTCCTAATTATAGTAGGAAATTTATGAATATATAATTATCCCAAATATTTTTTTATGGTTTTTAGGTTTAAAATATATTTTCTGTAATTTTTCCAGATTTTTATGATTAATTTTAATGTTTATTTTGAGTTATTTAGATTTAAAACGACTTAAATAATATTTTGATAAAGGCAAATCAAAAAAACAAATAATATAACCAAAACCATCCAATCAAATCATGATACATGTTACCCTATCAACTTTCATTCAGCCTCTCAACATCCCTATATATATATATATTATTATAACTCTAATTATCTCATTATTTTAGAGAGAGAGAGATTTGGGAAAATTGTCATCTAGGGTTTCTTCATCTTCCAGAAGCCATTACGCATAGCTCCGGACTCCAAACGAGGTCTAGTTTCTTGCGTTAGAAAGATATTGAGGTTAGATTTATGATTATATAAATTTTTTTTAGAAATTATTAGTATTAAATTCTAGAAAATTCGTAGAGCACAGCATGTCCAAAAATAGACATGTTTCAATGTTTTTGCAATTCCTGGAGAACCCGGAATCAGAATCATGAACCGTTTAAAGTTTCGGAAAGATAATGTTGAAATAATCAACATATATTTTTCCTAGAATTTAATTCGAAGTATTTATATACTGTTAATTCTGTAGAACTTCTAGATTAGAATTTAACCATCGGTGCACAATACAAAATTTGTATGTGCCATAATTCCCAAACGAATTTGAATTCGGACGAGCCGTAAATTCTAGTATGTTTTTTATGCTGAAATATATAGGAAATCATGCATGAAAGTCGAGTTTGTGTCGGTTGACTTTTTGGTCAATAGATCGCCTCGATTTGCGTGTCATGAGTCTCGAGTTGATAAAATTCAGTTTCTTTGGACAAAATTTAGGAATTAACATAAAAATTAGAATAATAAGATTAAAATAGAATTTTAGAGTAATTATTCTAGAATTAAATAAATTAAAATAAATTATCTTTTGACGTGATAAATTTGTAATACATAGGCTATTTGGACTGTGACTTGGACTCTGATTCATACCAGCAACAGGACCCCAGGCAAGTGTACATTGCCAAACTTTATAGTATTATTACATATTTTTCTTGCTTCATTTATATTGCTGTGCATGCTTAACCTAGGACCGTGTGACGTACTTAGCGTCCGATTATTAGTCGGGTGCCAACACTGTACGCGGTGTTGTGTATGGTCATCTAGAGATGGATATTCGTGACACTTTATCTTCTCTTACTTGTCTTACCAAGTACACTTTGACCCAGGATACTTGACACTGTTCATGAGACAGGATATTCCCGAGATATTCGTGGTAATTCTGTATAGGGTACAGGACTTGACAGAGATACTATATTCATAGATACATACGACTTATTACATTAGCTATGATCCCGCTTGACATGGACATGAGACGTTATGGTCATGATATGCATAGTTACATTGGGTGGAGAGAGACACACAGGCTACAGGCTATTTTCTATATATATCTACTACTATTGTGAGGCCGTAGACTCTCGTAGCAGAGCTAGGCATATTACGTATTATTACCACTACCGGCTCCCCGACACAGAGCTTGTAGTGGCTCAGCCTGAGTACTCGTGCTTCTCTCACTTGCATTTTTACTTAGATGGTTACTTATTTGCCCTATTTATTTCATTATCTGCTGCACTGCATTTATTTTGGCATGAGCTTTCTTGTACCTTGCTATGTCCCCTGAGGACCTGGATCCGGATTATGTCCCCAGGATTTGATGACGAGATCTATCCCGAGGTATACGGGACCGGAGCAGGAGCTGATCCAGGACCTGTACCGCCATCCGAGGATGAGGTGTTAGCCGAAGATTTCTCCTGAGCATCCATGTTCATGCTTAGTATTTATTTACTTATTTCAGTCATTTATTTCTGGTCTGTTGAACCATTGTATCAGATATTTATCGGGTTGTTCCCCGAAGCTTTTGTTGAGACTGGTTGATGATTTACATTCCTTATATTCTGTGGATCATATT
Source organism: Iris macrosiphon (assembly GCA_036927795.1). Taxonomy (NCBI): domain Eukaryota; kingdom Viridiplantae; phylum Streptophyta; class Magnoliopsida; order Asparagales; family Iridaceae; genus Iris; species Iris macrosiphon. The sequence continues at coordinate 91,172,126 of JAYESA010000012.1, forward strand.
TATATCTTGTGTGGATGAGATTAGTTGTGCCATGTTATCGTAGACTTGTTTTACAGCTTAAGTACGCCCTGATGGATCCATTAAATTGGGTTTGTCCATCGGTGCGTGCTGTTGGCCATTGCCACGTATCTGGTCCCTCGGTATTTTGGGACTGGGGCGTGACATAGTTTTTGTGGTGGCCCATGCAGGTCTACAACTAAATCGTTCAGTTTTAACTTAGGAACCGAGCAAGCCTGCACCTAGGATTAGAGTATAGGATCTCATCCACAACTGACTATGACTCATCCTCCTTCCAATCTATTCTGTTGAATAATTGCATTCTGCTTGATTCATGTGCCTTCTGATTAGTTCCTTGAGTGTAGTTTTCTCTTAGAATATAGAAGTCCTTGTTGATAGAATGATAAGTAGGGTAACATTCCTATTAAGAGTACCACTAGAGTATTGCCACACCCCTAAGTAGAACGCTTAATGAACCCTAGCGACCCTCACCTATAGAATAATTTACCATTATTTTTTGTTATAGTCATGAATGACCTAAGAGTAGTATAGGCACTGCTAAGTGCTAGTTAGAGATTAGACCCTAATGTTTGACCCTAGTGGTTGACCCCAGTTTTGAGGAACCAATAAAAATCTGAGATCGAATGATAGAACAGAACCTAATGTGCATAGGGAGATAGTGTTAGGATATAGGTCCTTGTCGTGATATTAGCAGACGATACCTCAGGAAGCCCAGAGCAACGAGTATGATATTCCCTATGAGATCATACCTCAAATACCGAGAATTGCTCGCCCCCTTCACCTTAGGAAACTATGATATTATCTAGAGCCCCGTATTTTAATTTCATATGTTGTTCATCTGCGACCTTAGTGTTCGCTAATGCGCAACGACTAAAATATGTTCTTCTTTCCTCCGTCTTTCAATTTGTGCCACCTGACACTTCTAATAGTAGGCCAAGTAATTTTATTCCTTGTTAAGGACCCATAGTTTGCTAGGATTATAGTTGTAGTCTTGAATTTGAAAATTTTATGTTTTGTAGTTAGAGTTCGATAAGTTTGAGTTAATCTTGTAGATTGTGACCCGATGATTATCCCTTAGTGTTAAATCACGTAATTTATACCCCCACCTTGATACAAGTTATATTCCCTTTTCCTTGAGACTAGTACCACATAGTCCACTTGACCCATCAAGGCGGTGTAACTGAATGGCAATAATTGTATGCTAGCATAAGATGACAGTGTTTATTCAGACAATAGAATTTAGAGGTTCATGCCCTATTGGGTCGACTAGCAACTTAGACAAGGAGGTTGTATGATAACTGTAGAGATTGTAGAGTCTTTTATTATTGTTGCTCATTTTGTTCGTTTTGTGAACTTGAATAATTTGTACCTCCTTCCATCATCATCTAGCGTGCTTATATTTCATATACTACCTTGACTTATTGTGCTATTTTATAGCCTAGTTTTGCAAGCTTATTCTTTATCGAGCTTGTTCATGACATACGTATTATTGGGGAGGCCCACTCAGTATATTACGGTCTGATCAACCATAGTGCGCTTGATTCACCCTCGCAATAATACCTTACGTGGATTGAGATATATAGTGATTAGTAGACGAATATACTTGCCCTAGACATGTCTGACATATCGTATCGGTTATATAACTGTACTAATACGAGCAGGCGAACAAAGGATTACCAAAATAGGATTTCAATCCACAACTGCTTTGACAATTCTCAATTGAATTCTTTAAACGCCTTGATCCCAATACTTCTATTCTATTACGCTGCCCTTAAACTCTTCATTATTGGTCTCCGTCTTCCCTTATTTCGGAAAGACGAAACCTCGTGCTTGGTATAAATTAATACACAGAGAATACTAGATATACCCCATAGGCCGATCACATACTTGCGGATTATTCTTCGTAATTAAGGACATATCATATGTGATATGATCGGCATTGAAGTTCGAGGATTGAATGACATGAGTAAACATATTAAGGAATATTCTCTTAAGGTACATAGCCTTATGTGATAGATAGGTAAATTCTAAGTTGGGTAGTAGTGCATTGTCAACTCGAAAGAAATTTCTTTTAGATTGGGATCGAGTAAGATTAAATTGGGAGAGGTTCAAGCCATTTTAATTTTAAGAATTTTAGAAGAATGACTAAGATGATGAGGATTAATGAATTGATATTGAGGACCCGATATTTATACCTTAAGTACATGATTTAAACAATGAAGGTAAAATCATCAACTTGAAATTAGTGGATAAAAAGATGGAATTTCAGACTTGAACAATGGTGGACTGCATTTAAATTATTTTTTTCAATTTGATAATTTGAGTTAAAATAAAAACTTGATGGTTGGACTACCTATTTAAAATATTAAGGATGTGAATGGAATTTAAGAAGTTGAAGCATACAAAAATTTATAAGTGAAAATAGGAATAATAATGGACTCGAATTACTTCTAGAGGAGATTATGATAATTGGAGATCGTGAGGTAAAATTGATATGCGTATTTAAATCTTAAAGATGATATATGGATTTAATTTAAATTTGGATATGGATAATTTGAAAAATCAAGAAGAGATAACCATAGGTTGAATTTGATTGGATCAGTGGTCATCTTAACCTAGAAGTGATTGCAATGGATATGATTAGGATTTTAATTATCGCAAGAAGATTGCGATTGACTTGCCTTATGTACACGAAGGATTAACAAATTATGTCTTATTTTAATTTTGAGGATGACATTGTCTTAAGTTGGCTGGATTGTGAAATCCCCTCACCTAAGAACTAGACCCACTTGGCTTAGATAGTGAGACTGAGGCTAGCTCGAATCCACTTAAAAATAGAACACGATATTTCTATTTAATTTTACAACATGGTATCACTTAGCGCACCTTACCATTGCTTCGATAATTGGAGCACTTCCCTAGTCACTGCCTTCCTACAAATTCTACCTCCTTGTCCTAGACATGCCCATCTTCCATTTCCATATTTGTGCAACGTGCAACATCGCCCACTCCGTTAAACCTAACCTTGCATTTTAACCAATGCAAATCTTAGACCATCCTTGACTTCTACCATGGCTTAATTTTAATTTCGAGGACGAAATTTTTATAAGTTGGGTAAATTGTAAGTCCCCTGATTTTTTCAGAATTTTTTTAATTTGGATTTTTTACAATTTTCTGTAATTTTTTAAGATTTTCAAGAATTTATTTTAGATTCAAATATAATTAAAAATATTCTAAACTTTTATTTTAGGTTCTAAATAATAAAATATATTTTCTAGAAGTTTTGGGAATTTTCGGAGTATTTTTAATATTTATTGGGAGTTATTTGGGCTAATAACTAATTTTTTAGGACTTATAGAATTTATTGTGCAAGCCCAAGAATATAGAATAGACCCACGTTATTTTCTAAGGTTTATAATATTATTATATATTTTTTGGAATTATTTCAGAATTTTTGGAATAATGTTAGTATTTATTTTTAGTCTCATGGTAAAACTAATTTTTAGAGCTTCTCCTTATTATAGTAGGAAATTTATGAATATATAATTATCCCAAATATTTTTTTAAGGTTTTTAGGTTCAAAATATATTTTCTGTAATTTTTCCAGGTTTTTATGATTAATTTTAATGTTTATTTTGAGTTATTTAGTTTTAAAATGACTTAAATAATGTTTTGATAAAGGCAAATCAAAAAAACAAATAATATAACCAAAATCATCCAATCAAATCATGACACATGTCACCCTATCAACTTTCATTCAGCCTCTCAACATCCCTATATATATATATATATATATTATTATAACCCTAATTATCTCATTATTTTAGAGAGAGAGAGATTTGGGAGAATTATCATCAAGGATTTCTTCATCTTCCAGAAGCCATTGCGCATAGCTCCAGACTCCAAACGAGGCCTAATTTCTTGCGTTAGAAAGATATTGAGGTTAGATTTCTGATTATATAAATTGTTTTTCGAAATTATTAGTATTAAATTCTGCAAAATTTGTAGAACACAGCATGTCCGAAAATAGACATGTTTTAATGTTTTCGCAATTCCTAGAGAACCCAGAATCAGAATTATGAACCGTTTAAAGTTTCGGAAAGATAATGTCGAAATCATCGATATATATTTTTCTCAGAATTTAATTCGAAGTATTTATATACTGTTAATTCTGTAGAACTTCTAGGTTAGAATTTAACCATCGGTGCACAATACAAAATTTGTATGTGCCATAATTCCCAAACGAATTTGAATTCGGACGAGCCGTAAATTCTAGTATATTTTTTATGCTGAAATCTATAGGAAATCATGTATGAAAGTCGAGTTTGTGTCGGTTGACTTTTAGGTCAACAGATCGCCTCGATTTGCGTGCCATGAGTCTCGAGTTGATAAAATTTAGTTTCTTTGGATAAAATTTAGGAATTAACATAAAAATCAGAATAATAAGATTAAAATAGGATTTTAGAGTAATTATTCCATAATTAAATAAATTAAAATAAATTATCTTTTGACGTGATAAATTTGTAATACATAGGCTATTTGGACTGTGACTTGGACTCTGATTCATACCAGCAACAGGACCCCAGGCAAGTGTACCTTGCCAAACTTTGCAGTATTGTTACATATTTTCCTTGCTTCATTTATATTGCTGTGCATGCTTAACCTAGGACCGTGTGACGTACTTAGCGTCCGATTATTAGTCGGGTGCCAACACTGTACGCGGTATTGTGTATGGTCATCTAGAGATGGATATTCGTGACACTTTATCTTCTCGCACTTGTCTTACCAAGTACACTTTGACCCAGGATACTTGACACTGTTCATGAGACAGGATATTCCCAAGATATTCGTGGTAATTCTGTATAGGGTACAGGACTTGACAGAGATACTATATTCATAGATACATACGACTTGTTGCATTAGCTATGATCCCGCTTGACATGGACATAAGATGTTATGGTCATGATATGCGTGGTTACATTGGGTGGGGAGAGACACACAGGCTACAGGCTGTTTTCTATATATATCTACTACTATTGTGAGGCCGTAGACTCTCGTAGCAGAGCTAGGCACATTACGTATTATTACCACTACCGGCTCCCCGACACCGAGCTTGTAGTGGCTCAGCCTGAGTACTCGTGCTGCTCTCACTTGCATTTTTACTTAAATGGTTACTTATTTGCCCTATTTATTTCATTATCTGCTGCACTGCATTTATTTTGGCATGAGCTTTCTTATACCTTGCTATGTCCCCTGAGGACCTGGATCCGGATTATGTTCCCAGGATTTGATGACAAGATCTATCCCGAGGTATACGGGACCGGAGCAGGAGCTGATCCAGGACCTGTACCGTCATCCGAGGATGAGGTGTTAGCCGAAGACTTCTCCTGAGCATCCATGTTCATGCTCAGTATTTATTTACTTATTTCAGTCATTTATTTTTGGTCTGTTGAACCATTGTATCAGATATTTATTGGGTTGTTCCCCGAAGCTTTTGTTGAGACTGGTTGATGATTTACATTCCTTATATTCTGTGGATCATATTTATATCTTGTGTGGATGAGATTAGTTGTGCCATATTGTCGTAGACTTGTTTTACAGCTTAAGTACGCCCTGATGGATCCATTAAATTGGGTTTGTCCATCGGTGCGTGCTGTTGGCCATTGCCACATATCTGGTCCCTCGGTATTTTGGGACTGGGGCGTGACATATGGCATGAAGTATGAGGTAGCTAGCTTCGTATCCAGATGCTTAGTTTCTATTAGGTCAAGGCGGAGAGACATAGGTCAGGTAAATTGCTTTAGCCTTTACCCATTCTGGAATAAAAATGGGAGCATGTGACCATGGATTTTGTATCAGGACTTCGGCGTTCTCTAGGAGGCAAAGATGCAATTTTGGTCATCGTGGACAGGTTGACCAAATCAGCCCACTTTTTTACATTCAAAGTGCATACATCAATGGAGAAGCTCACAGAGATGTATGTGCACCAGATTGTCAGATTATACGGTGTTCCAGTGAGCATAGGCTCGGATCATGATAGTCGCTTCATGTCCTACTTTTAGAGGAGTTTGCGGGCTAGCTTGGGCACTCAGCACAAGTTTAGTACCGCATATCATCCTCAGACTGACGGACATTCGGAGAGGACTATTCAGACTCTTGAGGACATGCTACACACTTGTGTTTTGTATCATGGAGGTTCTTAGGAGGATCACCTATACTTGGTAGAGTTTTCATACAACAATAGCTACCAAGCCAGCATTAAGATATCACCATTCGAGGGGTTGTATAGACGAAGATGCCGTACTCCATTATCCTGGGATATTGTTGGTGATAGATCTTTATTGGGACCAGAGATGGTAGTGGATGCAGCCGAGAAGGTGAAGCTTATCAGGGACAGACTTCGATTGGTGTAGGACAGGCAGCGACATTGGGCCGATAGCCACCGGAGACCTTTAGAGTTTGAGGTATAGCTTTTGTTTTATTTTGCTTGTGTTTGATTGTTTATTTTATTATAGTGCTAAGGTTGTATTTCTTGCTAGGTTGGCGGTTTAGTTTTTTTGAGGATTTCTCTGACATGTGGCACGATTTATTTCGGTGGGGGCGGTAAGCTTAGTCCGTGATTCATCGGACCTTTCAGTATTCTTGAGAGAGTCGGTGCAGTTGCATACAGACTAGACTTACCACCTGCACAGGAGGCAGTGCACAACGTGTTTCACGTGTCATAGCTGAGACGGTATGTGGCAGATCCCAGTCATGTATTGGATCACTCGGAGATAGAGATGGGCCCTATCCATAGCTATCTAGAGCCGTTATTGGAGATTCTAGATCGAAGAGAGAAGGTGTTGAGTAACCAGACGATTCCTTTGGTGCACGTCGCGTGGAGGCATCACTCACCTGGAGAGAGTACCTAGGAGTGAGAGGCCGAAATGTACGAGCGATATCTATATCTGTTCGAGCCTTGAGATGTAATTCTTTCTTGTATTGTATTGTTTGCTTTTGGTAGTTAGTTTCTTCTTAATTTCGAGGTCAAAATTTTTCTAAGGTAGGTAGGATTGTCACCCTCATATTTTCACGCAAGGATAGTTTGATAATTGACATGGATATTTTTATTTTAGGATATATTGTATTTAAATATTGTGCATACATAATTAATTAATTATATATTATTTATTGTTTGCTAGTTGTAGATTTATTTTAGACTTGTGTAGTAGACCTAACATATTTTATTAGATGCAAGAACCAACTTTTAGATTGGTTTAGTTTGAGCCCATGAGTTATGTTACGACCTGCACCCGGTGTAAGGGTACAAGTCAGGAACAACGTCCACCCTACGCCGCAGAATCGGTGGAAGAACGCTGTTTGGGTAATCTATCTATAAATATAATGAGCCACCAACAATATCAATATACTCAATCACAGATCTAAGATGGAAATGAGCACGAATATGATAAAGAATAGAATAATCACATACAACTCATGAGTCAAATAATAACATCATTGAGTCTGAAGAAATACTAAACAAATAAGCTGGAGACAAATCTTGTACAAGAGAATACTAAGAAGCTACAAGTCACGGGTCGTCTCTCTCAGTCGGGATAAGTCCCTCCTGAGCCAGGGCCTCTGACTCTAAGCCCACAACATCCTGAGGCTCGTAATGTATAGGGTACCACTCCTCAGTGTTATCTGGAGAAAATATATCCAGTCAGGAAAGGAGCAGAGTATATCTCTAACAGCAGCTCTAATCAATGATATAAACTATGTAATAGTAAATAGATATGAATATACAAGATGCAACAATAGATACAAGTAATATACAATAAAGAAATACTGGAATAAATACAATAATAAACAATAAGACAATAAACAAGAATACTAATGACTAAGTGTGTGAGCACTAGCTTTAACATGTGATCGGCTTAAAAACTTACACAAGAATAAATGGCCTGGTTAATCATACGTGCGGTGTATGATCAACACATACAAGGAACAAGACATGCACAAGGAGGGTATAATCATAAATCTACACTAAAATACTCTCCACCCCCGACTGGTATAGTAGATCCAACCATGGTACGCAATGGCACAAGATTCCCCAAGAAGATAGCTAGTCTTCCCAAGAATAAGTGTTTGTACATGTACAAGATAATCAATGAAACAAGGCTTGCACAAGATACACCATATACCAAGGAATAATATCTCATGATGAGATTCGGATATACCAATCCGTGTAACCATCGTATCAAGAGAACAATGATATCTACAATAAATATAATGAACATAGAGGATATCATAAATGAGAAACTATCAGAGAATGTACTCGCCTGAAGTCCGGTGAATAATCTAACAGATGTCTGATATGGTGCCTGAAGACCTAGATATGGAATACAATATCAATACAAGGCTTCAGAAAGAAAATAAGTTAAACTAGTCAACATCTAGGTCAAAGAGCCATTTTTAAGTCAAAATAGTCAAACTAGGTCAACTCTAAGTCTAACCGGTCAAACTACCTATTTCTAGGTTGCTTGAGTCTATCTCAAAGATGTTGGTTTCAAACACTAAGAATCTAGGTCATACTAGTTAAATCTTAGGATACTAGGATACCGTATCTCAGGATACGCAAACAAGAGATGAATATCACATATGTACATTCAAGCAATAATAAATATATAAATCCTAATTAAAAATACTAAATGGATACCTTGGTTTTGAACCAACTCGGTATCGTACCACTAAACCACATCTTGATACCAAAATCCATACCTTGGGTATCCTCAAATACCTTGATACTTACCTTGGTATCCCAAGGTAATTGCCAAAACCTTATTTATAGCTCACTACCCAACTATATGCTAACACCCAACTACTAAAAATATAATATATTAATGCATAAATACCAACTATGAAATATATATATATATATTTACCAATACCATACATATACCTATTAGCTACAAATAATACATAGGTATATCTATATATACAAACTGTCACTAAAAGCTGCTGCTGCAGTCGCTAGTGTCATTGCTGCTGTTGCAATTACTGTTGTTGCTGTTGCAAAAACTATTGCTGTCGCTAATACTGCTGTTGTTGCTGTCGCTGAATGATGCTATTGCTGAAGCTTCTGTTGTAACCTCCGTATCTTAAAATTTGTGCTTAAATATTGTTATTAGGTTAATTTGGGACTATTGGGATTTTTTCATAATTTTTAGTTAATTAAAAACTATTAATCCTAATTTTCTAGGACTTTTAAGAATTTATTTTAGAGTTAAACATAACTAAAAATATTCTAAAATTTTATTTTAGGTTCTAAATAGTCAAATATATTTTCTAGAATTTTCTGGAAATTTTCTGAATATTTTTAGTATTTATTGGGAGTTATTTAGACTAATAACTAATTTTTAGGACTTCTAGAATTTATTGTGAAAGCCCAGTATATATAATGGACCCACATAAATTTTTAGTGTTTATAATATTATTATATATTTTCTGGAATTATTTCAGAATTTTTGGAATAGATTTAATATTTATTTTTATTTAAATATGTAAAACTAATTTTTAGAGTTTCTCCTAATTATAGTAGAAAACCTATGAATATAAAATTATCCCAAGTATTTTTTTAGGATTTCTGGATTCAAAATATATTTTTTATAATTTTTTCAGATTTTTATGATTAATTTTAATATTTATTTGGAGTTAATTAGATTTAAAATGACTTAAATAATATTTTGATAAAGGCAAATCAAAAACAAATAATATAACAAAAATCATCCAATCAGATTTTGACATGTGTCAGCCTATAAATATCTATTCAGACGCAGGTACATCCCTATTCAGCCGCAGATACATCCCTATATATATATATATATATTATTATAACCCTAATTATCCCATTATTTTAGAGAGAGAGATTTTGGAGAATTGCCAACTAGGATTCATTCATCTTCCACAAGCCATTGCGCATAGCTTCGGACTCCAAACAAGGCCTAGTTTCTTGTGTTAGAAAGATATTGAGGTTATATTTCTGATTATATAAATTTATTTACGAAATTATGAGTATTAAATTCTAGAAAATTCGTAGAGCACAGCATGTCCGAAAATAGACGTATTTTAATATTTTTGCGATTTCGGGAGAACCAAAAATCAGAATCATGAACCGTTTAAAGTTTCGGAAAGATAATGTCGAGATAATTGACATATGTTTTTCCTAGAATTTAATTCGAAGTATTTGTATACTGTTAATTCTGTAGAACTTTTAGGTTAGAATTTAACCATCGGTGCACGATACGAAACTTGTATGTGCCATAATTCTCAAACGAATTTGAATTCGGACGAGCCATAAATTCTAGCCTATTTTTGACACTGAAATCTACAGGAAATCATGCATGAAAATCGAGTTTGTGTCAGTTGACTTTTTGGTCAACAGATCGCCTCGATTTGCGTGTCATGAGTCTCGAGTTGATAAAATTTAGTTCCTTTCGACAAAATTTAGGAATTAATCTAAAAATTAGAATAATAAGATTAAAATAATATTTTAGAGTAATTATTCCAGAATTAAATAAATTAAAATAAATTATATTTTGATATGGTAAATTTGTAATACATAGGCTATTTGGACTGTGACTTGGATTCTGATTCATACCAGCAAAGGACCACAGGCGAGTATATTCTCTGATATTTTCTTATCTATGATATCCTCTATGTTCATTGTATTTAGTGTAAATATCCATATTTCTTGACACGATGGTTACACGGATTGGTATATCTGGATCTCGTCATGAGATGTTATTCCTTGTTCATGGTGTATCTTGTACAAGTCTTATTTTATTGTTTATCTTATGCATGTACAGACACTGATTCTCGAGGAGACTTGCTACCTTCTTAGAGAATCCCTTGCTATAGCGTACCATGGTTGGATCTACTATACCAGTCGGGGGTGGGGAGTATTTTAGTGTAGATATGTGATCATACCCTTCATGTACAAGTCTTGTTCTCAGGTTAGTGTTGGTCATACACCGCACGTATAACTAGCCAAGCCCGTACTCGTATACAAATTCTCAAGCCGATCATATGTTAAAGCTAGTACTCACACACTTAGGCATAGTATTCTTCTTCATTGACATATTGTTCCTTCCCGCATTTATTTACAGTATTTCCTTTATTGTATATCTCTCGCACATATATATGCATATTGTATATTTCCATCTATTTACTGCTATATAGTTTATATCATTGATGTAGAACTGCTGTTAGAGATGTACTTTGCTCCATCCTGACTGGAAATATTTTTATAGACTACGCCTTAGAGGACGGGTGTCCGATATTTTATGGACCACAGGGAGAGTAGCTGCTGACTTGGACCTTATAGCCAGGTGTGATTCCGGGAGGTCTTGTAAACACCCTTATTTTTTAGAATAAATTTTAATAGAATATTTCCGAATTTTTGGTATTTTCTGGAAAATAACCAAGGTAATTAAGAATTAAGAATTTTTTTAAATACAGTTTATTGATATTTAAATATTATGGAAATAATATTTTATGGTGAGCAATGGAAATCGGACGCAGGGTATTTTTCGGTATATTTATTGGACTCCGGAGGAGCACCGTAGAGCCCTAAAACTATTGGCTTATTAAACCAAACAGCTTATCGGGTCGGATCAGAGCAGAACCCGGCCCGAAACCCATTGGAAAGCCCTAACTACCAGATTTTACTGTAGCAGTATAAAACCCCCTGCCTCGGTGAGTGGGCCAAGCCGCAACCCTAGATTCTGCAGCCGCCATCTCCTTCCCTACTCTCGACCCACCCCCGGGCCAGCCCTAGCCGGAGCCTGCCAGCGTTCCTCCCCGTCCGTTCCGCTGTGCCTCGCAGAACCCCGACCGGCCCGTGTTTTTCCCCGATCGGTCGCGTGAACCCCGACCATCGACTGACCGAGCACTACTCCGGCCAGTGCGAACCCGACTGGGCAGTGCAGCCCAGGACCCCGACTGGACAGAACAGCCGAGAGCCGACCCTCGATGCGGCACCCGCTCGGTGCGTTCGGCTGTGCACTCTCCTCCAGGCCGACCTCGACACCCCGGTGTTCGATCGCTCAGGTCAGGTTCCCCAGCCCCGCTCCATCCAGACGCCGCCGCAGCCCTAACCTCGGACACGGCAAACGGGGACCCAGCAGCATCCCTGACCCAGGAATTCTCGACCAGGACACGAGGAAGTACTCTCGGACACGTGAAAAACAGATTCATGGGGCCCTGTTCAGGTATAACCCGCTCGGTGCATCGCGTCCTGTGGTGATCGCACACCGCGATCCAAAAACAGGAAAAATAATGCCCTATTTTACCCCGGAACTGAGTGCGCCCTGCCAAACGGGATGACTTGGTCGCACGCGGTCTTTACCGAACCATGTGCGACGCTGATACGGTCGTATGGGATTTCGCAGAAGTCGATTCGGATGTGCGTGCACACCGGAATCAACGCGTATCCGCCGACGACACCCTATATCTGTCCTTTTTGGAATATGCTGTAACTTTGTGTACACAGGTCGGATCGAGATAAAACTTGCACCATCGGACTCGTAGCAATATGCTGGTCCTGTAACCCAAGTTTGGTTCGATTCTGAGAACGTTGACAAAATCGTGTATCGTGGGCCCCACAGGCTCCACTTGACGGGCGATTTTGTGATCGGCTCATCGGAATCCAATTCTGAAGTTCCGTTGGGTTCGTATCATCGTTTCTGACTTGTAGACACTGAGTTTGACGAATTTGAAGACCTTTAACCCTGACACGCTTTTCGGTGAAAAGTGGCCCACATGTGGACCCCGCTTTGGCCCAGAAATGTCCTTTTTGCCCCTGTGTCCAAATTGGATGTAAGGACAGGCATTTCTAGTAGTTTGATATCTTCTGAGACTGTTGGTGATGTTTATTACAGCTTTTGGAGGAGTACCCACAGGATCCACCGATACAGGGACAGTTGTTGGTATTCGGACATCAGGCAAGTGTACCTTGCCAAACTCTGCAGTATTGTTATATATTTTTCCTTGTTTTATTATATAGCTGTGCATGCTTAACCTAGGACCGTTGGACGTACTTAACGTCCGATTATTAGTCGGGTGCCAACATCATACGCGGTGTTGTGTATTGTCATCTAGAGATGGACATTCGTGACACTTATCTTCTCGTACTTGTCTTACCAAGTACACTTTGACCCTAGACACTTGACACTGTTCATGAGATAGGATCTTCCCGAGATATTCGTGGTGATTCTGCATAGGATACAGGACTTGACAGAGATACTATATTCTTAGATACATTATGACTTGTGCATTAGTTATGATCCCGCTGACATGGACATGAGACGTTATGGTCATGATATGCGTGGTTACATTGGGTGGGGAGAGACACACAGACTACAGGCTGATCATATATATACACCCCTACTATTGTGAGGCACAAGACTCTGAAGCCCGAGCTTGGCCCATTACTCATTATTACTGCTGCTACCGGCTCCCCGACACAGAGCTTGTAGTGGCTTCAGCCTGAGTTCTAGTGCTGCTCTCATCTTGCATATCACTTAGCTGGTTATTTAGTATTCCCTTATTGTTCCATCTATTGTTGGAGAGACCTACAGGCTACAGGTTGACTATGTTATGCCGGCTACTCAGTCTCCCGTTGAGCTAGACCACCTCATGATATTACTGCTACCGGCTCCCCTACACAGAGCTTGTAGTTGTTTCAGCCTGTGCACTATTAATGTTCTCTCTTGCATTTCACACAGATGTTTACATACTTGCCCTATTTATTCTATTTATTTTCTGCACTGCATTTATTTGGCTTAAGCTTTCTTGTACCTTGCTATGTCCCCTGAGGACCTAGATCCGGATTATGTCCCCAGGATTTGAGGACGAGATCTATCCCGAGGTATACGGGACCGCAGCAGGAGCTGATCCAGGAGCTGTACCACCATCCGAGGACGAGGTGTTGGCCGAAGACTTTTCCTGAGCATCATGTTCCATGCTCAGTATTTATTTATTTCAGTCTTTTATATTCTGGTCTGTTGAACCATTGTACTAGATATTTATCGGGTTGTTCCCTAAGTACTTGTTGAGACTAGCTGATGATTTACATTCCTTATTTAATCTGTGGATTATACTTTTATACTTTGTGTGGATGAGATTAGTTGTGCCATATTGTCGTAGACTTATTTTTACAGCTTAAGTATGCCCTGATGGATCCATTAAATTGGGTTTGTCCATCGGTGCGTACTGCTGGCCATTGCCACGTAACTAGTCCTACGGTATTTTGGGACTGGGGCGTGACATGGATTTTGTGGTGGCCCACAAAATCATTCGGTTTCAACTTAGGGACCGAACCAGCCTGCCCTAAGAATAGGATAAGTTCTAGGATCTCATCCATTATTTAACCCATTGTTGAACTCTATATCGAACTCGAAATTGTTACTTGATTTGCATCCTGTGTTGATTCCTCTGTGCGTTCTTATAATTTATCTTTTGGTTGCAGAGTAATGGATCCCAGGAACGGAGACGAGATTCTATTGGATACACCACACGACGCTGTGGTTACTTATATAGACGGAGTGACCCCAGGGAATGGAGGACAAGCATCGCAGAGCGATCAAACCAGTCAGCCTAATCCAAGGTTCCGGAGAGATGACATCCCACCTCCACCACAGTTTACTCCACAGATGCCAGTTTTCCCGCCAGGGCAAGCCATGGACGGCAACAAATGTTCCAGATGATGTATGCTATGATGCAAGCTCAGCAGCAAATTCAGCAAGAGGCCCATCGGCAGGAGGCCGAGTATCTGAGAACCAGCCTGGTATCCGCATTGGAGCAGGCAAATCCACCAGCGAGATGATCGACGACGGAATCTATCACCGACTTCCATCAGCTCAAGCCTCATACGTTTTCTGGTAAAGAGGGGCCACCAGAAGTTCATGAATGGCTCACAAACATACAGCATCAGTTGGAAGTCGCTAAACTTCCGAGAGAGAAGTGGATGACTGCAGTCAGAATGCAGTTAACTGAGAATGCACATCACTGGTGGTTAGCAGAGGAGAGGAGGCTCGGGCAGGACCGAGTCACTTGGGAAGAGTTCTCCAGACTCTTCAAAGAGATGTATATTCCCGCAATAGCACGGTCAGAGCTCAGAGACAAGTTCAACCGCCTTATCCAAGGTAATATGACAGAGGAAGAATATAACGCGGAATTCATTCGCCTTAGTCGCTTTGCCCCAACCTTGATTGCGATAGAGGAAGAGAAAGCTGAGAAATTCTTTGACGGGCTGAAGTTCGAGCTTCAGAGATTGATTGGATCGGTCGTACCTACATCTTATACCGACGTTCTCGCAGCAGCACGACGCATGGAGCGCGTCACTAGAAGGGAGTCAAACCTGAAGAGGCCTATCAACTCAGCACCATCCAGGACAGCACATGGGAATTCTGCAAAACGGACCCAGAGGAGTATGCCAGAGAGGACAGCACACAGGGCCATATCTCTCCCTACTTGTCACCACTGCGGCAAGATAGGTCACATTGAGAGAGAATGCAGATGCAAGTTGGGACTCTACATGGCTTGCGGGTCCAACCAGCATCAGACCAGAGGCTGCACCGAGCGCAGAGAGGGAGCACCGAGATTAGCTTTACCGACACCACGACCAGCTTATCCGGCAGTAGAAGCACAGCAGACAGGAGTTGGAGGCGTCAGGCCACCAGCCCCAGAAGGGAATCAGCAGAGACCACCCCTGGCACCACGGGCAGCTCTATTTCAGCAGGCTCAGTAGCAGAGAGGCCAAGCTCAGGGACGAGGCCAGGCATTCACATTAGCTGTGGAGGAGGAGGCTACAGCAGGCGAGGTCATCGCAGGTACTATTTTAGTAGCTTCATTACCAGCTGTAGCATTATTTGATTTTGGAGCATCGCATTCATTTATAGTAGCTAGCTTTGTAGCCACCCATAGAGTAGCTACCGCACCCCTTCCGAAGATGAAGAGAATTCTTACGGGAGGTAGAATTATTTCGGTTAGTGACGTCTGTAGATCATGTTCTGTAGTAGTTTGTGGCAGAGAAATGCGAGCTCAATTTCTGATATTTTCCATGCCGGATTATGATGTTGTACTTGGTATGGACTGGTTAAGTCAGTACCATGCGACTCTTGATTGCCGACTTGGACGGGTTATATTTAGACCGCCTGGACATTCAGAATTTGAGTTTCTTTGAGGAGAAGTAGAGCAAGGAGTTCAGCCTACTCTTAGGGTACTATCTGCAGAAGGGGAGACAGGTTACCCAAGAGTCATATCTGAGTTTGTGGATGTATTTCCTGATGATCTTCCAGGTTTACCGCCTGATCGAGAAATAAAATTCACAATAGACTTAACTCCAGGAGCAGATCCTATCACTTCATCAGTATATCGGCTAGCACCTAAGGAGTTAGTGGAGTTGAAGGAACATGTTGATGATCTTCTGGAGAAGGGTTTCATTCGGCCCAGTATTTCACCTTGGGGAGCACCCATATTATTTGTGCCAAAGAAGGATGGAACAGTATGGTTATGCATTGACTACAGGGCACTGAATGTTGTGACCATTAAGAACAAGTATCCCTTACCACGTATTGATGATCTATTCGATCAATTGAGTGGTGCAAGGGTATTCTCGAAGATTGACCTTCGATTCGGCTATCATCAGATCAAAGTAAGGAAGGAAGACATCCCGAAGACAGCTTTCAGGACCAAGTATGGACATTATGAGTTCTTGGTGATGCCGTTTGGTTTAACCAACGCGCCAGCAGTGTTTATGAGCTTAATGAACAGAGTCTTTCATCAGTTCTTAGATAAATTCATGGTGGTGTTCATTGACGACATTCTCATATATTCCAAGAACCACGAAGAGCACGAGCAGCATCTCAGGATCGTGTTAGAGACCTTGAGACAAGAGAAGTTATATGCCAAACTTAGTAAGTGTGAGTTCTGTATGGACAAAGTACCTTTCTTGCGACATATCATTTCAGGAGAAGGACTTTCAGTGGATCCAGAGAAAGTTGCGGCAATAGAGACTTGGCCTACACCCACATCAGTTGCAGAGGTGAGAAGTTTTCTCGGACTCGCGGGATATTACCGAAGGTTTGTAGAAAATGTCTCGAGGATTGCGGAACCGATGACGAAGCTGACATGTAAGGACCAAGAGTTTATATGGACAGAAGACTGCCAGAAGGCCTTCGAAGAATTGAAGAGAAGATTAACAACAGCACCTGTCTTGACTCTTCCTTCAGGGTCAGGAGGTTTCGTTGTTTACAGTGATGTATTGGGTAGTGGACTGGGATATATTTTGATGCAACATGGCAAAGTCATTGCTTATGCGTCGAGACAGTTGAAGGTACTCGAGAAAAACTACCCAATACACGATCTGGAGTTAGCAGCAGTTATATTTGCATTGAAGATTTGGAGGCACTACCTTTATGGGGAAAAAGTAGACATCTTTACAGATCACAAAAGTCTGAAGTATGTATATACTCAGAAGGAGCTTAACATGAGGCAGAGGCGTTGGCTTGAATTGATGGTAGATTTTGACATAGATCTGCAGTATCATCCGGGAAAGGCGAATGTTGTAGCAGATGCACTAAACAGGAAGCCCACGGCTTATTTCTTGACGATGCAGCCCGAGTTATTAAGAGATCTACAGGAGCTTCAGATAGAGGTTGTCTTACCAGGACAGAGTGGATTGATGGCTAATCTTGAAATTAAGTCATCACTCGTGGAGAAGATTAAAGAGGCGTTGCCCACCGATGCTAGATTTAGAAGGTTGAAAGAGAGGACGGAAGCAGGCATGCAGACAGGACTTCGCATACATGAAGATGGGACATTGAGATTTGGAAACCGCCTGTATGTTCCAAATGGAGAATTGAGACAGGAGTTAATGACTGAAGCACATAGCTCTATGTACTCTGTTCACCCAGGAGGAACCAAGATGTACCGAGACTTGAGACAGTATTACTGGTGGTATGGAATGAAAAGGGAGATTGCAAGATTTGTGGCCAAATATTTAGTCTGCCAGCAAGTAAAGGCCGAGCATCAGAGGACTGTAGGTATGCTATAGCCGCTTCCTATACCAGAATGGAAGTGGGAGCATATCACGATGAATTTTGTCACAGGATTTTCGAGGAGCCCCAGCGGAAAAGATGCAGTATGGGTTATTGTGGATCGACTCACTAAATTGGCACACTTCTTGCCATTTAGAGTTGGACAGTCCACGGAGGTACTAGCCGACATGTATATGCGACAAATCATTAAATTACATGGAGTGCCGGTTAGTATTGTATCAGATCGAGATTCGAGGTTTACATCTCATTTCTAGAGAAGCATGCAAGAGAGTCTGGGTACCAGACTCAAATTCAGCACAGCTTACCACCCACAGACAGATGGCCAATCGGAACGCACCATTCAGATCTTAGAGGATATGTTGCGATCATGTATGCTAGACTTTGGAGGATCTTGGGAAGATTATTTGCACTTGGTGGAGTTCTCCTACAACAACAGTTATCAGGCCAGCATTCAGATGGCACCATTCGAGGCATTATACGGAAGGAAGTGCAGATCGCCTATATGTTGGAGTGACGTTGGTGAACGTCAAATACTGGGTCCAGAATTGGTAACGCAGACAGTGGAAAAGGTAAAATAGATTCAAAATCATCTACGAGCAGCTCAGGACAGACAGAAGCATTGGGCGGATACACACAGGCGTCCCATAGAGTTTAAAGAAGGAGAGCACGTGTTCTTGAGGATTTTGCCCACTCGGGGTACTATCAGATTCGGGAGCAGAGGCAAGTTGAGCCCAAGGTATATTGGGCCATTTGACATTCTAGAGCACGTTGGTGAGGTGGCTTATCGTCTTGTATTACCTCCATCCTTAGAGGAAGTGCATGACGTATTCCACGTCTCCCAGCTGCGAAGGTACATGACCGACCCAAGTCACGTAGTCGATCATTCAGAGATCGCAGTGGGCCCAAGCTTGAGATATGAAGAACAACCAGTTGGCATCCTCGACACCAGTGAGAAGACATTGCGGGGACAGACAATCAGACTGGTTTGTGTAGCATGGAAACACCATTCTCCTGGCGAATCAACTTGGGAACGAGAAGATAGTATGCGCCAGCGTTACCCCCACTTGTTTGAGGAGGCAGTTGTAAACTAAGCAACCTTGTATTTCCATAATTCTTTCTGTAATAGCTTATTCTTTGATTGCGAGGACGTAATCCTTTTAAGGAGGGAAGATTGTAAACACCCTGATTTTTCAGAATAAATTTTAATATAATATTTTTGGATTTTTGGTATTTTCTGGAAAATAACCAAGGTAATTAAGAATTAAGAATTTTTTTAAATATAGTTTATTGATATTTAAATATTATGGAAATAATATTTTATGGTGAGCAATGGAAAACCGGACGCAGGGTATTTTTTGGTATATTTATTGGACTCCGGAGGAGCGCCGTAGAGCCCTAAAACTATTGGCTTATTAAACCAAACAGCCTATCGGGTCGGATCGGAGCAGAACCCGACCCGAAACCCATTGGAAAGCCCTAGCTACCGGATTTTACTGTAGCAGTATAAAAACCCCTGCCTCGGCGAGTGGGCCAAGCCGCAACCCTAGATTCCGCAGCCGCCATCTCCTTCCCTACTCTCGACCCACCCCCGGGCCAGCCCTAACCGGAGCCTGCCAGTGTTCCTCCCCGTCCGTTCTGCTGTGCCACGCAAAACCCCGACCGGCCCGCGTTTCTCCCCGACCGGCCCACGTTTCTCCCCGATCGGCCGCGTGAACCCCGACCGTCGACTGACCGGGCACTACTCCGGTCAGTACGAACCCGACTGGGCAGTGCAGCCCAGGACCCCGACCGGACAGAACAGCCGAGAGCCGACCCTCGGTGCGGCACCCGCTCGGTGCATTCGGCTGTGCACTCTCCTCCAGGCCGACCTCGACACCCCGGTGTTCGACCGCTCAGGTCAGGTTCTCCAGCCCCGCTCCATCCAGACGCCGCCGTAGCCCTAACCTCGGACACGGCAAACACGGACTTAGCAGCATCCCTGACCCAGGAATTCTCGACCAGGACACGAGGAAGTACTCTCGGACACGTGAAAAACAGATTCATGGGGCCCTGTTCAGGTACCGATTTCTCTCACCTCGCAACTCCGTTTTCAATTCCGTCAGTTGCTACGCGTAGACTGTATAACCCTCTCGGTGCCCGTGCAACCCGCTCGGTGCATCACGTCATGTGGTGATCACACACCGCGATCCAAAAATAGGAAAAACAATGCCATGTTTCATCCCGAAACTGAGTGTGCCCCGCCAAACGGGATGACTTGGTCGTACGCAGTCTTTACCGAACCGTACGCAACGCTGATACGGTCGTGTGGGATTTCGCAGAAGTCGATTCGGATGTGCGTGCACACCGGAATCAACGCGTATCCGCCGACGACACCCCGTATCCGTCCTTTCTGGAATATGCTGTAACTTTGTCTACACACGTCGGATCGAGACGAAACTTGCACCATCGGACTCGTAGCAATACGCTGGTCCTGTGACCCAAGTTTGGTTCGATTCTGAGAACGTTGACAAAATCGCGTATCGTGGGCCCCACAAGCTCCACTTGACGGGCAATTTTGTGATCGGCTCATCGGAATCCAATTCTAGAAGTTTCGTTGGGTTCGTATCATCGTTCCTGACTTGTAGACTATAAATTTGATGAATTTGGAGACCTTTGACCCTGACACGCTTTTTGGTGCTAAGTGGCCCACATGTGGACCCCGCTTTGGCCCGGAAATATCCTTTTTGCCCCTGTGTCCAAATTGGACGTAAGGACAGGCATTTCTAGTAGTTTGATATCTTCTAAGACTGTTGGTGATGTTTATTACATCTTTTGGAGGAGTACCCACAGGATCCACCGATACAGGGACAGTTGTTGGTATTCGGACATCAGGCAAGTGTACCTTGCCAAACTCTGCAGTATTGTTACATATTTTTTCTTGCTTCATTATATAGCTGTGCATGCTTAACCTAGGACCGTTGGACATACTTAGCATCCGATTATTAGTCGGGTGCCAACATCGTACGCGGTGTTGTGTATTATCATCTAAAGATGGACATTCGTGACACTTATCTTCTCGTACTTGTCTTATCAAGTACACTTTGACCCAGGATACTTGACACTGTTCATGAGACAGGATCTTTCCGAGATATTCGTGGTAATTCTGCATAGGATACAGGACTTGACAGAGATACTATATTCTTAGATATATTATGACTTGTGCATTAGTTATGATCCCGCTGACATGGACATGAGACGTTATGGTCATGATATACGTGGTTATATTGGGTGGGGAGAGACACACAGACTACAGGCTGATCATATATATACACCCCTACTATTGTGAGGCACAAGACTCTAAAGCCCGAGCTTGGCCCATTACTCATTATTACTACTGCTACCGGCTCCCCGACACAAAGCTTGTAGTGGCTTCAGCCTGAGTTCTAGTGCTGCTCTCATCTTGCATATCACTTAGCTGGTTATTTAGTATTCTCTTATTATTCCATCTATTGTTGGAGAGACCCACAGGCTACAGGTTGACTATGTTATGCCGGCTACTCAGTCTCCCGCTGAGCTAGACCACCTCATGATATCACTGCTACCGGCTCCCCTACACAGAGCTTGTAGTTGTTTCAGCCTGTGCACTATTGATGTTCTCTCTTGCATTTCACACAGATGTTTACATACTTGCCCTATTTATTCTATTTATTTTCTGTACTGCATTTATTTGGCTTGAGCTTTCTTGTACCTTGCTATGTCCCCTGAGGACCTGGATCCGGATTATGTCCCCAGGATTTGAGGACGAGATCTATCCCGAGGTATACGGGACCGCAGCAGGAGCTAATCCAGGAGCTGTACCGCCATCCGAGGATGAGGTGTTGGCCGAAGACTTTTTATGAGCATCCATGTTCCATGCTCAGTATTTATTTATTTCAGTCTTTTATATTCTGGTCTGTTGAACCATTGTACTAGATATTTATTGGTTGTTCCCCGAAGTACTTGTTGAGACTAGCTGATGATTTATATTCCTTATTTATTCTATAGATCATACTTTTATACTTTGTGTGGATGAGATTAGTTGTGCCATATTATCGTAGACATATTTTTACAGCTTAAGTATGCCCTGATGGATCCATTAAATTGGATTTGTCCATCGGTGCGTACTGCTGGCCATTGCCATGTAACTAGTCCCACGGTATTTTGGGACTGGGGCGTGACAGGTCTAGCCGGGATCAATAGTTATTTAGTTAGTTTTTATTAGCAGTTTATGGTATCGAATTTGTCTCCGGCTACTTTGTTGAGACTTGGATATTATTGTTGAGTTAGATTATTCTATTTAGACTTGTATTGCAATTTGGTTTATTTATTTCTTTGATATCTTATCGTGCTTTAGCTATGCGATTGAGTGTTGTTCATATGATATGGTGCTATCTGTGACTCCTTATGGAGTTGGATGCTCGTGTGAGAATGATTAAATAGATTATTGACATAGACAACGTTCTACCGCCGATGCTGCAGCATAGGCTGGACGTACCCACGCACTCGTGTCTCTATACCGGGTGCGGATCGTGATACGTTTTTAGTGGTGGCCCATGTAGGTCAGACTTCGCAATTAGAGCGATATCGTGGTATTGCGACGTCTTAGTTGTACTACTGCGTACCTGCGATAGGATATAGGACATAGCATACTAGGATGAGAGCGAATACTCAATCACAACTAGGAACATTTCAATCTATTTATCTTGTTATCCTTATTCCTCATGAATATTGCTTCCTTTAGAATTTTTATTGTCCTTCCTTGATGATATAGTATCTATTGCCTTGATTGATTCCTTAGTGCCGTAGTTTGTATTCATGATTTTCTTATTAGAATATAGTTAATAGTTCACCTTGACAGAGACTGCAATACCATAACAAAAGTGACCATAACCATACATATTTTCCTTAGATTGCATGTTGTATGATTGTAGGTAGAATTCCCTTAGACTTTGATTGTTGAGGATTTGACTGTATTAAAGATTAACGAAGAGGTTATGACTTGACAATGAGAGACAAGGTGCCATAAATTTTGAGAAAAAATATTAAATTAAATAAAAAGTTGACAATTTAATATGGCAGAATTGACGATTTTGTTAAATCTTAGATTTTTATGAAGATTATGAAATGATTGAATTTATCATTGAATTTTGAGGAATTTAAGAAGGTTATCAATATATTTATTGGACTGCAAGTTATGAACTTATATTTTGAATATTGTGTTGGAGGTTTCATAAGTATTACATCGTTGAGTATTGTGGAAAAAAAAATCGAGGAATAAGAACACAAATGGATTAGTGTTGAATTCAAATTTTGGGATGAGATTCAATTTTATAATATGCATTGATTGAATTTAAATTAGAGGAATAAGATCATTAATGGATTAGTATTTGAATTTAAATTTTAGAATGCAATTTTTAATTTTATAAATATGCATTTATTGGATTTCAATTAGAGGATTGAATATTAAATTCTTGTATTCGTTATTAACTTAAATTTTTGGAGGAGATTGTGATAAGAATGGAATTTGATTTTATATTTGAAGATTTTTAGGGATATAATATTTATAGAATTTTGAGAAATATTATAAAATAACAATGTGGATTAGTTCATGATTATACGATTTGATGAATTCAATTTTGATGGTAATAAATAAATAAAATAATTGAGGATTCTAAATTTTGAGGACAAAATTTTTTAAGGAGGGTAGACTTGTAACCTCCGTATCCTGAAATTCGTGCTTAAATGTTGTTATTATGTTAATTTGGGACTATTGAGATTTTTCCATAATTTTTAGTTAATTAAAAACTAGTAATCCTAATTTTCTAGGACTTTCAAGAATTTATTTTAGAGTTAAAAATAACTAAAAATATTTCAAAAATTTATTTTAGGTTCTAAATAGTCAAATATATTTTCTAGAATTTTATGAGAATTTTCTGAATGTTTTTAGTATTTATTAGGAGTTATTTAGACTAATAACTAATTTTTAGGACTTCTAGAATTTTTTGTGCAAGCCCAGTATATAGAATGGACCCACATAAATTTTTTAGTGTTTATAATATTATTATATATTTTCTGGAATTATTTCAGAATTTTTTGAATAGATTTAATATTTATTTTTATTTAAATATGTAAAACAAATTTTTAGAGCTTCTCCTAATTATAGTAGAAAACCTATGAATATAAAATTGTTCCAAGTATTTTTCTAGGATTTTTGGATTCAAAATATATTTTCTGTAATTTTTTTAGATTTTTATGATTAATTTTAATATTTATTTGGAGTTAATTAGATTTAAAATAACTTAAATAATGTTTTGATAAAGGCAAATCAAAAACAAATAATATAACAAAAACCATCCAATCAGATTCTGACCCATATCAGCCTATAAATATCTATTCAGCCGCAGGTACATCCCTATTCAGCCGCAGGTACATCCCTATATATATATATTACTATAACCCTAATTATCCCATTATTTTAGAGAGAGAGATTTTGGAGAATTGTCATCTAGGGTTCCTTCATCTTCCACAAGTCATTGCGCATAGCTCCGGACTCCAAACGAGGCCTAGTTTCTTGTGTTATAAAGATATTAAGGTTAGATTTCTGATTATATAAATTTATTTATGAAATTATGAGTATTAAATTCTGAAAAATTCGTAGAGCACAGCATGTCCGAAAATAGATGTGTTGTAATGTTTTCGCGATTCCGGGAGAAACAGGAATCAGAATCATGAACCGTTTGAAGTTTCGGAAAGCTAATGTCTAGATCATTGACATATATTTTTTCCAGAATTTAATTCAAGGTATTTTTATACTGTTAATTCTATAGAACTTCTAGGTTAGAATTTAACCATCGATGCACGATACGAAACTTGTATGTGCCATAATTTCCAAACGAATTTGAATTTGGATGAGCTATAAATTCCAGCATATTTTTGACGCTGAAATCTACAGAAAATCATGCATGAAAATCAAGTTTGTGTCAGTTAACTTTTTGGTCAACAGATTGTCTCGATTTGCGTACCATGAGTCTCGAGTTGATAAAATTCAGTTCCTTTGGACAAAATTTAGGAATTAACCTAAAAATTAGAATAATAAGATTAAAATAAGATTTTAGAGTAATTATTCCAGAATTAAATAAATTAAAATAAATTATATTTTGACATGGTAAATTTGTAATACATAGGCTATTTGGACTGTGACTTGGATTCTGATTCATACCAGCAAAGGACCACAGGCGAGTATATTCTCTGATAGTTTTTTATCTATGATATCCTCTATATTCATTGTATTTAGTGTAAATATCTATATTTCTTGACACGATGGTTACACAGATTGGTATATCCGGATCTCGTCATGAGATGTTATTCCTTGTTCATGCTGTATCTTGTACAAGTCTTGTTTCATTGTTTATCTTGTGCATGTATATACACTGATTCTTGAGGAGACTTGCTACCTTCTTAGAGAATCCCGTGCCATAGCGTACCATAGTTGGATCTACTATACCAGTCGGGGGTGGAGAGTATTTTAGTGTAGATATGTGATCATACCCTTCATGTACAAGTCTTGTTCTCATGTTAGTGTTGGTCATACACCGCACGTATGACTAGCCAGGCTCGTACTCGTGTACAAGTTCCCAAGCCGATCACATGTTAAAGCTAGTACTCACACACTTAGGCATAGTATTCTTCTTCATTGATATATGGTTCCCTCCCGCATTTATTTACAGTATTTCCTTTATTGTATATCTCTCGTATATGTATATGCATCTTGTATATTTCCATCTATTTACTGCTACATAGTTTATATCATTGATGTAGAACTGCTGTTAGAGATGTACTTTGCTCTATCCTGACTGGAAATATTTTTCCAGACTACGCCTTAGAGGATGGGTATCCGACATTTTATGGACCACAGGGAGAGTAGCTGCTGACTTGGACCTTATAGCCAGGTGTGATTTCGGGAGGTCTAGCCGGGATCAATAGTTATTTAGTTAGTTTTTATTAGCAGTTTATGGTACCGGATTTGTCTCCGGCATACTTTGTTGATACTTGGATATTATTGTTGAGTTAGATTATTCTATTTAGACTTGTGTTACAATTTGGTTTATTTATTTTTTTTGATATCTTATCGTGCTTTAGCTATGTGATTGAGTATTGTTCATATGATATGGTGCTATCTGTGACTCCTTATGGAGTTGGATGCTCGTGTGAGAATGATTAGATAGATTATTGACATAGACAGCGTTCTATCACCGATGCTGCGGCGTAGGCTGGACGTACCCACGCACTCGTGCCCCTATACCGGGTGCGGGTCGTGACATCTGCTATCGTGCTACCGCTGCTGTCGCTGAATATTGTTGGTGCGGTTTCTAAAGCTGCTGTCGTCGCAGAATATTGTTGTTGTCGCTATAGCTGTTGTAGCTTTAAGTGTTGTTATTGTTGCTAATGCAGCTGCAGCTATCGCGATAAGTGTTGAGCCCCCTTCTTTCTCTTATACACTAATACATACACAAATATATATACTAATATATATACTAACTACATATATATATATATATATATATATATATATATATATATATATATATATATATATATATATATATATATATATATATATACACATGCTTATCCATATACATATATTTACATCTCCACAATTTAATCCATAGTATAACATACACACATAGTTAGATATAATATCATATATATATATATATTTATTCATATTATCACATATACGTACACGTATATATATAATCATGCAAGTATATATATATATATAACATAACATACAAGTATATATATATATATATATATATATATATATATAACATATATATATATATATATACACGCACACACAGACACACACACACACACACACACACACACACACACATATATATATATATATATATATATATATATATATATATATATATATATATATATATATATATATATATATATATTGTTATGTATATATATATATTTATATGTGTTAGTGTATCATATTATGTACCTATGTGTTATGAATATATGTAGCTATACTTCTACATATGTAATAGCTATTAAATATATATACACACTACTATATTTAATAGCTATTACATATGTAGAAGTATAGCTACATATATTCATAACACATAGGTACATAATATGATACACTAACACATATAAATATATATATATACATAACAATATATATATATATATATATATATATATATATATATATACATATAATTATATATTATAATGACTAAGAACAATGGGAAATAGATCTAGAAATAAAATGCACAAACACGTGGAGTGCATCACACCCGTATCCCACTAGATCTAGGATACACTTACGATACGAGTCCACCACATATCCAAACATAACCCGAAGGACACGAGCAAGTCTAATATATTATTTATGAACAATACGAAGAGTCAAACATAAATCTACGTGTTCGTGTCAAAATATGACATGCACAAAGTCCCGTGTCGGAGGAAAAACCCTCAAATCAACACGTATCACCAAATTATTAGAATATGACCTACACGTACCCAATTGTGGATGCGACACTAACCCTAAACACACAAACACATGCCAATTTGATCTATAGGACCAATTGAAAAATACAACAAGTGTCAATCTCGGAATTCTCCCAAAATTGATACAAAAAGTACCATAACTTTCTCAATAGACCTCCTATGAACTCAAAACCAAATGCTATGGGTAGCCTTGCATATGGGTTAATTTCTCATGGTTAATTCTCATATTTAAAACCTAAATTTAAGAGAAAAAACTAAATTATACCTATTGGAAGATAGATTTCCAATGCAACCTCCAAATATGATAAAATTAGCCTCCAACTAGTAGATCATTGCTCCTCTTTGTAGATCCTTACTTCCTCCTTCTAGATTCTTGCTCTACTAGTCCTCAATGGTAATTTGGGAAGGAATTGGGATAAAATTTGGTAGAAAAATAATGTGGAATGAAGGAATTTGGTTGAGAAAAATTCTAGATCTAGTTTTCAAATGAAAAGAGGAGTGAGAAACTTTTCTCCTCTTCTTTAATAGGCCACCCCCCTTACTCCTTCCTCAAGTCACGATGTAATATCCATTATACCCCTGGGGGCCTCTCATGAAGAAATAATTAAGCAGGAAAGGTTTTAGTCTAATAGTTTTAATTAAATTAATCAACCTCCTAATCAATGGACTTTCTAGTTGGGCTTAATTCTAACAATTAATACATGTTGGTCCATGAGTCTAAACTAAACTAGTTAGGTCCACTAACACAAGTTCAAAATAAATAACTAAATATAATAATAAATAAATAATATAATAAATAATTATTTAACATGTACAATATTTAATTAAATATGAATTTACTAAAATACCCTTTCCTAGAAAATATGGTAGTGACAAGTCTACCCTCCTTAAAATAATTTGTCCTAGAAATTCAAAGACGAAAACTACCCCCAGAAAATAACAGAATATAACAAATGAACTGAACATACCTCAAGGCACAAACAAATATGGATAACTCTCTCGCATCTCATCATTTATCTCCCAGGTAGACTCCCCCGGAGAGTGATGCCTCCATGCGACGTGTACCAAAGGAATAGTCTGGTTCCTCAGTACCTTCTCTCTCCGATCCAGAATCTCAACTGGCTGCTCTGGATAGCTAAAAGTAGGGCCCACCTCTTTTTTTGAGTGATCTAACACGTGACTAAAATTTGCCATGTACCATCTCAACTGCGACACGTGAAACACGTTATGCACTCCCTCCAATGCAGGTGGAAAGTCTAGTCTATAAGCAACTACATTGAACCTCTCTAGAATAGTGAAAGGTCTGATGAATCATGGACTAAGATTTCCGTCTCCACCGAAGCGAATCATGCCTCGTGTCGAAGAAATCCTCAGAAACACCAAACCACCAACCTCAAACTCCAAAGGTCTCCGGTGGCTATCGGCCCATTGCTGTTGTCTGTCATGCGCCACCCAAAGTCTGTCTATAATCAACTGAACCTTCTTTGCTGCATCCACAATCATCTCTGGCCCAAGCAAAACTCTAAACATCATCACATGACAAGGGAGTATGACATCTCCGACCGTATAGTGCTTTAAATGATGACATCTCTATACTAGTCTGGTAGCTGCTGTTGTAAGCAAACTCTACCAAATGGAGATGGTGCTCCCAAGAACTCCGGAAATCTAGTACACATGTGTGCAACATATCCTCGAGAGTCTGAATAGTCCTCTTCGACTTCTCATATGTTTGGGGATGATATGCAGTACTGAACTCGAGCTGAGTGCCCAAACTCGCCTGTAAACTCCTCCAAAAATGAGAAGTGAAACAACTATCCCGATCCAATACTATGCTGACGGGAACTCCATATATCCTGACGATCTGTCTCGCATACATCTCTGCCAGCTTCTCCGTAGACAAACCCACCTTGAAAGGCAAAAAGTGGGCCGACTTGGTCAACCTGTCAACGATGACCCAAATTACGTCTTTCCCTCCTGGAGATTGTGGAAGTCCGACCATAAAATCCATAGTAATGTTCTCCTACTTCCACTCTGAAATGGGTAATGGCTGAAGTAAACCTCTTGGCTTCTGCCTCTCGGTATTTACCTACTGACACACTAAACATATGGATACAAACTGTGCCACTTCTCTCTCCATGCCATACCACCACATACTCTCTCGCATATACCGATACATCTTGTTGGCACATGGATGTATGGAATACTGAGAGCAATGTACTTCCTGCAACACCTCCTCACGCAGCTCCCCACTAGGCACACACAATCTAACTCCATACCACAAAGAACCATCCTCAACAATGGTAAAATTATCCTCCAATCCTGCTCTCACCTGAGCTCTGATACTTCTTAGAGATACATTCTCATACTGGGCCACCTTGATCCTGTCCATCAACTCTGAATGTATCTGCAATCTCCACATCTGCATAGCCAAACCAGAAAGTACCACCTCGATGCCCAAGCTCTCCAAGTCCTCCAACAAATATCGGTCCTGTGTCAAG
Organism: Iris macrosiphon; assembly: GCA_036927795.1. Taxonomy (NCBI): domain Eukaryota; kingdom Viridiplantae; phylum Streptophyta; class Magnoliopsida; order Asparagales; family Iridaceae; genus Iris; species Iris macrosiphon. The sequence goes on from JAYESA010000012.1 coordinate 91,202,304, forward strand.
AACATTGCTACCGGATACCTGGTCAAGGTATCGACAACTACATTAGATTTTCTAGGATGATACTACAAAGATATATCAAAATTCTTTATCAGTTCCAACCACCGACGCTGCCTCATGTTCAACTCCTTCTGCGTAAAAACATACTTCAAGCTCTTGTGGTCTGTGAAGATCTCCACACGCTCTCCGTACAATTAGTATTTCCACAAATTCAGGGCAAAGATGACTGCTGCCAACTCTAAATCGTGGCCAGGATAGTTCTTCTAATAAGGACTCAATTGCCTGGATGCATAGGCAATCACTTTTTTATTCTGCTAAAGAACACAACCCAAACCTTTTCCGGATGCATCACTATAAATAGTGAAACCTCCATACCCTGATGGCAATATCAAAATAGAAGTAGACGTCAACCTCTTCATCAATCCCTCAAAAGCAACCTGACAATCCTTTGTCCAAACAAACTCTACATCCTTCCTGGTGAGTCTGGTCATTGGCTCAACAATTCTCAAAAAATCCTGCACAAACTTCCTGTAGTAGCCTGCCAACCCCAAGAAACTCCTGATCTCTGCAACCGAACTCCGGGTCTTCCAAGACTCCACTGTTGCGATCTTCTTCGGATCCACTGAAATACCATCACCAGTCACAACATGACTACTGGCAGGATCAACCAGGTAAGTCTGAACTTGTTCATACTTACACATGCATGGCTCAATCTTGAGACAAGCATATGACTTATGGCAGGGTCAACCAGGTAATACCCTCGACCATTCACTGATGCTTCAACTAGTACAACACATACCTAACTGAAACACTCACTACCTCAGTCACAATGAACACTGAAAATAGGTCACTGGACTGAGACTCAACACTCATAGATCTCACTGAACTGTCATATTCTGTGTACACACTCCCCTTTGCTGATACACAGTTTCACAGTCTGAAGTTGTTTAGACTTACACATACATGGTTTAATCTTTGAGACAAACATAACAGGTAGGTCTGAACCTGTTCAACTTACACAGGCATAGCCTAATCTCTGAGACAAGCATATGGCTATTGGCTCTAACACTCACAGCAAATCCTACTACTCATTCCCTTTATCCCCCCCCCCAATATACTGAGATATATACACAATATAGCACTAAAAAACACACACCACATAAATATACTAATACTCTGATACTCTAGCATTGACACTGATACATTAACTCACAGTGTCAACACTCACCTCCAGTCTACTGATGCACAACACCTATCTGCTGCACACCACAGCACTGTCATACCCCCTGCACACCACTACACTGAATTCCCTCATATAAGCACTTATGCATCACTGAGACACTGAACTCAGTGCACAGGCACACACACACGAACATTCACTGAGACTCAAGAACTGACACTCGATACTGATATCTAGAACCTGAGCTCACTGCACTATCGATTGATGCACCACACTATGAAACACACTTATACCTGTAAGCCCCTGATTTTTCAAAATATTAAAATTAGGATTTTTCACAATTTTCTGGAGTTTTCTGGGAATTTTCTGTAATTAAAATCAGGGTTTCAAATTATTACATAATTTTTAATTGATAATAAACAACATTAAAATATTGTGAAAATATTATTTTTGGGTGTAAAATGGAAAACTGGACTTAGGGTAATTTTTTTGGATTTTTCTGGGCCTCAGACCTATTTTTAAATGCCTAAAAACTATTTTATTAATTAATTAATTATTTATCTATTTATTTAATTATATTATTATTATTATTATTTATTATTTATATATTTTTCTGGGCCGGCCCGGCCCAGTGGGCCGAAGCCCAGCCCAGCCCATCCACCCGCTCTTTCGGGTCGGGTCGGGTCAGCCAACCCGACCCGCCCGCAAACCCGCAACCTCCGACCCAGTCCCCCTCTCTCCCTCGCCTCCGCGTCGCGCGCCGCCTCCGCCGCGCCCTCCCCCGCACCGGCCGGCCACCTCACCTCCACGTTCTCCCCTCAGCCTGCCTTCCCCGGCCACGAGCCGCCCCGGCACCGCCTATAAAACCCTCACCCTTTCTCCTCCTCCGCTTCACCACCTAGCCCTAGCCCCCTCCGCCGCTGCTCGCCTCCGCTCGCCCTCGCCGCCGTGAGCCGCCCAGCGCCTTCCTCCCCCTCGGCGCCGCCCGCCGTCTCCTCCCGCAGAACCGCAGCAGCAGCACGAGCAGCCCCCACCGCCGCTGCCGGCCGCCCCGAGCCACCGCCGCCCCCGTGAACGATGCGCCGCCCCTCGGCGAACAGCCCCTCGCCCTCGCCGGCCGTCTAGCAGCCGCCCTCCGCCGTCCACGGCCGTTCTCCGACGAAAACCCTAACCCTAGCCCTAATTTTGGATTCCGTGTCGGACACGACACGGACACGTCTCGACCCTGATTTTTGGGTCCCCTTCAGGTGCGTGTAACTTTTGCCTCGTAGCTCTGTTTCCAATTCCGCAAATTGCGTTGTGAAGCCTGTATGACCCTCTCGGTGTCCGGATAAACTGTTCGGGACATCGCGTCCTGTGGTGATCGCACACCGCGATCCAAAAACAGGAAAAACCAGACCATGTTTCACCCCGGAACTGAGTCCGCCCCGCCAAACGGGACGACTTGGTCGCGTGCGGTCTTCACAGATATGTACGCATCGTCGATACGGATGTGTGAGTTTTTGTGGAAGCTAATTCGGGTGTGCGTGCACACCGGAATCAACGCGTATCCGCAGACATCGCCCCGTATCCGCCTTTTTGGCAATTTACCCTAACTTCGTGCACACACGTCGGATCGAGACGAAATTTACACCATCGGACTCGTAGCAATACGCTGGTCCTGTGGGTCAAGTTTGGTTCGATTCTGAGAACGTTGACGAAATCGCGTGTCGTGGGCCCCACATGCCCCGCTCGAAGGGCGATTTTGTGTTCGGCTCATCGGAATCCAAATCTGAAAGTTTTGTTGGGTTCGTATCAGCGTTCCTGACCTGTTGACACTAAGTTTGGTGAATTTGGAGACCTTTGACCCGGACGCATTTTTCGGTGCAAAGCGGGCCCACCGGTGGACCCCGTTTTGATCCGAAACTGCCGTTTTTGCCCTTGTCTCCAAATTGGACCCAAGGACAGGCGTTTCTAGCTATTTGACATCTTCTGAGAGTGATGGTAATGTCTATTTCAGCTTTTGGACTCATCTCTGGACTTTTCCCCCAAGAACCTAAATTAATCAGATCCAAACGACAGGCAAGTACCTGCACTTCAAGTTTATTCTTTATATTGTGATAATTAATTTCTTGCTCTACTAGCATCATTGGATGATTACATGTAGTGTTAGAACACTGGATTTTCGTGTCTTGAATACTGGAGTTCATGTCTTGTTTTCGTGTCGGGTGGGAGAATACTAAGGAGGCATGTAGTTTACCCTTTTCCCTGGATTATCTAATAGCTGTTGGTACACGACTGTCCATCAGCCGGATCTCGATTATAATGTCTAATAGCCGTTTATGACAGCCGAATTAGCCTTATAAACCCCTACATGCCAACTAAGTATTCTAAAAACAAACACAAGTTCACACAGATAGTTCTGGTCATGTCATATTCCTTGCTGGCTGTTGTAGTTTTATTTCCTGTTTCATTTATTTCTGTTTCTCATATTCCTGTTTACAGCTAACTCTGAGATAATAATGTTCTGCTAATGCTGTTTCTCAACATGATATCCAATATTTAATTGTCATAAAATATTTAGTTTAATCTTGTTGTGTACTGTGTACTTTGCTCCTTTCCTGACTGGATCTGTTGTTTAGGCGATGATGAGAACCTTGCCCCCACCTATTATGGCCCCTATGAGGCAGCAGGTGATACAGTTGCAGAGCCAGTTCCCGCACAGGAAGCTACTCTTGCTGACTAGTTAGCAGTAGTTATCTTAGTTTTGCTCTTTATCTTAGCAATCGGGTTTGTCCCCGATTTTATTCTGATTCCTGTACTAAAATATTTGAATCTGTTGTCACATTTATTTCAGTTGCAATCTTAAGTTTCATTTCTCATTATTATCTTGCCTATGTTATTTGTGAATGAGCTAGTTAGTAAATCTGGATTTGACAGCGTACTACCGCCGATTCTGCGGCGTAGGCTGGACGTACCCACGCACTCGTGCCCGAACTTCCGGGTGCGGGTTGTGACACGTTTTTGTGGTGGCCCATGCAGGTCTGTCATTCTTAAATTTCTCGGCCCTTATTATCTTGCCTATGTTGTGGTGGCCCATGCAGGTATATTGTTATTTCTCGGCCCTTCTTTTCGTGCCTTGTCATTCTTAAATTTCGAGGACGAAATTTTTGTAAGTTGGGTAGGTTGTAAAACCCCTGAATTTTTAAATTATTAAATCTTGGATTTTTTTCCAATTTTCTGGAATTTTCTGGGAATTTTCTGTAATTAAAATCAAGATTTTCAATTAATAAATGATTTTTAATTAGCAATAAATAATATTAAAATATCATGAAAATAACATTTTTGGGTGTAAAATGGAAAACTGGACTTAGGGTAATTTTTCTGGATTTTTCTGGGCCTCAGACCTATTTTTAAATGCCTAAAAACTATTTTATTAATTATTTATTTATTTATCTATTTATTTAATTATATTATTATTATTATTATTTATTATTTATATATTTTTCTGGGCCGGCCCGGCCCAGTGGGCCGAAGCCCAGCCCAGCCCATCCACCCGCTCTTTCGGGTCGGGTCGGGTCAGCCAACCCGACCCGCCCGCAAACCCGCAACCTCTGACCCAGTCCCCCTCTCTCCCTCGCCTCCGCGTCGCGCGCCGCCTCCACCGCGCCCTCCCCCAACCCTAGCCCTAACTCCGCCCCAGCAGTTTTTATGAACCTAATGAACAGAGTTCCCCAGCCACATTGTGGATCACTCAGAGCTCGAAGTAGGCCCAAGTCTGACTTACCAAGAGCAACCCGTGGAGATACTGGATCGCTCGGAGAAAGTCCTACGGAACCAGGTTATCTCCCTGGTTCGCATAGCTTAGAAGCACCATTCCCCCGGCGAATCCACCTGGGAGCGAGAAGACGAGATTAGAGAGCGATACCCCTATCTTTTTGAACCCTAAGGTATATTATTATTTCTCGGCCCTTCTTTTCGTGCCTTGTCATTCTTAAATTTCGAGGACGAAATTTTTGTAAGTTGGGTAGGTTGTAAAACCCCTGAATTTTTAAATTATTAAATCTTGGATTTTTCCCAATTTTCTGGAATTTTCTGTGAATTTTCTGTAATTAAAATCAAGGTTTTCAATTAATAAATAATTTTAATTAGCAATAAATAATATTAAAATATCATGAAAATAACATTTTTGGGTGTAAAATGGAAAACTGGACTTAGGGTAATTTTTTTGGATTTTTCTGGGCCTCAGACCTATTTTTAAATGCCTAAAAGCGGCGCGTCGTTCACGGGGGCGGCGGTGGCTCGGGGCGGCCGGCAGCGGCGGTGGGGGCTGCTCGTGCTGCTGCTGCGGTTCTGCGGGAGGAGACGGCGGGCGGCGCCGAGGGGGAGGAAGGCGTTGGGCGGCTCACGGCGGCGAGGGCGAGCGGAGGCGAGCAGCGGCGGAGGGGGCTAGGGCTAGGTGGTGAAGCGGAGGAGGAGAAAGGGTGAGGGTTTTATAGGCGGTGTCGGGGCGGCTCGTGGCCGGGGAAGGCGGGCTGAGGGGAGAACGTGGGGGTGAGGTGGCCGGCCGGTGCGGGGGAGGGCGCGGCGGAGGCGGCGCACGACGCGGAGGCGAGGGAGAGAGGGGGACTGGGTCGGAGGTTGCGGGTTTGCGGGCGGGTCGGGTTGGCTGACCCGACCCGACCCGAAAGAGCGGGTGGATGGGCTGGGCTGGGCTTCGGCCCACTGGGCCGGGCCGGCCCAGAAAAATATATAAATAATAAATAATAATAATAATAATATAATTAAATAAATAGATAATTAATTAATTAATTAATTAAATAGTTTTTAGACATTTAAAAATAGGTCTGAGGCCCAGAAAAATCCAGAAAAATTACCCTAAGTCCAGTTTTCCATTTTACACCCAAAAATATTATTTTCATAATATTTTAATATTATTTATTGCTAATTAAAAATCATTTATTAATTGAAAACCTTGATTTTAATTACAGAAAATTCCCAGAAAATTCTAGAAAATTGGAAAAAAAATCCAAGATTTAATAATTTGAAAATTCAGGGGTTTTACAACCTACCCAACTTACAAAAATTTCGTCCTCGAAATTTAAGAATGACAAGGCACGAAAAGAAGGGCCGAGAAATAACAATATACCTGCATGGGCCACCACAACATAGGCAAGATAATAAGGGCCGAAAAATTTAAGAATGACAGACCTGCATGGGCCACCACAAAAATGTGTCACGACCCGCACCCGGAAGTTCGGGCACGAGTGCGTGGGTACGTCCAGCCTACGCCGCAGAGTCGGCGGTAGTACGCTGTCTAGGTCAATCCATAATTACTAACTAGCTCATTCACAACAACATAGGCAAGATAATAAGGAGAAATGAAACTTTAGATTGCAACTGAAAATAAATGTGACAACAGATTCAAATGTTTAAATACAGAAATTCAATATTCAAATCGGGGACAAACCCGATAAATAAGATAAGAAATAGAAATAAAAGATAGCTACTACTAGCTACTCAGCAGCAGGGGTCTCCTGGGTGGGTTCTGGCTCCTCATAGGTATCATCAGTCCCCTCATAGAGACCATAATAAGTAGGGGCAAGGTCCTCATCATCGCCTAAATCAACAGATCCAGTCAGGAAAGGAGCAAAGTACACAGTGCACAACAAGGTTAAACTAAATATTTTATGACAATTAAATATTGGATATCATGTTGAGAAACAGCATTAGTAGAACATTATTATCTCAGAGTTAAATGTAAACAGGAATATGAGAAACAAAATTAAATGAAACAGGAAATGAAACTACAACAGTCAGCAAAGAATGACCAGAAACTATATGTGTGTACTTGTGTTATTTTAGAATACATAGTTGGCATATAGGGGTTTATAAGGCTAATCAGGCACGCCATAGGCGGCTAGCAGTCAGGAATAATCGAGTATCAGGCTGATGGTACAGTCGCGTACCAAAAGCTAGCAGTCACGACAGGGGAAAGGGTAAACTACATGCCTCCTAGTATTCTCCCACCCGACATAAAAAATAAGACAGGAACTACCAATATTCAAGACATGAAATTCAACATTTCTAATACGATGTGTAATCATCAAGGGTACAGGTAAGACAAGGAATTAATTATCACAATATATAAAGATTAACTTGAGGTGCAGGTACTTGCCTATCGTTTGGATCTGATTAATTTAGGTTCTTGGGGGAAAAGTCCAGAGATGAGTCCAAAAGCTGAAATAGACATTACCATCACTCTCAGAAGATGTCAAATAGCTAAAAACGTCTGTCCTTGGGTCCAATTTGGAGACAAGGGCAAAAACGGCAGTTTCGGGTCAAAACGGGGTCCGCCGGTGGGCCCACTTTGCACCGAAAAATGTGTCCGGGTCAAAGGTCTCCAAATTCACCAAACTTAGTGTCAACAGGTCAGGAACGCTGATACGAACCCAACGGAACTTCCAGATTTGGATTCCGATGAGCCGAACACAAAATCGCCCGTCGAGCGGGGCTTGTGGGGCCCACGACACGCGATTTCGTCAACGTTCTCAGAATCGAACCAAACTTGACCCACAGGACCAGCGTATTGCTACAAGTCCGATGGTGCAAGTTTCGTCTCGATCCGACGTGTGTGCACGAAGTTAGGGTAAATTGCCAAAAAGGCGAATACGGGGCGATGTCCGCGGATACGCGTTGATTTCGGTGTGCACGCACACCCAAATCAGCTTCCACGAAAACTCACACGTCCGTATCGACGATGCGTACGTATCTGTGAAGACCGCACGCGACCAAGTCATCCCGTTTGGCGGAGCGGACTTAGTTCCGGGGTGAAACAGGGTCTGGTTTTTCCTGTTTTTGGATCGCGGTATACGATCACCACAGGACGCGATATCCCAAACAGTTTATCCGGACACCGAGAGGGTCATACAGGCTTCATAACGCAATTTGCGGAATTGGAAACAGAGCTACGAGGCGAAAGTTACACGCACCTGAAGGGGACCCAAAAATCAGGGTCGAGACGTGTCCGTATCGTGTCCGACACGGAATCCAAAATTAGGGCTAGGGTTAGGGTTTTCGTCGAAGAACGGCCGTGGACGGCGAAGGGCGGCTGCTGGACGGCCGGTGAGGGCGGGGGGCTTTTCGCCGAGGGGCGGCGCGTCGTTCACGGGGGCGGCGGTGGCTCGGGGCGGCCGGCAGCGGCGGTGGGGGCTGCTCGTGCTGCTGCTGCGGTTCTGCGGGAGGAGACGGCGGGCGGCGCCGAGGGGGAGGAAGGCGCTGGGCGGCTCACGGCGGCGAGGGCGAGCGGAGGCGAGCAGCGGCGGGGGGGGCTAGGGCTAGGTGGTGAAGCGGAGGAGGAGAAAGGGTGAGGGTTTTATAGGCGGTGCCGGGGCAGCTCGTGGCCGGGGAAGGCGGGCTGAGGGGAGAACGTGGGGGTGAGGTGGCCGGCTGGTGCGGGGGAGGGCGCGGCGGAGGCGGCGCGCGACGCGGAGGCGAGGGAGAGAGGGGGACTGGGTCGGAGGTTGCGGGTTTGCGGGCGGGTCGGGTTGGCTGACCCGACCCGACCCGAAAGAGCGGGTGGATGGGCTGGGCTGGGCTTCGGCCCACTGGGCCGGGCCGACTTCCGGGTGCGAGTCATGACACGTTTTTATGGTGGCCCATGCAGGTCAATCCATAATTACTAACTAGCTCATTCACAATAACATAGGCAAGATAATAAGGAGAAATGAAACTTAAGATTGCAACTGAAAATAAATGTGACAACGGATTCAAATGTTTAAGTACATAAATTCAATATTCAAATCGGGGACAAACCCGATAAATAAGATAAGAAATAGAAATGAAAGATAGCTACTACTAGCTACTCAGCAGCAGGGGTCTCCTGGGTGGGTTCTGGCTCCTCATAGGTATCATCTGTACCCTCATAGGGACCGTAATAAGTAGGGGCAAGATCCTCATCATCGCCTAAATCAACAGATCCAGTCAGGAAAGGAGCAAAGTACACAGTGCACAACAAGGTTAAACTAAATATTTTATGACAATTAAATATTGGCTATCATGTTGAGTAACAGCATTAACAGAACATTATTATCTCAGAGTTAACTGTAAACAGGAATATGAGAAACAGAAATAAATGAAACAGGAAATGAAACTACAATAGCCAGCAAGAAATGTGATATGACCAGAATCATCTGTGTGAACTTGTGTTTATTTTTTAGAATATATAGTTGGCATGTAGGGGTTTATAAGGCTAATCAGGTACGCCATAGGCGGCTAGCAGTCAGGAATAATCGAGTATCAGGCTGATGGTACAGTCGCGTACCAAAAGCTAGCAGTCACGACAGGGGAAAGGGTAAACTACATGCCTCCTAGTATTCTCCCACCCGACATGAAAAATAAGATAGGAACTACCAATATTCAAGACATGAAATTCAACATTTCTAACACGATGTGTAATCATCAAGGGTACATGTAAGACAGGGAATTAATTATCACAATATATAAAGATTAACTTGAGGTGCAGGTACTTGCCTGTTGTTTGGATCTGATTAATTGTTCTAGGGAAGTTTCCAGAGATGAGTTCAAAAGCTGAAATAAATATTACCATCATGCTCAGAAGACGTTAAATAGCTAGAAATGCCTGTCCTTGGGTCCAATTTGGAGACAAGGGCAAAAACGGCAGTTTCGGGTCAAAACGGGGTCCGCCGGTGGGCCCGCTTTGCACCGAAAAACACGTTCGGGTCAAAGGTCTCCAAATTCACCAAACTTAGTGTCAACAGGTCAGGAACGCTGATATGAACCCAACGGAACTTCCATATTTGGATTTCGATGAGCCGAACACAAAATCGCCCGTCGAGCGGGGCCAGTGGGGCCCACGACACGCGATTTCGTCAACGTTCTCAGAATTGAACCAAACTTGACCCATAGGACCAACGTATTGCTACGAGTCCGATGGCGCAAGTTTCGTCTCGATCCGACGTGTGTGCACGAAGTTATGGTGAATTGCCAAAAAGGCAGATACGGGGCGATGTCCGCGGATACGCGTTTATTCCGGTGTGCACGCACACCCGAATCAGCTTCCACGAAAACTCACACGTCCGTATCGACGATGCGTACGTATCTGTGAAGACCGCACGTGACCAAGTCGTCCCGTTTGGCGGGGCGCACTCAGTTCCGGGGTGAAACAGGGTCTGGTTTTTCCTGTATTTGGATCACGGTGTGCGATAACCACAGGATGCGATGTCCCGAACAGTTTATTCGGACACCGAGAGGGTCATACAGGCTTCACAACACAATTTGCGGAAATGGAAACGGAGCTACGAGGCGAAAGTTACGCGTACCTGAAGGGGACCCGAAAATCAGGGTCGAGACGTGTCCGTGTCGTGTCCGACACGGAAACCAAATTAGGGCTAGGGTTAGGGTTTGCTTCTGCCGTGTCCTGGCTGGCCGGACTCGGGCGGCTAGACTCGGGGACACGCGGCGGCCGGCTCTGGCACCGAGGGTGAGGGGTCAGGGCGGTCCCGACCGTGGGGGAACGCAGGTCGAAGGCGGGCGGAGCTGCGGTGAGTTGGGGGCCCGACGTCTGCTGAAGGGGGAGGAGGAAGGAGGAGACGAGGGAGGAGGCTGGGGCGAAGTCGTCCAGCGGCGAGGCGGCCCACGGAGACGGCTGCGGTGGCGGTGGGTGTTTAGGGTTCCGGCAGGGGGGGTTCCCGGGGGCTTTTTAAAGGGGAGGAAGGGCGGTTAGGGCAGCCGGGACGGGCGGAGGGAGAGGGGACGTGGCGCGGGGAGCGGGGAGCGGGGCGCGAAACGGCCGGCGCGGCGCGCGGAGGCCGGCGGGGGCTGCGGGCGACGTGGGGCTGGGGGAGACGATCGTGCGGGTCGGAGGCGGCGGGTCGGGTCTGGGCAGACCCGACCCGACCCGGATGGCAGGCGGGCTGGGTAGCTGGGTGCTGGGCTCGGCCCACTGGGCCGGGCCGGGCCCGAAGGAAGAGAAAAAAATATAAAAAAAAATAATAATAAATACTATTAATTAATTAATAAAAAATAGTTTTGAGGTATTTTAAAAATAGATCTGAGGCCCAGAAAAATCCAGAAAAATTATCCTAAGTCCAGTTTTCCATTTTACACCCAAAAATGTTATTTTCATGATATTTTAATATTATTTATTGCTAATTAAAAATCATTTATTAATTGAAAATCTTGATTTTAATTACAGAAAATTCCCAGAAAATTCCAGAAAATTGGAAAAAATTCAAGATTTAATAATTTTAAAATTCAGGGGTTTTACAACCTACCCAACTTACAAAAATTTCGTCCTCGAAATTTAAGAATGACAAGGCACGAAAAGAAGGGCCGAAAAATAACAATATACCTTAGGGTTCAAAAAGATAGGGGTATCGCTCTCTAATCTCGTCTTCTCGCTCCCAGGTGGATTCGCCGGGAGAATGGTGCTTCCAAGCTACGCGAACTAGGGAGATAACCTGGTTCCGTAGGACTTTCTCCGAGCGATCCAGAATCTCCACGGGTTGCTCCTGGTAAGTCAGACTTGGGCCTACTTCGAGCTCTGAGTGATCCACAATGTGGCTGGGGTCCGACACGTACTTCCTCAGCTGCGACACGTGAAAGACGTTATGTACTCCATCCAGAGAGGGTGGCAATGCCAGTCGGTATGCCACTTCTCCGATTTTCTCCTGTATGCCAAAAGGTCCAATAAATCTTGGGCTGAGTTTCCCACTCCTTTCGAACCTAATGGTGCCACGTGTCGAGGAAATCTTCAAGAACACCAGCTCTCCAACCTTTAATAAAGTCATAATCAAGCCTTAGTTCCATAAGCAAAATATTTAATTTGACTTGAATTTCATAAATTTAATTACCTCAAATTCTAAGGGCCTTCGTGGCTATTTGCCCAATGTCGTTGCCTGTCTTGAGCCACTCGAAGTCTGTCCCTTATTTGCTTTACCTTCTCAGCTGAATCGATCACCATCTCTGGTCCCAGCAGGGCTCTTTCTCCAACGTCGTCCCATGATAGCGGGGTACGACATCTTCGTCCGTACAGAGCTTCAAATGGAGTCATCTCAATACTTGCTTGGTAACTGTTATTATAAGAGAACTCCATAAGATGTAGATAGTCTTCCCAGGATCCTCCAAAATCCAGAACACATGTACGGAGCATATCTTCAAGTGTCTGGATTGTACGTTCCGATTGTCCATCGGTTTGGGGATGATAAGCTGTGCTGAATTTGAGTTGCGTCCCCAAGCTGGCTTGTAAGCTTTTTCAGAAGTGAGAGGTGAACCGTGAATCTTGGTCGGAGACAATACTTACTGGGACTCCATGCAGCCTGACAATGTGTCTGATATATAAATCTGCAAGCTTTTCTGTAGATAGCCCCACTTTGAAAGGTAGAAAATGTGCAGACTTGGTCAGTCTATCTACTATCACCCAGATTGCATCCTTTCCACTAGGTGTCCTTGGAAGTCCGGAAACAAAATCCATTGTGATATGTTCCCACTTCTACTCCGGAATGGGTAGTGGTTGAAGCAGTCCTCCAGGTCTTTGTCTCTCTGCCTTGACTTGCTGGCACACTAAACAACGAGATACGAACCTGGCTACTTCTCTTTTCATGCCATGCCACCAAACATGCGTTCTCAGGTCCTTGTACATCTTGTTGGCTCCTGGATGTATAGAGTATTGTGATCTGTGCGCCTCTTGCATGATTTTTTCTCTTATGTCTCCTTGAGGTACACATAATCTATCGCCAAGCCTCAGTGATCCATCTTCATGAATTCTGAATTCTTCTACTAGTCCAGCTTGCACTTGACCTCGAAGGCTTCGCAGGCCTTCGTCTTGAAATTGAGTCTCCTTGATCTTGTCTATTAAAGTAGACTGAATCTGCAAGTTCATCATTTGGCCTTCTTTTCTTGGGATAATTACTTCAATACCTAAACTTTCCAAGTCCTCCAGCAGGTGTCTGTCCATAGTCAAGTACATCGCCATAGGATACCTGCTTAGAGCATCAGCAACTACATTTGCCTTCCCAGGGTGATATTGAAGAGTGATGTCAAAGTCTTTTATTAGTTCCAGCCACCTTCTTTGCCTCATATTCAGCTCTTTCTGGGTGAAGATATATTTTAGACTTTTATGATCTGTAAATATTTCCACCTTTTCTCCATAAAGATAATGTTTCCATAGTTTAAGAGCAAAAATGACAGCTGCCAATTCTAAATCATGAGTTGGATAGTTTTTTTCATGGGGTCGAAGCTGTCTAGAGGCATATGCTATTACTTTCTTGTTCTGCTCCAAAACACATCCTAGACCTTTTCCAGAAGCATCACTATAAATAGCGAAACCTCCGGTTCCAGAAGGTAAGGTCAGAATAGGGGCAGAAGTCAATCTTTTCTTCAATTCCTCAAAAGCATGCTGACATTCATCAGTCCAGGTGAACTCTTCGTCCTTCCTTGTTAATTTTGTCATAGGTTCAGCAATTCTAGCAAAGTCCTTCACAAACTTCCGATAGTAGCCAGCTAGTCCCAGGAAGCTTCTAATCTCTGCTACAGAGTCTGGAGTGGGCCAGGATTCTACTGCCGCTATCTTCTTAGGATCTACTGCTATTCCATCCCCAGTCACAATATGTCCCAAGAATTCTACTTTGTCTAGGAAGAAAGCACATTTAGATAATTTCCCATAAAGTTTTTCCTTCCTCAAAGTCTCCAATGCTAACCTCAAATGTTCTTCATGTTCTTCGGGGGTCTTGGAGTAGATCAAAATATCATCAATGAAGACCACTACAAATTTGTCTAGGTATGGCTGGAAAACTCTGTTCATTAAGTTCATAAAAACTGCTGGAGCATTCGTCAACCCGAACGGCATCACTAAGAATTCGTAATGTCCGTTCCGGGTATTGAAAGCAGTTTTAGGGATGTCTTCTTTCCCTACCCTTACTTGGTGATAACCAGACCTCAAATCAATCTTTGAAAATACCCGAGCTCCACTCAACTGATCAAATAAGTCATCTATCCTGGGCAGGGGATACTTATTCTTAATTGTTAAGGCATTCAAGGCCCTATAGTCAATACACATTCGGGATGTTCCGTCCTTCTTGGGCACAAATAATACTGGAGCTCCCCAGGGTGAGACACTAGACCTAATAAAGCATTTGTCTTCTAGTTCTTTGATTTGCTCATTTAGTTCTATTATCTCCTTCTTGTTGATTCTGTAGGGATTTTGAGATACTGGTGCTGCTCCTGGCACTAAGTCAATGGAGAATTCAACTTCTCGGTCTGGGGGTAGGCCTGGGAGCTCCTCAGGGAAGACATCAAGGTATTCAGAGATAATAGGTAGTGGCACTTCTTCTGTTACTAGGGCTCCACAAATTTTGTTATTACCCATTTCCCTAGAACCTCTAGCAAATTCAAATTCTGGCTTATCAGGTGGCCTGAAGATTACACTACCTCTGTGGCAGTCTATTGTGGCATGATGTTGACTTAACCAATCCATACCCAGTATAATGTCAAAACTGGGCACTGGCATTACAAGTAGTCTAGCATACAGTTCTCTTCCACATAATGTAATAGGACAATTGTTACAGGCATCACTAACCGGGATGATTCTTCCACCGGTAATGATCTTATAACAATTCCTAAGGGATTTAGTGGTTAAGCTATGCTTCATAAGGAAATCTACTGACATGAATGAATGAGAAGCTCCAGAGTCAAATAAAGTAATAGCTGGTATTGAATTTATAAGCACAGAACCTGTGATCACGTCTGCTGTGGCCTCAGCTTCTTCCAGAGTCATTGCATAAGCACGGCCTTGCTGCGGTGCACCCCTCTGTTGCTACTGGTGCTGAGCAAAGCGTTGTTGTTGTGTTGGAAGCGGGGGTCCCCTATGTTGTACTGCTGGGGCCCTGGTCTGGGCTGGAGCCTTTGGTGCAGCTGGGCGTTCTTGAGCAGCTGGACAGTCCCTCATTTGATGCGCTGCTGAGCCGCAGTAGAGGCAGGCACCTAGCCTCTTCCTGCAGACTTGCCAAGTATGACCTGGTTTTTGGCAATAGCCACAAGAGGCAGCTTGTTGGTTCTGTCTTTGAGCCTGGGGTTGGGGTGCTGGAGCTCGAGGGAGAGGACGCTGAGTTTGCTGCGGGGCCCTCTGCTGTTGTTGAAAAGGGTGTTTGTTGGGTCCTGCATTTCCGGTATCTCTTTCTCGCTTCAGTTTGTGCCCCATATCTCTCTCTACGCCTTGTGCCACACTCAGGATTTCTTCATAGGTACGAGCTCGGCTGGTGGTGACAGCAAGGCGAATATCCGGAGACAGCCCCTTCTTGAATCTACGGGCCCTGTCCTCTGGGGTACGAACCATGTACTCCGCAAAATGGCTTAACCTGCTAAATTCAGCAGTATATTCATCAACAATCAGGGTACCTTGTTCCAGTCTCTCGAATTGGCTTTCGAGAGCTTCCCGAGCCACTTCGGGGTAGAATTTCTCCTTGAATAGCCTCTTGAAGTCCTCCCAGGTGATGTCAGGAGCAGATAGTTGGGGTTCGTCTCTGAACCAGGTTCGAGCAATGTCGAACAGTTGCAGGCTTGCGGACTCCACTTTGAGGTCATCAGGGACCCGAGCAGTCTTCAGGAGTCTCTCGACATTCTCTATCCACTCATCGGCATAGAGAATGCCCTCAGTTCCGTAAAATTCCAGGGGTCTTAGATTCTTGAAGTCTTTGGCACTCCCTGGCCTCTTGAGTGACGACTCCTGGGTCTTAAGAGCTTCTGAGAGGCTGGTCCACAGATGTGCCGTCTGTTCTTTCTGGGATTCCACCAATCCCTGGAATACTCCTAGCAGTTGTGCCCCATCTAGGGTAACTGCCGGGACAGATGGAGGCGGCGGGAGTGCAAGAGTCTCGGGCACATTCTGCTCAGCTGGTTCTGATGTGCCTCCTACTGTGTTCCTGGTCTGGACCATTCTGAAAGATTAAGGGATAGGAAGATCAGAATAGAATACTTGGAAATCAAAGGCGATAGGAAAAATTGAGCAGCAATGATATCAAGAATTGAAATAAGGACGCTATACTGTGAATGAGCTTTTCCTAGAATCCTCAATTTTATTCCATACCCTGTCCTAGGGTATTACCCTATTTTAGGATAGGGACCTGCATGGGCCACCATAAAAATGTGTCACGACCCGCACCCGGAAGTTCGGGCACGAGTGCGTGGGTACGTCCAGCCTACGCCGTAGAGTCGGCGGTAGTACGCTGTCTAGGTCAATCCATAATTACTAACTAGCTCATTCACAATAACATAGGCAAGATAATAAGGAGAAATGAAACTTAAGATTGCAACTGAAAATAAATGTGACAACGGATTCAAATGTTTAAGTACATAAATTCAATATTCAAATCGGGGACAAACCCGATAAATAAGATAAGAAATAGAAATGAAAGATAGCTACTACTAGCTACTCAGCAGCAGGGGTCTCCTGGGTGGGTTCTGGCTCCTCATAGGTATCATCTGTACCCTCATAGGGACCGTAATAAGTAGGGGCAAGATCCTCATCATCGCCTAAATCAACAGATCCAGTCAGGAAAGGAGCAAAGTACACAGTGCACAACAAGGTTAAACTAAATATTTTATGACAATTAAATATTGGCTATCATGTTGAGTAACAGCATTAACAGAACATTATTATCTCAGAGTTAACTGTAAACAGAAATATGAGAAACAGAAATAAATGAAACAGGAAATGAAACTACAATAGCCAGCAAGAAATGTGACATGACCAGAATCATCTGTGTGAACTTGTGTTTGTTTTTTAGAATACATAGTTGGCATGTAGGGGTTTAAAAGGCTAATCAGGCACGCCATATGCGGCTAGCAGTCAGGAATAATTGAGTATCAGGCTGATGGTACAGTCGCGTACCAAAAGCTAGCAGTCACGACAGGGGAAAGGGTAAACTACATGCCTCCTAGTATTCTCCCACCCGACATAAAAAACAAGACAAGAACTACCAATATTCAAGACATGAAATTCAACATTTCTAATACGATGTGTAATCGTCAAGGGTACATGTAAGACAGGAAATTAATTATCACAATATATAAAGATTAACTTGAGGTGCAGGTACTTGCCTGTTGTTTGGATCTGATTAATTGTTCTAGGGAAGTTTCCAGAGATGAGTCCAAAAGCTGAAATAAATATTACCATCACGCTCAGAAGACGTCAAATATCTAGAAACGCCTGTCCTTGGGTCCAATTTGGAGACAAGGGCAAAAACGGCAGTTTCGGGTCAAATCGGGGTCCGTCGGTGGGCCCGCTTTGCACCGAAAAACACGTTCGGGTCAAAGGTCTCCAAATTCACCAAACTTAGTGTCAACAGGTCAGGAACGCTGATACGAACCCAACGGAACTTCCAGATTTGGATTCCGATGAGCCGAACACAAAATCGCCCGTCGAGCGGGGCCTCTGGGGCCCACGACACGCGATTTCGTCAACGTTCTCAGAATCGAACCAAACTTGACCCACAGGACCAGCGTATTGCTACGAGTCCGATGGCGCAAGTTTCGTCTCGATCCGACGTGTGTGCACGAAGTTAGGATGAATTGTCGAAAAGGCGGATACGGGGCGATGTCCGCGGATACGCGTTGATTCCGGTATGCACGCACACCCGAATCAGCTTCCACGAAAACTCACACGTCCGTATCGACGATGCGTACGTATCTGTGAAGACCGCACGTAACCAAGTCATCCCGTTTGGCGGGGCGCACTCAGTTCCGGGGTGAAACAGGGTCTGGTTTTTCCTATATTTGGATCGCGGTGTGCGATCACCACAGGACGCGATGTCCCGAACAGTTTGTTCGGACACCGAGAGGGTCATACAGGCTTCACAACACAATTTGCGGAAATAGAAACGGAGCTACGAGGCAAAAGTTACGCGTACCTGAAGGGGACCCGAAAATCAGGGTCGAGACGTGTCCGTGTCGTGTCCGACACGGAAACCAAATTAGGGCTAGGGTTAGGGTTTGCTTCTGCCGTGTCCTGGCTGGCCGGACTCGGGCGGCTGGACTCGGGGACACGCGGCGGCCGGCTCTGGCACCGAGGGCGAGGGGTCAGGGCGGTCCCGGCTGTGGGGGAACGCCGGTCGAAGGCGGGCGGAGCTGCGGTGAGTTGGGGGCCCGACGTCGGCTGAAGGGGGAGGAGGAAGGAGGAGACGAGGGAGGAGGCTGGGGCGAAGTCGTCCGGCGGCGAGGCGGCCCACGGAGACGGCTGCGGTGGCGGTGGGTGTTTAGGGTTCCGGCAGGGGGGGTTCCCGGGGGCTTTTTAAAGGGGAGGAAGGGCGGTTAGGGCAGCCGGGACGGGCGGAGGGAGAGGGGACGTGGCGCGGGGAGCGAGGAGCGGGGCGCGGAACGGCCGGCGCGGCGCGCGGAGGCCGGCGCGGGCTGCGGGCGACGTGGGGCTGGGGGAGACGATCGTGCGGGTCGGAGGCGGCGGGTCGGGTCTGGGCAGACCCGACCCGACCCGGATGGCAGGCGGGCTGGGTAGCTGTGTGCTGGGCTCGGCCCACTGGGCCGGGCCGGGCCCGAAGGAAGAGAAAAAAATATAAAAAAAATAATAATAATAAATACTATTAATTAATTAATAAAAAATAGTTTTGAGGTATTTTAAAAATAGGTCTGAGGCCTAGAAAAATCCAGAAAAATTACCCTAAGTCCAATTTTTCATTTTACACCCAAAAATATTATTTTCATGATATTTTAATATTATTTATTGCTAATTAAAAATTATTTATTAATTGAAAACCTTGATTTTAATTACAGAAAATTCCCAGAAAATTCCAGAAAATTGGGAAAAATCCAAGATTTAATAATTTGAAATTTCAGGGGTTTTACATATCACACAGATACAATAAACCACAATGTCAGTGTTATTGAGACACTCAGATATACTGACCTATTAATACTATAAAGCTGGATTGACACTGTGTCATTGAGACACAGTGACACTCTCTTCTCTCACACTACACTCCATGGAACTAAACTACCACACACTGTCTACTGATACATTAACCATTGCTCACTCAAAACCCTCAGCTCAGCTGGATACCCGATACTAAAACCCCCAATTCATAATGCACATTCAACCCTTAACATTCTACACTCACTGAATCAAACTACCACACACATATACCAAACACTAATGAACTTGCACAGTTACTGATACTCTAACACCGACAGATCGATCACTGTGCTGAACCCGATTCCCCTTTCTCCCCAATCACTGATACACTACACACAGTGGACAATAATGCACACCCGACTGTACAGTTCACTCCCCCCACAGTGTATTCCCTCTTCAAATCACATAAAACATCTATATATATATATATATATATATATATATATATATATATATATATACATCAAATTAGGTAATATAGAGGTAGATTAGATAGGTATTCCCCTATGAAGCATTTCATCAAACATATAATGTGCTGAAAACGGATTCCACAATATGAACTCATGAATACCCAACCAAAAACCCAAAAATCAAAACCAACCTAAATGTATATAATGCAAACATGTGTAGATACATATACCCATAGTTAGGGCTCACGAAAAATTAGGGAAAACATCCTTGGAAACACAAACCCTAAAATCACCCATGACCCCATGGAAGAACCAAAAGAGTCATTCCTAATTCAAATGGTGGGCTCCTAATGGCCAAACAACAATTAAAAACATAATTAAATAGGGTTTTAATTCGGATCCTCATATATTCGGAGATGGTTTTCCAATGTAGCTCCTCTTTCTTCAAGCCTCCTTGGTCCAATCTCCTAGATCTCTCTTGATGGAGAAGGAAGAGGGTTTCTAGGGCTATAATTTCCTGAAATTTGAGGAAGGGAATGGTTTTCTAAGTGGAGGCTAGGTTTAGGATTTTTCTTCATGAATGAAGAAGCTTGAGGGAGGCTCCCTCTCATTATATAGGACTAGGGTTAGGGTTAGGGCTTCTAATGCCAAGTGTCTAATTTGCCCTTCATGATTTGTCATGAAGAACTTAAATTAATAAGGGATTTAGTCTTTCATTGAGGGTTAAACTAAAATGCTAATTTAATAATTAGGGTTTGGTCACAAGGGTTTAATCTAATGAGTTTTTAGGTCAAGCCCATTAACCCATGCATGAAAGAACACCCAATAATTCATTTAATAAACTTATCAAACCTTATATTAACACAATAAATTAATATAGCAATTTACAATAATGCCCTAATCTAGAAATGTGGTAGTTATAAGTCTACCCACCTAAAAAAAATTGTCCTCGAAATTGAATTGAACTAGAACAAGAACAAAATCAGACAAAGAATTATACCTCAAGTCTCGAAGAGATACGGGTATTGCTCGCGCATTTCATCCTCTCTCTCCCAGGTCGACTCGCCGGGAGAGTGATGTCTTCATGCAACACGAACCAAATGAATAGTCTGGTTCCTCAATACCTTCTCTCTGTGATCCAAGATCTCTACGGGCTGTTCAGGGTAGCGGAGAGTCGGACCAACCTCGATCTCCGAGTGATCTAGTACGTGACTAGGGTCTACCACGTACCGTCTCAGCTGCGACACGTGGAACACGTCATGCACTCCCTCTAGTGCAGGTGGAAAGTCTAGTCTATACGCCACTACACCGACCCTCGCAAGAATACTGAAAGGTCCGATGTAGCGTGGACTAAGCTTCCCACCAAAACGAATCGTGCCCCGTGTCGGAGAAATTCGTAGGAATACTAGATCGCCAACCTGTCACTACCCGATTCTAGAAAATAGGTTTTTTTTTATTTATTTTTTATTGGTAAATTGTGTATTGTATTTAAATAATTATAATTGTATTTAAATAGTGATTGTATTATTTTTTATTATTTTTATTTTGATTGTTTTAGGGTTTTGGCTAGCCTGGACCCATGTCAGATCCTAGTGGACCCATGTCCGACCCAGCCCACACCCTTGTGAGAATTATTTTGGGGCTTAGATTTATTATTTTATTTTTAGAAGGTTAGTGGGAGAGATTTGGAGTTAGTTTGAATGTTTTTGGACCCCGGAACCCAAAACCGAGTTTCGGAGGGGCATTTTGGACATTTGCCACTTTGGAGAACCCTTTAATTAGTTGGCCGGCCCTACCTACCCATTCTCAACCGTGAGAACCAGCATAGAGTAGCAGCCCCCTTCCCCCTTTGCTTCATTTACTTCTTCTTCTTCTCCACTTCTTCTTTCTTCTTCCTTCTTCCCCAAGGTGAGTTTTCTTCCATTTTTCTTCCTTCTTTCTTCCATTCCTTCTCATTTGTGCTAACCCTCACCTTGGATTTTCCCTAACCTAGGTGTGAGAAGCTTAGATTTAGGGTGGAGGCTAGTTTTGGTGGCTTGGAGCTTGAAGGAGGTAATTTCTAGGGGTTGTGAGACTTTGGCCTTGGGATTCCAACTCCCAAGAGGTAAAACCTAACTTCCCTCTTCCTAATTATTTTTGTGTAGTGTAATTAGTGTTGTAGAACCCTCCTAGATCCTAACCCTACCCGTAGGAGGAAGTTGGAACTAGTTTGGGTGAGTTTAGAGACTTTGACATTAGGTTTTGTGTCGAATTCGGGTGAAATCCGAATTTGGCCCAATTTTGGATGATGCCCTAGGTTAGATGGACCTAGGTAGACGTTGTCGGGTGTCTAGAGGGTGAGTGTGTGTCTCCGTTCGGACACGGGAAGCCGTGTCGCAGAGAAACGGGCGTTTCGGGCAAAATTGGGGCTTTTCGTCGTCGTCGATTCTAAGTGCGTGTGCATTTCCACCACGGACCTAGAATCGATGCGGGAGCGCATTTTCTAGGATCTAGACATTGTGTAGAGCGCGTGAGTAAATTTTGGGCCGATTTCGAGTTCGTTTGGTGTGCATTTCAGGAGGTTTTTCGAGCCGCGCACCACGTGTTCGTCGAAATGACCGAACGGCCATTTCGACTTGGTTTTCTCGTTTCGGGTTTGTGCGCGCGTTGGGTTAGTATCGGAGAGTGTGTGCTAGAGTTTTCGAGTTATATTATATATATTTTAGGGTGTTGGTGAATGTCGGGGTCGTTGGGCGTGAGTTGGGCGTGAGTAGGGCGTGTGGTTTGAGTGTTGTGTGCGTGGTTGTGTTTGTATTTATGTGTGTCTATATATATATATATTTATATATATTTGTATGTGTGTTTATGTATATATATACTTATATATATGTGTGTATTTATATTTATGTACTTGTATATGTATATGTCTATGTGTATATATATATATGTATATGTGTAAGTGTGCTTGTGTGTGTATATGTGTATATATATATATATAGCTGTATGTATATATATATAGTTGAGAGTGTGTGTAGATATATAGATATATATATATATATATATCAAGTGTATATATATATGTAGCTATATGTATATATATAGGAGTGTGTGTGTGTGTATGTGAGAGGAAGGGGGCGGTCCAGCCAGCAGCAGGCAGACAGCATGCTGCTGCCTGCACAGCAGCAAGAAGCTGCAGCAGCAGCAGCAGATTCTGAAGCAACAGCAAGAAGAGAAGCACAGCAGCAGCAGTAGCAGTACATGCAGCAGCAAGAGCAGCAGCAGGGTTAGCTAGTATGCAGGGGTAGCGAGAGCTAGTGAGGGTGAGTGAGAGTTTGATATATATCTATAGTTAGCTATATATATAGAGAATAGTAAGATAGATAGATATATCTTTAGATAGATACTAGATAGGTAGTTACTTAGATAAGTAGATAATAGGTAGATAGTTAGATTTATAGATTATAGATAAGTAGATAGCTAGATACTTAGATATATCTACCTAAGATATAGATAACTATATACCTATAGTTATATATATATATATATATCTATAGATATCTTGATAGGTAATATATATATATGTTATGTTAGGTAAGGTAATGGGTATATATGTGTGGATATATATGTATATAGGTAGATACCTATTTAGATATATATAAATATGATAGGTATCTATATTACCTAGCCTAGATTAATAACTAGGTGCATAATTAATAGCTAGGTAGCTAGTTAGAGGGTTTTAGAGCGAAACCTCAATACCTTGAGATACCGAGGTATCTCGATACCTTGAGATATTCAAGGTATTGAGTTTCGAGCGGGGTATTTGAGCATTAGCCTAGGAAATGCTTGGGAGTGATTTTTATATGTTTATATATATATAATTACGCGTGCTAGCATAGGTTTTAGCGGGTTTAGGCGGGGTGCGTGGCCTAGGGCGAGGTATCGGATATCGAGGGTATCCCGGTATCTCGATTAGGCGAGTTTGTGAGTTTAGTAGCTTAATGAGCTCGGTTTGACCTAGAATTTCAGGGGCACCCTAGTTTGACCTAGCTTTGACCATAATTATCCCTGTTGACCGTAAAAGTCAACGTTTGACCTAGTTTTGACCTAGAGTTGACTTTTTGGACCCCGAGTTGACTTTTTGACCCGAATTTCACCGGTTTGACCCGTTCGACCTAGAATAGCCCTAGAAGCCTGTTTTTAATTATTTTATATCAGTTTAAATGCTTAGAACCCTGTTTAATTCTGCTTTTCGTATTAGGTCCTTGCGACACCGGTCCGGACCTCGATCCTCATCAGTTGCTCAGGACATCAGGCGAGTACCTACCTCTGATAGTTTCCATTTCATGATAGCGTTTATATCACTTGTTCTAGAACTGTAATACTTGATTCTGACACATTATTACACGAGCTGGTACTAGTGGATCCCGTCATGAGATGCTATCCCCCTTACCGTGTTCAGCGGGTACTCTATCACGTGTATTTCATCATGTGCTTCGGGTATTGATTCTCATGTGCTATCATGTGCTTCTTGTGCTCTCGCCTTCGTGTGCACGAGCTATTATCATGTACGTAGCGTGTTGTGGTTGGATACAATGGTATTAGTGGGGGAGGGGAGTAGTAAGTTGGTTATGTGATCAAAGCCAAACAGTATTCATGTGTATGTCGGTTATGCAACTCACGCATAACGGAGTTATCTTAGTGTTTTTTATGTGCAACCTAAGCCGATCACATAACGAACTTGTGCTCAAGGCACTTAGCTAGCATTCATGTTTCTCACCTGCAGTTACTTTTCCACTACTTGTATTGTTCTCCAGTTTACATTGCAGCTACTTATTGTGCTCCAGCATATATTTATTTCCTGTGCATCTTAATTACTTTTCTATTGCTCGTCATATACACCTTACCATGTATTTGGAGTTGCTTTCAGAGTTATGTACTTTGCTCCAGTCCTGACTGGGCATATTTTTTCCAGAGGATCCTGAGGACTATTGCCCTACGTTCTACGGGCCTGGTATTGACGACTGTTGTGACCCCGAGGAGGAGTGCGCCGAGGAGACGCCGATAGTACCCTAGTTAGCTAGGTGGGTTTTCTGGGTTATTTCCAGTGGTTTGTATTTTGGATGACTGTACTTATTCTTTTGTTGCTTGAGATGTTGTAGCTATTTGTAGACTTGGACTGTATTATTTTGGATTGTCTTGCTCTCTTGGTTCTGTTTCTTTGTTTATATCATATCGTGCTTATATTCTTCCTCTAGATTTTGTGATTGAGATCATTGATATATATATATATATATTGCGTGGTTGCCTCCTTTGGGAGAGGATTTTATATATATATATTGTGTGGTTTTGCCCTTCTTTTGGAGAGGTCATGTCGGATTTTTCAGTGAGATATAGATAGATATGGTTGACCTAGAACGGACCTTTACAGCGTTCTACCGCCGATTCTGCGGCGTAGGCTGGACGTACCCACGACTCATGCCCGATTTTTGGTACGGGTCGTGACACAACCTGAAACTCAAGGGGTCTACAGTGGCTGTCGGTCCAATGCCGATGTCTGTCCTGTGCCACTCGCAGTCTGCTCTGATGAGTTTCACTTTTTCTGCTGGATCCACGACCATTTTTGGTCCTAACAAGGCTCTCTCTCCGACGTCATCCCAAGATAACGGTGTACGACACCTCCGTCCATATAGAGTCTCGAATGGCGACATCTTAATGCTGGCCTGGTAGCTGTTGTTGTAAGAAAACTCTATCAGGTGTAGATGATCCTCCCAAGAACCTACGAGATCTAGAACGCAAGTGCGTAGCATATCCTCGAGAGTCTGAATAGTCCTTTCAGACTGCCTGTCTGTCTGGGGGTGGTATGCTGTACTGAAGTTGAGCTGGGTGCCCAAGCTAGCCTACAGACTCCTCCAGAAGTGGGAAGTGAAATGACTATCCCGATCCGAGATGATGCTCACAGGAACCCTATGTAATCTGACAATCTGCCGCACGTATATCTCTGCTAGCCTCTCTGTCGGTGTACCCACCTTGAAGGGTAAGAAGTGGGCTGATTTGGTCAACTTGTCCACATGACCCAAATTGCGTCCTTTCCTCCTGGAGAACGCGGAAGCCCTGAAACGAAATCCATGGTCACGTGCTCCCACTTCCACTCTGGGATAGGTAAAGGCTGAAGCAATCCACCTGGCCTCTGCCGATCCACCTTTACCTACTGGCACACTAGACACCGGGATACGAAGCGTGCTACCTCGTGCTTCATACCATACCACCATACGTGCTCCCTCAAGTCTCGATACATCTTGTTGGCACCGGAATAGCATCCTCCATTTTAATGTTTTATATTTTTTGTCAATTAATTGGAACTGTTATTGGGTTATATTTTGCTCCATTCCTGACTGGATAATATTTTTCAGAGGATCCGAGAGATTGATGTCCGACGTACTATGGACCTCGACCTATAGATGGTGCAGACAAAGACCCACTAGTTCTGGAGTGATTGTCGGGAGGTTTATCCGGATCACTAGTTAGCATAGTTAGTTTTTTTTAGCATTTTGGTACCAGATTTATTTCCAGCGTATATTTGAGATTTGGATATTATTTCTATTTGTTATTGTTATATTTTAAACTACATAGTTATGTTAGACATCCTTGATATCTTATCGTGCTAAAGAATTGTGATTGAGTATTGTGTTGTATTAAGTTTAGTGCCCTCCTTCTGGGAGTTAAGATATTATTGGTAGATTATATATTATTGTGAGATATTTAGATAGTATAGTCAACCTAGACAGCGTTCTACCACCGATGCTGCGGTGTAGGCTGGACGTACTCACGTACTCGTGCCTCTTCACCGGGTGCAGGTCGTGACAGTGGTTCCAAATTATGGAAATATTTACATATCTACTAACATATTTTCTCACCCGACTAGTATAATGAATCCAAGTACCGACACATATATCAAATATGAGGCCAGCCAGACAATATAAGTGATGCCAACAGGTGAGTCCTAATGTGATGATAGTAAAAGAGTCCTGATGTAGGTCAGACAAGTATGATGAACGTATCTGATGAAGGTGAATCCATATAATTCTAATCCGTGTATCCATAGTGTCAAGAATTAGGTAAAATAATACTATAGACAAGAATCATAGTAGATATTAAGTAATATAAACTATCAGAGAATGTACTCGCCTAGGATCCTAAGCAAAAGATGCGATTCCGTATCCAAACTGGTGTCACACAAACCTATATATAATATTGCATGTCATTTGGTGTAATAAATTGATAAACAAGCTAAAATAAGTTAAATATGATTTTTAGGCCATTTATAGGTTTCTTGGTACTATAGTAGGTCCATTCTAAGGTTGGAGTTCAATAAGGTAGGTTTCCAATATGATACTAAGTTATTCTAAACCATATTAACTAATATAGAGTATACTAGGTTATTCTAACTAATATATATCATACTAGATGGTAGATACTAGTATTTATGGATATATACTCCCATAGTTGATTATCAAGCTATTATCTCAAACCCCAAACCCCATACTTAAGCTTATTTGTAATACTAACATACCTTAACATATACTATAACCCAATACTTAGTGTCTAATAATACACTAACTTACTGACACTATAACTCAACACTGATACCTACCCCTTAACTTACCTTAATAGCCCTAATACTGATACCCAGTTACCTCACTTACCATCTAACATGACCAGTATCAATCTAAATTGTGCTCACAGTTTACACAGTCATCCACTTCACATGCGCCACACTAATCACTTACCTCTTGACACAACTCACCCAAAGCCTTACCTAAACACTGGTACGACAGTACTTACTTATATTGATCACAACACTTACATCACAATAATGCCTTCTTCTAATTCTAATACTCAAAACTTACACTCACACTATCTTAACACTCAAATGACAATACACTCAGACACAAAACTACATGCCCTAAATTTTCAAGTGATACACACCCTAAAATATACCCCTAGGCTAAAACCCACATGGTATCTGGCACTGATACTCGAATATGGAGTCTGTCCCCAACCTCCAGTCTATATACAAGCTTTCCTTCTTTACTTATGTACTACTGTGGCTCTAATTGTAAAGCTTCTCATGCTTGCATCATGCTCGACAAGGACTACACTGCTACAAAGCATTCCCCAACACTAGCATACATGTGCTTCTCTCCCTATTGCACTACTGCAGCTAATGCTTGCAACCTATTGTTGTTACTAACAGGCTTGGCATTTCCAATATGACACCTTTACTTCTAACACAGGTACTGCCCTACCACCAAGCACAGACACTTCCATCAACAACCCACACATACATAGTTGCATTGCCTGCAATAGACCCAATACTGCTGTTATTTCTCTTCCTCTCATTCTAATATTTACCAATACTATAACTTACCAATACGGATTCCTCAACCTTGCCTTACTTCACCCAACCCAGTTACACAATACCCCTAGCCACTTGAATACTCAAACACCTATCCCTCATACTTAGTGATCTTTAATTGAGATACCTATAATTATGCATTACATATATTGTATCAGTCAATAACCTATGAATAAAACCAGGTTTATCTATTAGTGCATTCACTTGACACTCACACACACTTCATAATATGTTTTCTAAATCTATACTTAGAACACCCAAGACACTAACACTTGGGCACCCTTACCCTCACTCTCCTATTTACACTCACATGTGCAATTTACACTAACTGTCAAGGGAAATATGCTACTTACTGATTTATAACCCCATAACACAATTCTACTTAATACCCCAAAATTTGCATACAAAACCCGACCCCAAGCAATTGCTGCTCTGTAGCATTCCAGGCACTCAAATACCACACCAATACAAATCCCTCTCATGTGCACATTGAGCACATGTGCCCTCTTCTCATAAGACACACACACACACACACACACACACACTAACAACAACAGTAGCTAGCTAGTTACCCGAGCTACATACAACATTAAACACTCCAACAATACCTCAACACATGCACACCACTGCCACACATCCCCTCATCAACCTCCTCTATGGCACACTCCTAAAATACACCAAGCACAGTGATACACTCATACTCTCAGGAGTATCCATGCACAAACACTCACTTGTTCCACACTAATCCATATACAACACCCACACACACTAGCAATAGGTCATTTATCAAACACCTCATGTGCAATATCAAGATACTCTTGATAGCTATGATACACTCCTCAAATATTCATCACATTGATACCACTACCCAAAATACATGAGACACATCCCAATATACATATATAATATTATTTAATAATTATAATAACTATATATATTATATATTTTGAGGAATTGACATAATAACACCCAATCAAAAGGAAAAATACCAAACTAAACTCCCGTATCATGAAGTATCATGACACTCCCTACTCGTATCCAATTTTGGACATGTACACCCTCTCAAATTATGCATCACACTCCACAATCACCTATGAGACATTCCTACAAACACCTAGTGGTCCAAATTTGGATTACCTTCAATTTGGCCACAAAAGTCAATATAACTTTCATTATAGGCATCTTATGAACCTAGTTCCACATCCTTTGGGTAGACCTTAGCCAAGGGAAGATCCCTAGGGGTCTATTACACTATTTAGAATAAAAATAATAAGGGAATATAAATTTTATCTATTGGGAGATGGATTTTCAATGCAACACACCAAGAGGACACAAAGAGATGGATGGACACCTCCTTCAAGCAAGCTCCACACCAAAACTTTTCTTTGATCCTCCAAGCTCTTTAGAATAGGTTTTGGAATGAAGAAATAAAGGTGGATTTTCTAGGAAAAAGATTTGAAATGAGGTTGATTTGGAGAAAAATGGAGATGAACTAATTTGGAATGGAAATAAACTAGAATGAAGTGGAGAGAAACTCTCCCTCCTTACTAATAGGGTCGACCACTATTCATTAAGGTTAGGCTTAGGTTGGTTTGGTTACATGGTCTAAAATATCCCTCTCTACTTTCTCATGAAGAGGATCAACTAATCTTTAGAAATGAGTATTCTCTCATTGAGTCTAAATAGGTTTATAGGACCTAAATTGGTCATGACTAACTTGTTGCTCAACTAGTCTAGTCTAAACTCATTAAATAACCTATTAGTCACATATCAAATATATATACATATCATCAAAAAATTTAAATTATAACAAATTACCAAAATACCCTTGTCCTGAAAATGAGGTGGCTACAGTTTTGAGTTGGGATAAATCTTAGGTCAATAGGAATAAATCTGTATGTATAGGACCTATATTGAAGTGTTGAGCTAAAACTTAGGTTCCTAACTGCTGTATAAATCATATTCTAGCTTTCCTTAGCCCCTGAGCATAGTTAAATAAACCTAGAATTGAATTTTGCTCCCAAACACCTTTGTCTGAATTCAAGTCCACACTGAATTAGTACAGGCAATATACTAGACGATATACCAAACAATATACGATTGGAGCCCAAAACATCTAGCAAGTTTTGGGACTGTTATATGGTATTGAACATTATACTGAGTGATATACTGGCCGACATACCGTTGCCCTGTTGTTTTTCAGGAATGATCCTAGTTTTGTATGCCATTTTGTCACAAGGGCGCTTAACCTTCCCCAAAATATTCCTTAGTGACTTTCCACTCTCCCTTAGCCCTGGTATCCTAGAGTTTGGCTAGAGTGTTAATGATTTATCGATTACTAGAACTGTGGATTAACTAGTCGATTTGTATGATCAAGTAGGCCCTAGAAACCTAAGTGGGTGTACCATAGTATATGGTAGTCATATCCAAAACTTTGGTATAGTTGATATGCAGTGGATCGAAGAATTATCATAGGTGTTGAATTCATGAATTGTTTGATTACCTAGTTGGCCCAATTCCTGACATGGCAATATTGTATATATGTTTTCTATTACCAAGATGCATATCCAGGTACTGGTCCAGTTTTTGCACCAAGGTGATCCTAGTTATCTGATGCACAGTGGTGCCTTATCCTTGTCTTAGTTATTATATACTCCAGTGCGTATATACATGTAGTTGGTTAGTAGTTGTAGAGTGGATTAGGAATATGATTTAGTATTGATGATTGCATTTATGCTCAGGATGAATCTACGTTGGAACCATGGGGAACCAATTAGGATTCACACCAGCGTATGCGTACTCCTGTACGACATATAAGCTGTATGGTCGTGTGTCCACGACGTGGAATTAATTCTTGAAAAAATGGTAGGGTTAATTAGCTAGTTAAAAACACTTAGATTATTGGGGGAGAGGATCCTAATTTAGTACTTTTCTTATTGGCCAACCCAAATATTGTAGTATATCCTCATAATTTTTATGAACAATAGCATTTATGGTCTGTAATTCCTTGGACAATCAGAATTCTATGTTTTTATAAAAAGTCAATTTATGGTTTTTTGTCAGTGTTGACCATATGGCAGAAGAATGAACTTTCAGCGAGGCACAAAATTTCGACGGGACAATTTTTTGTGGCGAGAAGCATATATATATATATTTTTTTTTAGAAGCTGGCCATTTTGGCAAAAAAGGCTAGAATTGGTCTCTTTTTGCGAAGAGGCACTTATTTTATCTTTTTCTGGCAAAGCTAACCATTTTCCGCGAAGCTTATCATTTCACTGCTAGAATTTTCTATACTGGGGCTATCTTTTTGCATCTTTGTCTGATGTTGGCTTGTTGTGCTAATTCCATCTTTTTTGAGGTTCTACAATACTTCCATCAGATTTTTGATAATCTACTTACATCCTAATTTTGAAATACTTTAAATAAGTTAACTAACGTCTAATGGTTTTTTTTTTTTCTTCTTCTGTGTTTGTTGACGTTCATGTACATTTGAATCTAGAATCTAAAATTTGGAAGAAACCTTTCAATAGATCGTTGACGCTCTTACAATTCTTTAAGTTGGTTTTATCCAATGGGTCTCGTATTCTCCACATCAACAGATGCAGAAGGAGCCCAGCCCTATTCCTGTTCTGACGTAATAGCTTTCTGGAAAAGGTACTGAGTGACAATTGGTTCCTGCCACCAAAGACATTGTGCAACATAAGAGGCCCAGTCCCAAAAAAAAAAAAAACTTGAGATGCCTGGAGATGGAACATTTTGCTATATTCTCATAGGAAAATATCATGTGCTTCCTGGCAGCAGGAAACTAACAACTTGGTCAGCTCGTGGGCAATCTTCGTATTGAACAATGATTATATTTGTAAGAATGTACAATAGAATGATATCAACATTCTCATACTGCTTTAAGAAAGGCATAGACATACTTTGTATGCATGGAAGATGCGATTAGCTTGGGACCACTAGTGCATAATCACTCTTTTCTCAGGAAAGAAAAAAAAAATACGGTTTCGCCAACCAAACGAAGAATCAGTGTCATAACAACATAGTCATGGAGCTCCAAATTAAAGGAAACAATCTACATGGTATTTAAAAAAAGGAAAAAAAAATGCAAACATCCACGGTTTAATTTGAAATAAAAAAATAATATTCGTCAACATTAATATTAAAAAAAATAGGTAATTAATTTTTTGATTTAAAATTTGTTAAGTTATTTCATGTCAGCTTTCACGTCAGATGTCACATAATGAAAAATGATATAATCCAAAATATTTGGATGAAAAATAACAAAATTGATCTGAAATACGATATTTCTACTTTGGCTCTATCGAGATGACAAGACCATTCTATTAATGAATCAATTCTGCTACTCATCACTGCAAAAACAAGTAAATGATATCTTCTTCTATTATATGGTATTTAACATGGCAGCTGAAATTAAAAAATTTAATCTAAAAATTATCATTCAACTTTTTAACTTTAATATTAATTTTAGTATTAATGTTAATTTTAACATTACTGTTAAATTTTTTTATATCAACTGTTATGTCAGATGTCTTATAATGAAATATTACATCATCTAATTTTTTGGGGTAATGAAAAGAATGTTTGTTAATGAATTGTGCTTGCACAGGGTCCACTTTTCTTTTCAATAAAAAGAGTAACCATCTTTATTCAATTTAAAACATCAAGAAGACATCTGCATCTTGCAGTAGTTAATTTTGAATCAAAAGAGGCTGTGACACCCGTTCAGAGTTTACTAATCTGTAACATATATATGACATCAATACCAACCAAAATAGAAGTTCTTACCAACATCAGGATGCTTCCTGACTGGGTCACTGCCACTCTCCGTATCTAATCAGCTACTATAACTACCTATGCGAATATAACCTACGGAGAAGAAACAACAACAACAACAAATCTTACGTTGGCTATTGTACCGCGAAAGATGTGTCAGTGTGTAGAAATTCAAAACAACAACCTAAAAAAATACATTACAGTATGCATAAAGTTTCAAACATTATGTCTGGTTTGGATAGGAAAAAAATAAAAAATAAAAGTAATATATTTATATATAATTGTAAAAAAAAGAAGAGTTTGATGTATTTACAGGGAGGAGGAGCACTTGGCGAGTTGTTGGGGCCCGCCAACTGAGTTGGCGAGATACATGCAGGCCGTCAACTCAGTTGGCGAGGGATGCTGAGTTGGAGGTTGTGCCCGCCAACTGAGTTGGCGAGCGAGGGTATAGGGGAGAGGCTGTGACAATTGCACTCTGCCCGCCAACTCAGTTGGCGAGTAAGGATCCGTTCAGATACTTGGCAAGCATTATAGCCGTTGCACAACGGCTATTACATTCAACACTCTCACTCTATATATTTTCTATCTCAACCAAATCATCCAACACTCACTCTGTTTCCTCTCTTCCCTCTAGCAAAGTCTCCAACACTCTCTCTGCCTCTAGCAAAGCTTCAGTCAAAGTTTTGCCTGCAGCTAAAGTTCATCTGAGTTTCTTGTAGCAAAAATTCTCAACCGTCATGGATCGTAGCGTAAGAATTGTATGCTCGCACGGCGGTAAAGTAAATGGGTTAAATTACGAAGGAGGAGAAAGTATAATTTTTTCAACTTATCCGAATATTAGTTTTGAAAATATACGTAATCATATTATTGAACGTTGTTCTATTTATTATGATTTTATTCTGTCTATTTTTTGTTCTAATTAATTTTCGATAGATAGTGAAGATGCATGAAATTATATTCTTGAGATTAATTCACAATCACGGTATATAAAAATATATGTTATTAAAGTAGCAGCAACATTAGATAGTAGAAATAATGAATATTTTTCTGAATATCAGCATGTTAGTTCGGGTGCTAGTTCTTCTCACCAAATTGTTTCATTTATCCAAGAAAGTCATTCATCAGATGAATCTAACCATGATGATGATAGTGACAACGACGATGGAAATAGTGATGATTTAGTTGAAAATGTACACTATACGGTAGATGATGATGTTGTAAAAGCTATCACTGATGAAGTATTTAAGGGACAATTATTTCCTAGTCGTTCTCACT
Organism: Iris macrosiphon; assembly: GCA_036927795.1. Lineage (NCBI taxonomy): Eukaryota > Viridiplantae > Streptophyta > Magnoliopsida > Asparagales > Iridaceae > Iris > Iris macrosiphon. Next base: position 91,236,281 of record JAYESA010000012.1, read on the forward strand.
TTAGAAGCTTTATAAGTAATTTAGCAATTAAATATAATTTTAGTTGTTCAGCTAGTGTTATGAATAATGTTCGTGGAATTATATATAGTTGTGATCAACCAAATTGTAATTGGAGAGTATATGTCAAATCTATTGGAAATGGCGATATAGTTAAAGTTAGTACATTAGAAAATCGTCATTCTTGTTTAGGGAGACTTAGTACAGGACGTCATCGACTAGCTACCGTTGCATGGATTAAGACCATGATAATTGACATTATTAGAGATAACCAGTCATACAATCCATCACAAATTGTTAAAGATATATATAGGGAGCACCGTATACAAGTTATTTATTCCAAAGCCTGGAGAGCCCGAGAGACAGCATTTGTCAAAATTAATGGTAGTTATGATGAGGCATACGCTAGTCTTGAGAAGTATTGTTATAGAATTATGGAGACAAATCCAGGTAGTACATGTTTTATTAAAACTGCCGAAAACAATAGCTTCCAACGAATTTTTATTTATTTTAAGTCATGTATTGATGGATTTTTAAGGGGCTATTTACCAGTTATTAGTACAGATGCTACATTTCTTTCGTCTAAATATCAAGGTATCTTATTTATTGCTTGTGCTCACGATCCTAACTATCAATTATATCCTATAGCTTATGCTGTTGCTGAAGGTGAGAATAGTGATTCTTGGTCTTGGTTTTTAAATTCTCTTAAAATATCTTTTGAAAGTTGTTTTAATGATTGGAGTACAATTTCATTTATATCTGACAAGCAAAAAGGATTAATAAATGTTGTTCGTGCTATTTTTCCTGCATCTCCTCATCTTTTTGTATTCAGCATTTTAAACAAAACATGAAAAAAGTTACCAAAGAACCAGTATTTCAATACTTGTTAGACTCGCTTGCTAGATCATATAATGAAATGGATGCAGAGAGTATGTTTGATATAATTAAAGTCGAGAACATAATTTTGTACGATTGGCTTATTAGTGTAAACGATGAAAGTCGTCGATTTGAACATTGGATAACAGCGTATGCTACTTGTCCTAGATTAGATATTAACACTTCTAATCTTGCTGAATGTTTCAATAGCTGGATTAAGAAATTACGAGATAAGCCAATAGCAATACTTCTCGATGGTATTAGGGCCAAGATTATTACACTTCATGACAATCATAGAAAGAATGCTGAAAATATAGACACAGATTATTGTCCGATGATGTTAAAGACCATGGCTTGTATTATCAAAGAGAAGAATCACCTAGAAATATTAGCTATTGATAGTTATAAGTTTGAAATAACAAACCGTGTAACAAGTAGAACCTATATTGTTAATATAACTGACAGATCTTGTACATGTTTTTGATGGTACCATACTTATATACCATGTATACATGCATATTTTGTTTGTAGATATTGCAATATTAGTATTGATAATTTTTATCCTGCAGTATTTTCGACGGAGACCTTGAGAAGTGCATACGCACCAAAAATGGAGCCAATTCCAGTTTCCTACAAGATCCAAGCTCCTTTGGTTAGAGGACAAATTGGGGTACCAGATGTAAGATGCAAAGCCGGAAGACCAAAGAAGAACCGCATCAAACCCCGGAATTCATCGACGAGAGATCTACGTTGCAGTAATTGTGGTGCTATGGGACACAATCGAAGAAGATGTACTAGTCAACCGAGAGAGTAAAATAGAATTGTTCAATACAAACTTAAAAATATTGTAATAGTGAGTCTGATAATGAAAGTCTACTTAAGAATTGTTCAATACCCAAATATTGCAATCAAACATTATTACAAATCATACAAATATTGTAATCATACATTATTACAAATTATCTACTCATCCTCCTCCACGTCTTGTTGAGTTTGGGTAGGCAGCAGTGCTGATGGAGTCGAAAAAAATTGTGTGAATATCTGGTAGCTTTCATCTCCAGAAGTCTGGTAACTCGGGCCCGCTCCAGCAGTCTGGTAACTCGGGCCCGCTCCAGCAGTCTGGTAACTCGGTCCCGCTCCAGCATACTGGTAACTCGGGCCCGCTCCGGTATACTGGTCACTCGGGTCCGCTCCAGCATAATGGTGAAAAGGGTCCTCTGCAGCATCCCTCCAACGACGACGAGAGTGTCTCTGTCGTACTAAGCCGGTCAGATAGTTTTGTGGAAGACGTGATTGTACTGGAGACATTTCAGGTTCCCGTCCAATACCCAGATGATCAACACGAGTCACAAGTTCCTCCATAAGAAGCCGACTTTGTGGGGAAAGGTTTATATCAGGTTGTTGCAAATATTGTCAGTATACACCACTCTGAAATATGAAACTTGTAAATTAATATATTGATCATATCTATGTATATGTATTTTTTAAAGTATAATGAAGTCATACCAAATTATGTATGCCATCGGCAAAAGCACGCAGAGTAGAATCATCTACGGATCTACTCTTGAACCTTTGCTCCTCATATTGGTATACTCGGTTGCTCATAAGAGGGCATCCCCACCATTGCCTATAGTCCAGGTTACCCATGTCTGCATAATGTAAACAAAATTTTAGCAAACTATTTACACTAAATCAATACGAATAATGAGTAACTTAGAACTTACATTCCGTAGCAGATCTTAGTCTGGGAGATATGTCCCTCACACTATAATTCTCGAACCGATTATTCCAGTCAGCAACGAGACCAAGGATTCGTTGTAATGCATTTGCTGCCTCATAACCGACTGTCGGTGGATCATCGAAAATTATTGGGCTCATTTCGAATTGTCGAAGAACACGGTCTGCCGGATGGTACATGGTGAACCGATCATATATAATATGAGATCTATGTAAAGTAAACGAATATGATGTCCTCTTGATTTCTAGAGCATCATCTTCACATGAGTAAGGTAACTAGGTAACCTATTTAAAGATATTGTATCAAATAGATGTGATGTTTATCTACGATCAAAACTGAAATAATTTAAAGATATTTATTAGATATTTAAAAATTGCCTCATGATACTCCAGTGTATCAAATTGGCTACGATAAAGTGATATACTCCTGTATTGGTAGTGTTGATAATCTACTACATCTGTGGGCCATCGCATAGCAACTGAAAATACTCCAACATCACTGAGAATGCTAGGAACAGGCCTACCAATATAGAAGTGCTCGTAGGACCAGAACTATAAAACAAAAATATGACATTAGTACAAACATAATTTGCGTATAAAATTACTCTAATTTTTTTAGGTCTTTCATTCATACCTGAATCAGTAAAATACATCCACAAATACTCTTGCGATTGGATCTCACAAATTCTGTCAGATTGGCGTATAAAAAGGCAAGAGTAGCAACTCCCCACGCATGCTGAGTAGGTTTTGTCAAATCATCCAAGAATGGTAGAAGCTGCACATTTACCATATTTTCCGATGCATCGGGAAATAGAATTGCACCACATAAACAGAGCAGATACGCTCTAGTGCAACGAATGACCTGAAAATATTAAGTGTTATATAGACATTAAATTAAGTCATAAACAAATATTACTAATAAAAATACATAACCGTATTTTATCTACATCAACCACCCCGTCAATAGTGTGATGTAGGTCCATGAAGTTGCCACGAAGCCATGTAAACTTCACAAAATTGTCGTCTTTTATACCAGATGGAGAGCTAACACCGAGATAACTCCTGATCAGATCAGATCCCTTTAAGTGCGGATCAAAATATATAACGTCACCTTTAATAGGTAACCCTAGTATATTTGCCACATCAAATAGGGTGATCGTCATCTCGCCGAATGGGAGTTGGAAAGTGTTACGTTCATGCCACCAACGCTCCGCAAGACTTACAACTAAATGAAGATCGTGGATTAAATATCTAACACGATCTATATAGTGAAATCCAAAGGATTCCACCAAAGCCTTTTGAACCGAATTTAGCTCCCACGTACGATAATTTCTTTCGGTCCGCCAATGTACATGGATCCGGGTTCGTAAACTAAGATCATGGTCGTATAACTATAAAAAAATATGTATTATATTTTGTGTGTAAATTACTTAACTTGGAAACTTATAATTTCAAAAATTACCTCGCCAGTAAATATCCGACTAGAAATGTGGACTTCACGTTGCTTAATAATAAGCTGGGTAGTCGGTCCACCAGGAATACGACCGTCATTGTGGTTAGCCATCTCCAAAAATGTAGATTATATGATGAAGGGGGGTTGCTATGAGGAGGAGGAGGAGGAGGAGAAGTGCTATGAGTAGGAGGAGGAGGAGGAGTTGGGGAGGTAGTTATAGGGAGGGGAAGGGGGGGGGTCTCCGAGAAGGGAAATAGTCGGGATGGGTGGTCTCTGAGGCGTCAGGGGTCAGGGGGGGTCTCCGAAGCGTCTTGGGAGGGGAGGATAGGGGCCCGCCAACTGAGTTGACGATCTGTCCAGAACCCGCCAACTGAGTTGGCGAGTTCCTCTCGAACTCTGGACCCCGCCAACTCAGTTGGCGAGTGTTCCTCCTCCCTGTAAATACACCAAACTTATTCTTTTTTACAATTATATATAAATATATTACTTTTTAGAAAAAACCGAAAAAAAAAAAAAAAACCAACAACAAATCTTACATAAACTATTGAGGTTGAATAAAGAATTTAACTCTCAAGTTTCAACTATATCACACGCACTCAACCATATACAACATACATAAACCAACTAAGTGGTATCTATCACATCGATGATACAAGAACTAATTAAGCACCTATACACATCTTAACAACTAAAGCTTTGTTACTACTTGGTACTGCGACCACCAACTCCAACCACCACAGCCAGTTAGATCACAGCTCCAAACCAAGCCTCTGGCTAGCCTTGTCGCACTGCACGGCAGCGAACCCGACCCTACCATTCTCCAGATCGTACTCCACCCATACGTTCTGCTGGTGGTGATGGCCGATGACGTAGGCCTCCATCGGCACCAGGTCCGAGTTCCCGAAAGTCAGGCACCAGACCCCGTCCTTCCCTCTCCTCTCCCCGGGGGCGCGGTACAGCAGCCTCTCCCTCATCACCCTCACCTCCGCCCCGCGGAACACCAGGCTCACCCCCGGCAATTTATTGTACGGCATCGGCGCCCCTTCCCGAACCAGGAAGCACGTGTCGAAGGCCCCCTGGAACACGAAGTCCGGCTCGTCGAGAACCCGAAGGATTTGTTTAGTCTGGCGCAGGAACTCCGACTTGAGGACTTCGTATGCTGGACCGAGGAGGAAGGTGAACTGCGTTCCGGAGTCCACCATGGTCTGCCCCGCGCCGGTGTGGTCGGGAACCAGCACCGACTTCGGTATCGGCAGTATGGTGTTAGCCAGTTTGATCCCTTCAAGCTGGACGGAGTAGGCGACGCGGTCGAAGTAAGGGAGCGGGAGCGAGATCTCGACGAGGGGGGTGTAGTTGAGCTGGACTAGGAAGTCCAAGTTGGACTCTCCGATGAGTAGGACCCCGGAGGAGTCGCTGTCGGAGATGCAGTAGGAGAACTTGCGGGTGTCAGACTGGGTTATGAAGGAGAGGGCCCCGCGGTTCATGCCGAGCAAGCCGGCGGTGAGGGCGTCCTCGGCGGAGGAGGAGTAGCTGGAGTCCATGCAGCCGAAGACGGTTTTGAAAGGAGGAGCCTGGCCGACGAGGAAGGTGTCGACGGAGAGGGAGCCCTCGGAGGAGGAAGCGTCGGCGTAGGAGAGGGAGACGTGGCAGCGGGGAGTGCGGTGGGGGGAGGAGTCGCAGGTGGCGGGAACGGGGAGGTCCCGCGCGCGGGAGCTGCAGAAGGGGGAGGAGCAAGGGAGGGGGTAGTAGGAGGAGGAGGAGGCCGGACGAAAGCGGGGGGGAGCGGCGGAGGAGTTGCAGCGGAGCCAGGTGAGCTCGCTGCCAGTGTCGAGTACTAGGGAGACGTTCTGCGGAGGGGTGCCGACGGAGAGGGGGACGGTGAGGCTGACATTGTGGTGGAATAGGAGCTTGTTGGGAGGCTTGGGGAGGGAGTATGATGGTATTGTTTGCTTCTTCAATGGGAGGATGAGTGGCTTTGAAAGACCATTACTAACACTTCTACTTCTCGTACTACATCTAGTAAATGGTTTTGTTGTTTTGGAAGAAATTATTGAGAAAGAATGAAGAGGTTGGGAGAGTAGTAGTAGTAGCGGAAGAAGAACAAGTGTTGGAAGAGAAGAGGAGGCCATGTTTGTGTTTGTGAAGAGGAGATGGGATGTGCAGGCAGAGGAAGTGAGGGAAGGGGTGTGAAATTTATAGGTAGGGCTGTTTGTTTGTGAGTCTAATTCTGGTGACAAGAAGTAAGGCCAAGAAGGTTTCTCTCTTTGTGGACTACTGGGGAAGGAAGACAGGCGGAGAATATTAGGAATTTGAATCCTCAAGCAGAGAGAGAGGGAGGGGGCTTGGGCTTGATGTGATGGGGTTGGCTTGTTTGGATGTGCGGGGAGGGTGGTGTTAGGAGGAAGGATAATAAAGAAAGAAGGCTAGCTAGCTAGTCTTGGTGATTAGATAGATAGCTCCATATTTGTGACTTTTGTAAGTGAGATGGCTGGCTTGGAAGTGGTAGGATGCGGGGAAGGTTCGAGCAAAATGAAAAGAAGTATTCACATATATGTACACAAATTCAAAATTATTAGGTCTTTACAGTCTCCCCTCTGGTCGAACTAGTGCTAGGGGCCGGTTTGGTAGCCCACAAAACAGACTGGTATTGGTAACTTTGATCTACTGTTCTTAACTCTTTGGACTTCCGGTATTTAGTCTCCAGAACTTCAAAAAAAGTCTTTGTGCTGAAAAAGTGATCCTTGTTTGGATCTCCTGTGGTCACCCTATCAACCGTTCCTCGTTCCATTCCGGCAGCTCTCTACGAAAAAAATTCAAACTATTTTCTTTCCTCAATAAACGAATTTTGTACGAAATTCTTGTAGATCTACTCGATGCAGACAAAATTTTGAGAAAACAATTTGTTAGATCTACTCTTGATCTCCTAGATCTAGTGGAAGATCTACATAGAATTACTAAAATCTACTCGATGCTATTAAATTTTTTTTCGGACACAAGTTTTTCATTCAGTGTCTCAGCCAATATATAATTTTTGAAAGAAAAAAAATCTTCATTTCACTGTTTTGCTACATGTATAACTGAACAAAAAAATTAGTAAAAAATTTACTGTTTCAGAAGAGGATAATATGAAAGATGGCTGAAAAAGATTGTATTTTATTTATGTATTCAATAACATATAAATACAAGGGAAGAATATGTTGGAGCTTAGCTGTTAGTCCTATAATTGTGGTAACCTATCTTACTTGGCTAACAACCGAATCCCATAGAATAAGGGAGACGGTTATATGCAAGCGAACACTCCCCCTCAAATTGGTGCATATATATCACTCATTCCCAACTTGGATAGGAACTTTGAGAGAACCTGACCTGCAACTGCTTTCGTAAGTATGTCTGCTAACTGGTCCTCTGTTCTGATTGGTGGTACTACAATAATTTTATTGTCGATCTTTTCTTTGATGAAGAACCTGTCAACTTCAACATGTTTTGTCCTGTCATGTTGAACGAGGTTATGTGCAATGTTACGGACAGCTTGATTGTCACAGAATAACTTCATCGGTTCCGTATTATCGAAGCCTAAATCCTTCAACAGTTTTTTGATCCACAATATTTCATAAATCTCCAATGCCATACCACGATATTCAGCCTCTGTACTCGAGCGAGCAACCACATTTTGCTTCTTGCTCCTTCATGTAACTAAATTACCTCCCACAAATGTAAAGTAACCTGATGTAGAACGTCGATCATCAATCGCCCCTGCCCAATATACATCTGTATATCCCTCGACTCTGAGATGATTATTCTTCTTGAACAGTATCCCTTTTCCTGGACTTCATTTAAGATATCGTAATATTCTCAACACTGCATTCATATGTTGTTCTCCAGGATCATGCATAAACTGGCTAACCACTCCCAACGCATGAGCCAGATCAGGCCTGGTATGTGCCAAGTACATTAGCCTGCCAACTAACCTCTGATATCTTCCTTTGTTCACTGGTACTTGATTTGGATTCATTCCAAGCTTCAACCCTTCCTCCAATGGAGTATCAACTAGTTGACAACCCAACATACATGTTTCTCGTAACAAATCCAAAGTATATTTTCTTTGAGAGAAGAAAATTCCAGATTGGCATCTAGATACTTCGATTCCCAAGAAATACTTCAAGGAGCCTAGGTCTTTCATCTCAAACTCGGGTGATAAATATTTTTGAAGTGCTAAACGTTCTTCCTCATCATTTCCAGTAACCACCATATCATCGACATACACAATGAGGGCTGTCATTTTACTTCCCTTTCGTTTTATGAACAGAGTGTGGTCGAAATTACTCTGCTCATACCCAAACTTTCTCATAGCTGTTGTAAACCTACCAAACCAGGCTCTTGGAGATTGTTTGAGACCATACAAGGATTTTTTTAGTCTACAAACCTTTCTTCCATGTGATAATGGAACATTGTATCATGGAGGCAAGTCCATATATACTTCCTCAGTCAAGTCTCCATGTAAGAAAGCGTTCTTCACGTCGAGTTGATGCAGAGACCAGTCACAATTAGCTGCTAGGGACAACAGTACACGAACTGTGTTGATCTTTGCTACAGGTGCAAATGTCTCTGTGTAGTCGATCCCATATTTTTGTGAGTATCCCTTCGCCACCAATCTCGCTTTGTAACGATCAATAGTACCATTTGCTTTATACTTCACAGTATAAATCCATCTGCACCCTACCGGCTTTATTCCAGCTGGTAAATCAACTATCCTCCAAGTGGCATTTTTCTTCAATGAGTTAAACTCTTCATTCATCGCTGCCTGCCATTTAGGTTCAGCTAAAGCTTCCTGCAAACTGTTAGGAATAGATACAGAGGATAATTGACAAGTAAATGACTTATTTGATTTTGACAAATGATCGGTAGACACATAGTTACTCATAGGGTATTTTACATTATTTTTAGGATCAGGCTCATATGTGGGTTTAGGAATACCTCGATTATGATGTGGTGGGAGACGTTGTGGTTGTGGAACATCCAACTCTGGAGACGATTGGTTATCATCCTCATTGCCCGTTGGCAAGGAGGAAGCAGGCATGACTATAGGCGTTGGTACTGGCCCCCCTGAACGACTGTAGGTTGTGGCACTGGTGACTCCTGTGTTTGTAGCTCCATAATAGTTGGCTCTTCAACCTGGGGTGTATAACCAGTTGTCTCTTCATCACTGATATCAACAATCGCTTCAATTGTGTGTGAATTTTTACTATAATCCAGAGTCTGAACCTCCTATTTCCTCTCCCCCTGAGGTAAAGAATCGGACGATAAATAATACATATCATGTTCATGGAATACCACATCCATGGTGACGAACATCTTCCTGGTAGGTGGGTGATAACACCGGTAGCCTTTTTGGTGTAAGGCATACCCAACAAACATGCACTTCAGGGCACGAGGTTCCAGCTTACTTCGTTGTTGTTTATAAAGATGAACGAAGGCTACACACCCGAACACATGAGGAGACAAGTTGGGTCTAGGTGGTGCGGTGACCAGAGCAGAGAGCTCCTGGCAGGGTGTTCAAAAATCCATTGTACGGGATGGCACACGGTTGATTAAGTAGGCAGTAGAGACAAGGGCCTCACCCCAATAGAACAACGGGGCGTTAGCTTCAAGTAGAGAGGCACGCACCATATTTAGGAGGTGACGATTCTTCCGCTCAGCCACGCCATTTTGTTGTGGTGTATATGGACATGTCATCTGATGAGCAATACCATGATGATCTAGGAACTTACGGAGATCTGAATTCACATATTCACGCCCATTATCACTACGAAGGACTTGTATTTGTGCTTTATATTGGACAACAACCATTTTGTGAAATTTTTTGAAGGCAGTACACACCTCATTTTTCGATTTCAAAAGAGACACCCATGTCATACGTGTACAATCATCAATAAATGTTGCAAACCAATGGGCACCACATAAAGTAGCAATTCTAGATGGATCCTATACATCTGAATGTACTACCATAAAAGGGACAGAACTTTTTTTTAAACTTGGAGAGAAAGTACTACGATGGCTGTGCTAATTCACACACATCACACTTAAAATGGGAAATATTACCCTTTGCAAATAAACTAGGAAAAAGTTTCTGTAAATAACCAAATGAGGCGTGTCCAAGACGACGATGCCATAACCAAATATCATTAACATTTTTTTTCTGCTTTCCTTGTGTACCTCCAACTGAAAGGGCTTTTATCAACTGATGATTACTGTCTGATGTTAAATCCAAGTAGTAGAGCTTGTCCCGTCTAGTGCCATAACCAATCGTCTTCCGAGTCTGGATGTCCTTAAACACACAGAAACAAGGCCAAAAAATGATAAGGCGGTTTAGAGCAATAGTTATTTGGGTAACAGATAATAGATTATAATCAATGGATGGAACTACAAGGACAATATCAAGATTGAGATTGTCATTAAGGAAAATAGTGCCTTCCCCAATAACAGGGATAGAGCTGCCATCTGCGGTGGTCACATCGGTTTAATATGAAGGATTTAAATTCTGAACAAGTTGGAATCAAAAGTCATATGTGTCGTAGCACCCGAGTCAATTAACCATGTATTATTCATAGCAGAATCAGAAACTTTTAAAGCCTTACCCCCGGAGAATTAGACAGTCTTCCCGAGCAGGCCCTTGTTACCTGCTGTCGTGACTAAAGCAGTTGCTTTCTCAGCTATCAGTTCTGTATCATCCTTGACGTTAGTCACAGAGGCTAAATTTTTGTTGAAGCGAGAGTCACGGGTTTTGTCCCAGCCTTCAGGGTAGCCAATCAATTCGTAGCATCTTTGCTTGGAGTGTCCAGGTCTTCCACAATGCTCACACTTGCCATATTGACGTGAGGCACGATCACCACTCGACTGATTATATGAGCGTCCGGATCGAACACCTCTATACTGTCCACTTCCTCAGAGAAGGTTCGAGTAGATGAACCAGAACGGTTCTGTGGAGTACGATATCGAGCCACCATCGCTTCAGCCTTATCTTCTTCTGTCTTCATGGCTTCCTTCCTATCACATTCTCGACGAACATAGGCATAGGAAGCCTGTAGGCCAAGCGGAGGATCCTTCCGGAGAACTTCACCACGAACTTGTTCAAAATCATCATCTAGGCCTCCGAGGAATAAGTAGACTCTCTGTCTCTCCTTTGACTCCAGGTAGGTCTTGAGATCTTTGTAACAAATTATGGCAATCTTGCTGTAGTGATCCAGCTCCTGAAAAATTTCAGTCAGTTCTCCAAAGTAGACGGATATGGGCCTACCATTCTGTTTGAGGTGAGAGGCTTTCTGGTTCAAAGTATACACCCTTACTTCATCATTCTCATCAAAGAAGGCTGTCTTCAAGACATCCCATATCTCCTTGGCACTCGGTAAGCGGATGTAGCGCTTCATGATTTCTGGCTTCATGGATGAGAGAAGCCAACTCTTGACTTTTTGATCCTCAGAATACCAATCTTCATATGTAGGATCATCTTCAGGTGAGTCTTTGATCGTACCCCGAAGGTACCCTATGTTTTTCCTCCCAGCAACATGCATCCCTATGAGCGGAGCCCATAGATCATAGTTGCTTTCATCAAGCAGTATTCCAATATTAAAGTTGGAATTCTTTGCTTGAACGACAACAGGGGGAAGCACCACTGGAGGAAATGGGTTTCTTTTCGTCACCCATAAAATCCAGTGGAGATAAGAATCAGCAAATCGGTTGGTGTCTCGACGTGCTGCTCAGTCGGAGTCGGCACGGTTGATCGAGAGCTTACAAACCCTGCTAGAGGGAAAGACGGCGACTTGAGGAAAGGGGCGGCCGAACCCGGCCTTAGATCCCAACCTGATCTGGTCGACGGATCTAAGCGGAGCAACTGCGGAAGGGAGATCGACGGGTGCACATGCACGACCCACCAGCAAGCTCTGGAGACGAAATCGAGCTCGGAGGCGCCTGCGTTCAGCAGCGGCTCGACGCTGACGGTGATCGACGCACGACCCACCATCAGGCTCTGGAGACGAAACCTGGCTCTGATACCATGTTTCAGAAGAGGATAATATGAAAGATGGCTGAAAAAGATTGTATTTTATTCATGTATTCAATAGCATATATATACAAGGGAAGAATCTATTGGAGCTTAGCTATTAGCCCTATAATTGTGGTAACCTATCTTACTTGGCTAACAACCGAATCCCATAGAATAAGGGAGACGGTTATATGCAAGCGAACATTTACTGTAGCAAAATTAATTTATATTAAATTAATGCAAACGAAACAAGTTTATCTAAATTAAAAATAAAGGCTCAGTCCGCCAACTCAGTTGGCGGAAAACACAACGAAGCAAACATGTGTACAGAAAAAGTCAAATGTGGACTCCACTGTCTAATTTTTGCAACACTGCACAATTTCAGCCAACAGTTTTGACGAAAATTGGGCAGTGGGACCTGCTTGGTTTGGGGTGGTTTGGTTTGGTTTGGTTGGTTTGGTTTGATTTGGTTTGTTTTATTAGTTTTTTTAATTAGTTATGTTTTGGATTTTTTTTATTTAGTTTTTTCTATTTAGTTTAATTTTGCATTTTTTTTATTTAGTTTAGTTTTGGATTTTTGTTTGATTTTTATGTGGGTTTGAAATTTGAATTTTGGTTTGGTTTGATTTTTATGTGGGTTTGAAATTTGATCTGGGTCTATGGATTGATGTTGGTTCAGGAGTTAGTTTTGGTTCATGTTCAATGACTATTGTTTCGGTTTGGTTTAACATGGAAGGAGGTAATGTTCTTCGATTTGGTTTAACGAGGAAGAAACAAAAAAAATTACACAACAAAAATACTGAAAGACAAGAGACTTGACAAGAAAAAAGAAGAAGAGACTTGACAAGAAAAAAAAAACGTGAGAGAGTAAAGAAAATTGGTCCATTTCATTGTTTTGCTACATGTATAACTGAACAAAAGAATTAGTTCACTGTTTTGCTCCAAAATTCATTTGTAAAAGATTTACCGGTTGTTTTGTTCACTGTATAACAGTAGGAAAAAAATTCGAATAGATTTTTTTTAGTTCACTGTTTTGCTTCACTTACAAAGAAAATTACTGAAATGAAGAATTTTTTGGTTCAGTGAAATAAAAATTTATTCTGAGAAGATGATCATGTTAAGGGGGTAATTTCCACATACATATGCATGTTGTTTTGAAGTATGTATGAGACGATTATATTAAATGGACGATTCTAAAATGAGTTCTACACATACATATGCATGCTGTTTTGACTATTATGAGACAGTAATATTATGAGGACAATTCTAAAACAACTTTACTATTAATGAATGTTGTTTTGACTATGTATCAATTTTACTGTAATATCTTTGTAAATCTTAATTGCAGGGTATCAAAAGGAATAACATTTGAGTTCTGCACATACATATGCATGCTGTTTTGACTATTATGAGACGGTTATATTATGTATACACTAAAACAACTTTACTTTTAACGAATGATGTTTTCACTATGTATGTATCAATCTTTAGTGTAATGTTATTGCAAAATCTTAAAAGCAGGGTATTAGAAGGAATAATATTTTAATACTTGCTAGAGTTGATGGTTTCTCCTTTCACTTTGGAAATGGTAGGAAGTAGCCAACTCGTAGCTATTTGGTTGCTACGGTGTTGAGTGTGAGTTCTTGCCATGGTTGATGGCTTCCCTTTTCATTTTGAAATGCTTGGAAGTAGCCAAATTGTCACGTCTCATACCAGAATTAATACGAGAAACAGAGATATGACACTGCCACACTACGGAGTACCCATATATCCAAAATACGGTCAATGTTGTATATAGACAAAGGAGCGCATATAAATTCACCTAGGGTCGCACAGAATATCCATGCCTCAATCATTCAAACAAGAAGCAGTAAGCATACAACATGTAAAATAAAGCATTAAGGCGTCCCAAACGCTATATCAAAATAATTTGGGAACTAGCCGTACAAAATGATAAGCTAGTAGGGTATCAATAGTACATGACTTAAATCAACTACAATCTGAATAAGTATAACCATGTAAAGGAAACTAATGTCCAGACATGTCGGCTAACAGGTGTCGGTGGCTAAATGCCCAAAGAGAAAATGAATGTACAATATGAGTGGTGAAAAAGAAACCCACTCATGTCCCTCAGCGGCCATCCGTCTGGTGCGCACCTTTAGTCAAGGAAAGATACATTGGATCCTCGGGCTCTGGCTCTAAATCTGATCAAATAAAACCACTGGGGTTAGACCCCAAATAGCAATATCACTCCCCATTCCCAAATATACGTAGCGTATTATTTTCTTGCTTACATGTTTAATAGATGTATGAGACTTGACATATTCTTTGTTTATCTTGGTTCATGGTTTATTTGTTGGGTTGGTTTAATCATGGGTTCGCCATGGTCTAAACTATAAGACAACATTTCCTTTCTCTCTCTCTTCATTCCTTCATTTTCTCTCTCTCTCTCTCTCTCTCTCTTGTGTTTTCTTCCTCCAAGTCTTATGCAAGTACACCTTGCATGAGAAATGGAGAAATCCTCCATATTATTGGTTCATAATGTTTGTTATGAGTTTCTTAACACTTTTAATACTTGAATTTTTTGGTTTTGATGGGTAGTTTTGTGTAGATCTACATTTAAAGTTTAGAGTTTTCATAGGTTTAATGTGTTTTTTCGTGATTTTGATCTACTAAAACATGGTATTTTAGCAAATAAGTTTTTGTGGTGGATGAAGCACCTTATTTCAAGCATTTTGGCTTTTGTTTTACTTGATTCAGAGTAAAAATGAAGTTTTTTATAAAAAAATAATTTTTGAATTTTTGTAACTTTTTCGCCATGACTGAACTTGTTGTCGAGAGAAAACGAAGTTCTCATGTGGCCAACACCTTTGCCGCATAACCAACCAACATGCGTCCATCCTGTTGGATGCATGACTGACCATTTAACAAAGTCTTATGGAGCTAAGTGACTTAACTTCTTGTGTTTTGTTCGCTGGACGAATGAGAAATTTGCTAAGTCCAAAGAGCATATGTGGCCGAGTGAGTTCATATGCGGCAAGTAGAGTATACGACCACTTTGCTTGGATGCATGACTCTGAACTGTTGGCATATGTTTATATGAATTTGGTCATTTCTCTCTGACACACTTTAGTCCATGTCACATCAGTCACATCAATCACTTTATGTCACTTTATTTATTGGCCGTCACTTCGACACTTGTCCTAAAGTGTAGTCTTTAACCCTAAGCATGCGGCCTGGCCTTCATATGCGGCCAAGTGGTTCATGCGGTCTAGAGACATATGCGACCACGACTTCCCTTTCGGCCTAGAGACATATGCGTCAGGACTTCCCATGCGGCCTAGAGACCCATGCGGCCTTGATTGGTTTGATTGAATATTTTTCTTATTCCTTATAGTTTATAATTGTGTTAATGCTTGTGTTATGATTCTAAAGGAGAATGAATTTAGTAACCAGATCTCGTGCCAGACATGACCAAGAGCTAAGATTGACTATGAACATGGCATGAGTTGAACTGTGATTTCAGTATGAACCAGACTAAGTGGATAGTGACTAACCGGCTATGTGCATGACATAAGTTTCGTGTTACAATATAATCTTGATTCATGTGACCCAATGTATAATTGGTAATTGGACTCGATTGCTGTGTCTGTGCTGGTAAAATTATTGCCTAAAAATAAATATGATCAGATATGCGCCGAGGTACGACATACCGTGTCACGTGTTAAGTGATTTATATTTGAATTGTGCATCGATAATGCCTCCAAATTCCTGAATGCGTGATATTATAAATATATATTGTTTCCCTAGTACGGACATGATATGCGAGTCAACTACCAAAGCATGGCTAAGATATTGATTGACTGAATGTTGTATACACACTCGGGTGAATCCAGACCGAACTTCCATGGATTCGTATCAAACGTACCCGTACTTTGTACGATATTTTAAGAAAAATTTTCATGTGACCACGCCTTAAGATTTTGAACAAAATAGAGGGGTAATTAGGTAACTAAAAATTGCTAGTAATATTTGGAGGGAACGGTATCCCGAGATCATGCCAACGAACCTTTCTACAGAGATTCATTCTAAGTGCGATGTGGGCTGGCCACCACAGATACTATATATCATATGCCTTAGTGGGGTGCAGTATCTGACCTATTATTATGCCAAGCCACTGTTTTACTATAGAAATATTTGAACCACTAATACAGTATTTTTAGCGCAGTGCCCCTAAGGGAGCTGGTGCATCTCGTGTAATACATGTTTGATTCATCTATTGGCTCGATTAGCTCATGTTTGACAATAATGTGATTTGAGGATAACTATTATGCATTATTTCTGAGATAACCTCAGACTCCACAAATAGTAAGTCGTACAAATGATTAGTCGATATAAAGAAAATATTCTTGGTTCTGATTATACTATTCGGTTAGTAGCCAGGGGAAATGGACTATCATAGTGTGATGGTTCAACCCTTTTGGTTGTAGGGTTGGGCCTTTGTGCTAGGGTATGCCATAGACCTAAGTTACGACACTGAACCTATGTATTATTATATAATTATTTCTTGATTTTTTATTTCTCTATTTCATGTTTCCTTTGTGGTAATTGATATTTGGGGTCTAACCCCACTGGTTTCGCATGGCTAGATTTTGAGCCAGCATCCGAGGATCTAGCGTACTATCCCCCAACTCAGTCGCAGAGAATAACGAGTGGGTTTTCTTCTTCCCTTCTCGTCATTGTACATTTACTTCTTTTGGGCCTTTAGCCATCGACACCTGTTAGCCGGTACGTCTGTACATTAGTCTTCTTACATGATTGTATTAAATCAGACTGCAGTTGATCACTGTCATATATTTTTTCTACTCTTTCAGCTTCTTATTTTGTACAGCTAGTCTCCAGAATATTTTGAGAAACCGTTTGGGATGCCTTATTGCTTTATCATATATGCTTTATGTTTACTATTTCTTGTTTAAATGATTGAGACGTAGAACTTCTTGAACCTAGAAGACTTGATTGTAGCATGCACCCCCTTGTCTTATTACAGCTGTGATCGCCGTATGACGTATAGTACCTTATACGGGGTAGCTTGCCATTTCGTCTCTGTATTCCGGTACTGGAACGTGACAAGGTTTGAGTGGTGGCCCATGCAGGTCTGTACTTCAGACTTGTCAGGTGTCATGGCCATAGGAGTCTCAATCAAACATAATCCTTATTGAAATTATGAATTCATCGTCTTCTATACTCAGCTTGAAATTTCCCAGATTGATTGCTTCTTTGTTCTTTCTCGTCCTGTACTTCATTGTTTCTTGTGCTCTTCTTTAAGGCTTCTTCTTCTCCCGATGTTGTAGCAACAAGAGAGAAAAAGTTTTCAATTGAACAAGATCCTGTAGAACCCTAGCCAAGGATCCGAGTTGAGCCCACAATAAATTGGATAAACCAGCAGGCTCCAGGTGTTCCCATACCTCCCGTAGTGCTGGCAATACTGGATACCCCAGCCTTGTTAAAGATTATCCGTGGATTGTTGGCTGCCCAACAACACCATATGGTGGTGCACCAATAACAAAAAAAATAGCAACATCAGCAACAACAACTTCAACAACAAGAACAAAATGTCGTGTTGAACAAGGGTTACAGACGACCCTAGAATGAGGCAAGAGAACAGATTCTGGGGCATCTGTTAGATTTTGCAGACTGAACCCCAGATATTTTGATGGCACGGAGGACACAATCACGACAGATGATTGGCTCCATGATATTGAGACCATTCTGGCAGCAACTAAGATTTCGGTTAAGGAACATGTTGACCTGGTTCGCCTACAACTCCAGGATCTGGAAAAAGATTGGTGGGCCACGATAGAGGTAGGATTGAGGCTTCCTATTTTGTAGGATGATTTTAAGATATGTTATAGGGCAAAGTTGTTTGGGATTGTGGCTCAGTATGAGTTGCATCAAAGGTTCATTAACCTCAAGTAGGGGGGAAGGACAGTAGATGGCTATGCGATAGAGTTTTGTCGATTGAGCTTGTTTGCTCCAACCATGGTGGCAACAGAGTTGGAGAGAGCAATGAGGTTCTAGCAGGAATTTAACTTGGAAATCTTACACATAGTAGAGGTGCAAGACTACCAAACTTTTGAGTCAGTATTGATAGCAGCCAAGAGGGTTGAGCTTACTTCCCAGAGGATGACAGTTTGATAATAAACAGAAGAAATAAAACTAGGTTTATACAAAACCCTTTCTTAGGTTTACAAACAAGAAGTACTATTAATCCTATACGAGGATGTTAAGTACAAATTTTAATCTGGGTAAATATTGCTATAGGAGTCTGATCTGTAGTCGACCACTTTGTCCCTTGGACCACATGATGATGAAGAAGTGCCGAAGAAGAAGGAGATGCTTCAAAGATTGCAAGAGGGAGTGGATGCTTGATGCCAAAACCGTCGATCACTACTCTCTGTCTGAGCTCTTCTCTCTCTGTTCTTCGATTTCTTTTAACTCTTTCCGACCTTGGAATTTTTGACCTTTCGACCTCTTTCCCCCCTGGACCTCTGTCAATAGAGGTCTCTATTTATAGGGTTTTAGTGACAGTAACCGTCTAGTCGGCGTAGAAGCCGGATAGTGGAGAGTATGGCACTTTTTATGCGGCGGTTATAATAACTGCCACCCACGTATAAATGATCTTCTGAATAAGTTTGTGACGCGTGTCTTATTAAGAGATAATGCGTATAACTGCTGCGAAGATCACGGCATACAAGCCACGTAGGTAACTGCCCCTCGCGTAGAAAAGCTTGGCGTAGAAGCCAATAACTGTCACCATGGCGTAGAAGCCAAGTAGGCGTAGAAGCCTGATGCTGCATGGATAGGTTGCTAGCGTAAAAGATAGCTGATCCTCCTTCCTTGACTGAGGCCTTGAGCGTATTCTGGACCAAATAGCCTTCTCACGCACAAATGCAAATATAGCCTGAGTTGGCGTATTTCAAGGAGATAGCGTACAATGTGCTCCTTATAGCTGAAAATAGCCCGGTGGCGTATTCCAAGGAGATAGCGTACAGCGTGCCCCTATAGCTGAAAATAGCCTGATGGCGTAATGTGCAGGGGTGATGATGTAGACGTAATTATGGCTTGCCCAGTCTTTGGAGATATAATCAAATCTTGTGCATTAAATGTAGAGATCTGCCACCATTCTGAGCATTAAATGCAGAGATGTATCTCAAGCTCTGTACGAAGATCTGCCACCATTCTGAGCATTAAATGCAGAGGCGTGCCTCGAGCTCTGTACGAAGATCAACTTTTGACGTGGTAGTTCATTTTGTCTTCTATAGAGCGTAAAAGCTCACATCTGCCTGTGTAAAACTAGGCAGCGTATTCCCTTGTATGCATAAAAGCACTTTGTATTAGGGAAACGTCACTAAACGACGGTTTGGGTCTCTGTGCCTTACCATTATTACAGCCGTCGTCTGGATAGTCGTGCAGTACTCTTTGTCAGGAGTCATGTTCACTGTATGATCTGACAGGTTCATTCGAGGAATACGAAGCGTTCCTCGTACACTTCCATACTGCATTAAAAGCGGATGAGTTTTACGCCATAAAGCTGTATAATACCCTTTTTAAGCTGAAGCAGCCTGGAAATACTGCATTATGCAGATTGTCCTTGAGCTTATATTTTATGCTGTACTAGCGACAAAGCTCTGTTGTATGCCGATGGCTCTGAAGTCATATTTTATGCAGCCCAGCACTAAAATGCTGCATATAACTCTATAGTATATTTTTCATGCTTCTACAAGACCCCCTTCAAAGTTTTTAAATTCCTCGTAATTTGAAATACTTTGAATGAAGCATGAAACGGTCAAGTCCGACTCATTCCTCGAGGCTGATTTCTTGGCGAATTTTTGGGATTCGGTGTGTTCTCTTTTGCCTATATAAAGGCTGAGGAGTTAACCTGTTCTTCCCACATTTCCTTCACCACACAGAGATGATTGCCGGAGTTCGTCGGTCAACTTGAGGAAGAAGAAGATGATGTTCTTCCAGCATGTAAAGAGCCAAAAAAGAAGGCGTCTTCGAGCAAATGTCCTCTGCAATGATGGATCATGGAAGCATATCATAGCTTCCTTTGCTCGGGATAATCAACAACTTCATATGGCAATTCGTCCAGGAGAGAGGAAGGGTCACATTAGACCACACAGCTTGCAAGCTGTATTTTCTCCCGTTGTTCGTGGACGAGAGAAGACAAACTAGCCTTATCTTCCAGTACTGAGTTGGGTCTAAAACTTCAACCCAATCTGTCATGGCGTATGGAAGATGGGCTCTTGAATAATTTATACAGGCCCAGTTGTATCCTCCTGCCATTAATCATTTTCTTCTTTACTGACTATGGAAGTCGATGAACTGCTGTAGAAGACGGATAAAGATCTCCCCCAATGCTAGAACCTGACAGAACAGATTCTGGGCATGATCTTTAAATGAGGATGAGAAACCCTTTGTAGACGGGATTTCCCTCATATGTAATCATGAAGATGAAAAAAAACCTTTGTAGACTGGATTTTCCTCATATGTAATCATGATTTAATAAAATCGTCTTCTTTTGCGTATCTGATGATTTGCCATATTTTTTGTTGTGATAAATTTGAATATGTGTAGCTTCAACACGTCTGAATAACTTTACGCCGACTTTGATAAAAAGAGTATTTGGTCCCGTCCTATCTTTTATGCATAACTGAATATGCGCAGAAAGCTTGTTTAGCATTTAAGTCGAATATTCGAACTGTCCTGCTGTTTGGAATGGGGAACTGCGTAGAATTTTGAACTGTCACTCTTCTGAGAAGGAGAATTATTGTTCAGACCATCATCTTCAAGAATGATTTTCCAAAAATCCCTTGAAATAGGGCGAGAAATGGCTGTCAAAACTGAGTCGCCATCTTGAACTGTAGAGAAAATATTCAGGCTGGATTCTGGATGAAACTCCAGTCGACCCAAGAAGAAGAGTCATTTTCCATGCTGAACTCTGTATACTTTGGTACTTGGGATATTTTGAGGCCAAGAAAGAGTATCTTCCACGTGAACCCTTGTAGTTTGACCGCCTTGAGATTTGTTCAGATATACGCATACTTTGGCCTACGTATTTTAGGATATACGGAAAGTCATAGATCCGTAGTGTAGATGAGCATAAAATCGTAAGTTTGTAGCCTCTCGAGTGTAAAAGCTGCTGAGCGTAAGAGCATCCGAGCATAAAACTGTAGATCTGTAGCCTCTGTAAAGAAAACTTCCGAGCGTGAAGTCGTAGATTTGTCGCCTCTGAGCAAAAAAAGCTTCTGAGCGTGAAATCATAGATTTGTAGCCTCTGAGCGTGAAGTCGTAGGTTTGTAGCCTCTCGAGCGTAAAAGCTACCGAGCGTAAAAACATTCGGGCGTAAAACCATAGACTTATAGCCTCTGAGCGTAAAATCGTAGATTTGTATCTTCCCGAGCGTAAAAAGCTCCTTGGCATAAAATCACGAATTTGCTCTGCACGAAAACTTTTTGAATTCGCTGACTGTCCGCCTTCCCTGAGTAATAGGCTGACGTAGTCCCCAATCATAACCGAATATTAAATATCGGATTTGGTTAGGGATTCGAGGAGTCCATCTAAACTCTATATATATTCCAAGGCTTTCAGAGAGAAGACTCTTCACCTGTCTTTTGCAAAAGAAAACCTTCGTCTCTTTGAGTACTCTTGTTCGTTTCTTCTCCGAGCATTCTGAGTTTTTAGCAATGGCACCAAAACCAATCTCCTCCTCTAAAGAAAAGAAGGCTGCCTCCTCTTCTCGCTCCTCTGCCCAAGCAAGAGCGACTCCCGTCGGGCAGGGCGAACCTCGCTCTGAACGAAGTGTCCCACCGACGAGCTGTGCACCGGGCGTTATACGAAAGCTTTTGGGATGACAAGAACGAAAAAAACCCTTCGTACACGTTGTACGTGAACGCGCTAGGTCATCTTCTATGCTGATAGCCTCTTCGAGGAAGATGATGCACAGAGATGTTTCATCTTTTATGCCCACATTTCTAATGTGTCAGCGTAACAGTCTGGCGTAAAAAGCTTTGACTGTCGAAAATTGGCGTATACTACAAACTTTGAGTGTTATGCTCTGGATGAGAATTTTGGCGTAATAACTCAAACTTTGGCAATCTGGCGTAAAACACAGACTGTCAGATTTTTGTTTATACTGCCAATCTTTAATTTTACGCCTTGGAATGAGATTCCAGCGTAAACAAGTCAAGTTTTTACAGTCTTGGCGTAAAAGCACAGACTGTTACTTTTTGGCATAAGCTGCAAGATTATGAGGTCTAGTATAGAAACTGACATCTTTTTCTTGCACTTTGTAGTTAACTTGCATGTATCTCCGTTGGTTGAGGTGATGGGTTCTGCTGCTTTGATGCTGTATTCCAATTACCTGGAGGATTTGTCCCATGTGATATTTCCTATTTCTGGACCCCAATATCCTGAAGGAAGGGGAATCCTGATATCGTCTCAAGGAGAGCGAATGCTGTTGAGCATGATCAACAGAGAGCCCCTGGCGTATATAGATGGGGCACAATATATAAAATCGACTTTTCTCTTCGGGGATATGATTGACAAACAATCCCAGACGAAGCCCAAAAAAGAAAACTGGGTTTTTCCTGCCGGGGGCTTGGTCTTGTATCTGCCCAAGATGCTGAGAGACTACCCTATCTCGGCATTCTTCCATGCCACGCATCCCAGGAGGATGTCGTGGACTCTGACTCCTAATCTCCACGGCCAGCCAGAGAAGATATTTTACCAGAAAGGATCCGACCAAGGGTCATTTG
This sequence comes from Iris macrosiphon, assembly GCA_036927795.1. Lineage (NCBI taxonomy): Eukaryota > Viridiplantae > Streptophyta > Magnoliopsida > Asparagales > Iridaceae > Iris > Iris macrosiphon. The sequence goes on from JAYESA010000012.1 coordinate 91,259,199, forward strand.
TAAGCCGCCCTTCCGGCCCGGTCATGCCGTTCAGGGGATTGTATCCGGGCAGTGTCCCGAGTGAAGACACTTTACTGCTCCAACCAGTTCAATTACCGACTTTCTGCAATGACTTCATGGGTCATGGAGGAGTATACCCCAAGGTTAATCCTCGGACCAATGGGTGGGTTACCCCTACAAATCTTCGATGGGCTCGTTTAGCTGACTGGGCCCTGAAGCATTTTTAGACTGAGCTGGAGAGCATTGGTATGTACGCGGCTGTGAGTGCTACTAGTATTAGGTTACCTCTCAACCCCAACCTGTTTCTGGCTTTGATGGAGCGATATATCTCGCTCACCGGGACTTTCGCCACTCCACTGGGGGAGTTAGGATTGGCCCATCACGAAATGGCAAAAATTTCAAGACTGCCAATGGGGATACTCCTTATGAAGAGTATGTTCCCACAAACCGGGAGCTGGGGGATATAGACCCTCGGGTAGTGGCAGTGTACCAGGAGCTGATGTGTCACTATTTAGCATGCACCGCCTTCTATAATGAGCCCTCTGATTTGGCTCATACCAACAAATGGGCGTCCTACCTCTTCTTCCATCAGGCCAGGGCTGCTAAGCCAGATAAAGTCGTGGATAGCAGGGATAGGCCTTTGAGCTTTCTGAGCGTGCTTAGTGCTCAAGTAGTCGATGACCTTATTGAAGACGCTGGGGCTTCAGATCAAATTCTCGACAAAGGGATAGAGAAATATCCTGCGGGCACTAAAGCCTACAGTTATTTAAGGTATTGCCGCAGGCCTCTGTCCAAGGAAGCTTAACTGGCTGGGTTCCCCTCTATATGGCTGCGCCAACTGGTAGTACCCGGTATTGCATCTTCGGATCGCATTTACCGCAATACCTTATAGCCTGCAGTGCGTTTGGTGTTCGAGGCAAGACTGGGCTTGCTTCCTGCCATGGTATGCCGCATACAAGCTGGCCTGAGGGCCATTACTGATGGGCTGCTTGCCGATGAAACTCGGTGTGAAAGCTTTCCCAGGGTAGAATTACCATTCCTGTATTTGATGGGATAGTTAATTCTCCATAACCCCAGGGTGATGTCTCCCGGCCCTGACAGTAGTTCGGGGAGTAATTTCTTGTTGAATTACAAGAATTCCACCTGGAACGTGATCACAGTTTTAGACTATCGGTGGGCACTAAATTTTGCTCACAGCTGGAAGCTCTTCTATACTGTCCCCTCTGTACATCTCAATCAACAGGGGAGCAGGCTTCAGGACTCAGGTGAAGGAAAGACCATTCTTTCTCCTGAAGCTTTTAATTGGTTGGTCTGCATTAGACCTCCCATTTATTGTACAGAAGTGAAGACCAATGCTTCTTGGAGCCCTACCTGCCTAGTCGGTTCACCAGGCAGTTTGGGTATGACCAATTGCCCGTGGGCAATGCCATCACCAGCTTCAAGTCCAGGGGTGGAATTATTGATGGAGCGAGAGGATGACGGTACTTCATAATGGTTTGCACTGGAGCATCTTTTACTGTGTCCGCGACTTCACTCTCCATGGAGTTGCGCATCCTCCATTCGTATGCCCAATTTTATGTGGCAACCAATACCTTCCATCGCGATTTTGATATACGTAAAAGTTTTAGGATGCCCTCTTCTAAGTCAGCGGGAAGAGACGAAGTCACATTAGTTTCCTCTGACAAGGGTGAAGATTTTGTCAATCCAGATGAGCCTTTGTTGGCAGTACCGAGAGGCGAAATACCTCCGCCTGCAGGGCCTCTGGTTATCTCTGATAAGCAAAGGGCTCCTGTTCTGAAGGAGACTTCCCCTCGCAAGAAGAAGAAGACGGTTGATGGTCCTGTCAAGACTTTCCACCCTGAGGTTCCTAGAAGTGAACCTGCTGTTTCTCCTGTTGGGGACGATCCTTTGATTAGAGGTTCCTCGCATTTTAGAGAGGGAACCTCTACGGTTCCGGCTGGCAGTGCCGGAGAATCTTTGCTCGAGGCTGCTGTCGCTGCTACCACTTCAGGTAGTGGTAAGAGATCGCCTTCGAGGCCGAGACAAATAATGATATCTTTATCCAGATCAGCAACGAGAGAAACTCCTGCCGCGTCTGTAAGTATACCTAGCGAGATTCTACCTGATGAACCTCGATTGGATCTGGGTGAAGACTTGGAAGAATACCTGCCAATGTTAATTGGCACACCCCCTTCTCCAGCTATGATAGCTCGCTTAGCATCATTAAGAAATAATTTAGCTGTACTGGCTGCCGACGCGACATATATACCATCGGCCATGGGTAAACATCATCTTTATGCCTCTTTTAGAAAAATTAACATCATGTTGATATTAACTTTCTCTTGTCTTCTTTTCAGGAGAAGACATCTATTGGGAGGGCAGTGTTGACGCGCCTTTTGGCTCTGTTTCAACTCCTACCGATGACATGGAGGTGCCCGACTTCGAAGAGTAAACATTTTTGGGTGCAGGCTCCCCTGAAACAGTTCCGATATCTCGAGAGGAGGATGAGCCTGTCATTATGACTATGCCTCCTTTGAGTATGCCAGCGACTTCAGCTGTTGTCGTTGCCTCTACCTTTGTCGCGCCCTCTACTGAAGCGATGACTGTGATGACACCCTCTGCAGTCGTTGCTGGAAGGGGATTCTCTGATATTGCAGCCACTCCCAGCACCCATTCGAATCTCGCCATATTGGTTGAGAAATTTTCGAGCGTTTTCTACGCTACTTTAAAAACGCTGATATCGATGGTGCTGGAGAAGAATCTAAGCTTCGAGGCTCTGAAGACGTCTTCCAACTTCAGTATAGCGCAGATTAGATACTTCAACGATAATGACAGAGCTGATGCGCTAGAGCAAATAGTTAATGGTTTGGAACAACCCATTGACGACTATTTGCAACTATCTCGAGGCAGCATCGACGGTCTCGTTCAAGCTAGATATGATTCCTTAACTGCAGAGCTTGCTGGGCAAATAAAATCTCTGAACAAATCTGTCCAGGAACAGCAGCAGGAGATGGATCAAGAGCGTGCCGTATTAGGGTATGTCATTCCCCAGCTGGCTTAGTGCGAGGCCGAATATGAGAAAGAGGCAGCGAGGGTCCGCAGACTAAAAGATGAACTCGCTCAGGCAGAGGAGAAGGCTCTCTCTTTGTCGGCATCTCGAGATTTACTGAAGATCCGAAGGGAAATGTCTCAGCAGAACTTGGCACATGCGGGTGTCATCCACGCAGGTTTTGTACAAGCCCGGTCTGAGCTATCTGCTTTGAACAATGATGCGTCAAGGTTGGAGCGGGCTCGTGCCGACGTCTTGAGCTCCAGGGATGAGAAGATGGTTACTCTAGCGCGACAGATTTGCGACTTAACTGCTCCTCCTAAATGATGTACTTTTTACTTTTCTATGTAATTTTGCTCCTTTGGGAGAGAATAAAGAAATATTATCTGACTTTGGTGGACTATCATTTTGGAATATAAATGATAGGGTAGAGTGAAAGTGATATCAGAGGTAATATGGACGTGATATCGCTTCGGCAAGCTTCAGCTGGACATATCTATTCAGAGGTTATATGGATATGATAGAATATGATCCAACTAAATTTGTGTACAAAACACTATCAGAGGTAATATTGTCATGACCCGCACCCGATGTAAGGGTACTAGTCGGAAACAACGCCCAGCCTACGGTACAGAATCGGCGGTAGAACGCTGTCTAGATAATCTATCTAACAATATAATGAACCACCAATAATGATTGTATACTCAATCACAGAACTAAGGTAGAATGAGCACGAATCAGATAAGAATAGAATAGTCATAATACAACTCATGAGTCTAAAATAATACATCAATGAGTCTGAAGAAATACAGAAATAAGCTGGAGACAAATCCAGTACAAAAGAATACTACGAGGCTACAACTCCAGGGTCAACTGTCTCAGTTGGGATAAGTCCCTCTTGAGCCAGGGTCTCAGAATCTAAACCCACAACATCCTGGGGTCCATAATAGGTAGGGTACCACTCCTCAGTGTCATCTGGAAAAATATATCCAGTCAGGAAAGGAGTAGAGTACATCTCTAACAGCATTTTTAATTATGATAAAAACTATGTAGAAGTAAATAGCTGTGGATAAACAAGATGCATAATAGATATAAGAGATATATGTACAATAAGGAAATACTGGAAATAAATACAATAATGAACAAATGCCAATAAAACAATAATACTAATGACTAAGTGTGTGAGTACTAGCTTAACATATGATCGGCTTGGGCAAGATGCAATGCAGCTTGGCTAATCATACGTGCGATGCATGATCAACACTATTCTGTAATCTGTACTTTATTCAATAGGAATATTGATCACATATCTATACTAATACTCCCCACCCCCCAACTGGTATAATAGATCCAACCACGGTATGCTATGGCACTAGATTCCCCAAGAAGAGAGCGACTTCTCCCGAAAATCGGTGTCTGTACATGTACAAGATAACCAATGAAACAATATTTGCACCATATACACCATATACCAAGGAATAACATCTCATGACGAGATCCGGATATACCAATCCGTGTAACCATACTGTCAAGAGAACATGGATATCTACACTAGATACAGTGAACATAGAGGATATCATAAATGAGAAACTATCAGAGAATGTACTCGCCTGAAGTCCAATGAACAGTCTCACAGATGTCTGACTCGGTGCCTCAAAGACCTAGATATGGAATACAACATCAATACAAGGTCCCGAAAAGAGAACAAGTTAAACTAGTCAACTTCTAGGTCAAAAATCAACCATGGTCAACTCTAAAGTCAACTAAAGTCAACTATGGTCAACTATGGTCAACCCAAGGTCAACTAACTATTTCTAGGTTGTACAAGTCTAGCACCAAAACCTTGGATCAAAATACTAAAATCTAAGTCATAGGAACCACAATATAAAATATTAGGGTACCGTATCTTCGGATACGTGAATCCAAGGTAAACCTCACAATACATATATATTAATAATAATGTATAATAATATAGAATATTAAAATTAGGAACCATGGTTTTGAACCAACTTGGTACCCACACAAAGTAATGCTCAAGATACATAGATATAGTATTTACCCTTACATAATATAATATATATAAACCAATATATTATACAATTAAAATTATAACAATACTAGTATTATATCTCATAATAAATACATATATATATATATATATATATATATATATATATATATATATATATATATATATATATATATATATAATTATTATATATAAAATATAAACTAAAACTGCCTAACTGTCACTGAAAATAGTGTGTTAAAATACTGATTTTCAATAAACAGACCCTTTAGTGATAGTTCCAACTGTCACTGCAAAAGCCGTCACCAAAACTGCTGTATAAAAACCCACTGTCACTTAATTGGTGACAGTTAACAACTGTCACAGAAAACCATCGCCACTGCTGTTCAAAAACCCGCCCGCAGCATTAATGACAGAACTGTCATTAAATGCTCAGTGAGCTACAGCGGCTGCTGCTGCTGTTTAATGACAGAATCTGTCATTAATGCAGTCGTCGCCTAAAAGTAAATAATATATATAAATATATATATTAATATATAAATATATAAATCAATATATATATATATAAAACAAATAAATAATATATACTTATATATACATAATCCTATACATATAAATAAATATTAAAAGCTACAATACACATTCCATGTACTAATGTACATATTTTAACATGGCTAAATGCACACATAAAAATACATTCATTTATATACAATTAATTATATAATAATTATAATTAATATAATTACTTATTTAAACACATAAATATATTTTATAAAACTTTTATATATAATTTATTTTATTAACATAAGTTGTAACATATATAAATGCATGTAAGGAAAGCTATATATATATTTATACATTATTTTAGTACACATAAAAATACATAGATCTATGCTACAATAAATATCATAATAATTACACTAAAATAAATATATAACATATATATATATATATATATATATATATATATTTACTAATTATAATTCAAGAATTAAAGCATAAATAATTAGATCTACACATAAACACACACAAATGGAGAGTATCACACCGTATCCCACTAGATCTAGGATACGCATGCGACACGAGTCTAACACACAACCAATTGCACCCCGAAGAACACAAGCAAGTCACAAATATTATTTATGAATAAATCAAAGTGTCAAATGTAGATCTATGTGTCCGTGTCAAAATACGACATATACAATGTCCCGTGTCGGAGGGAAAACTCCCAAAACAACACGTATCACCAAATTATTGGGATACGACCTACACGTACCCAATTGTGGACACGACACTGGCCCCAAACACATAAGTACATGCCCAATTGATCTATAGGATTAATTGACACACACAACAAAATGTTAATTCGGAATTCCCACAAAATTGACACAAAAAGTACCATAACTTTCTTCATGGGTCTCCTATGAACACAAAACCAAGTCCTATGGGTAGTACATACATATGGGTTGATTTAACATGATTAAATCTCAGATTTAAAAGCTAATTTAAGGGGAAAAACTGAATTATACCTATTAGGAGATGGATTCGCAATGAAACCTCTAATTGAGATAAAATTGCTTCCAAATTATAAATTCTTGCTCCTCTTTGTAGATCCTTACTTCCTCCTTCTAGATCCTTGCTTCTCCACTTTCTAATGGTCAATTGGGAAGGAATTGGAATAAATTTGGTAGAGAAATTTGAATGTGAATGAAAGAAATTTGGTAGTGGAAAATTCTAGATCTAGATTTAGAATGAAAATGAGAGGAGAGAGAAATTTCCCCCCTCTTTTAATAGGCTGGCCCCTACCCCTTCCTCAAGCAATTATGAAATGTCCAATGTACCCCTTGGGGCCTCTCATGAAAAAATAATTAAGGAAGGAACCTTCTAGTCTAATAATTTAATTAAGCTTTCTAAATGGGCCAAGTCTAACTAATTAATTCATGTTGGTCCATGGGTCCAAACTAAACTAGTTGGGTCCACTTATACAAGTCCAAAATAATTAAATAACATCTAACAGCAATTAAATAATACAACAAATAATTATTTACCATGCACAATATTTAATTAAATAGGAAAAGACTAAAATACCCTTTCCTAGAAAATGTGGTAGTGACAAGTCTACCCTCCTTAAAATAATTTCGTCCTCGAAATTCAAAGATGAAAATAACCCCCAGAAAATCACAGAACAGAACTAAAGAATCACAACTAACTAATGAACAGAACATAACTAGAAAATAACATACCTCAAGGTACAAACAAATATGGATAACGCTCTTGCATTTCATCCTCTCTCTCCTAAGTAGACTCCCCCGGAGAGTGATGCCTCCATGCGACGCGCACCAAAGGAATAGTCTAGTTCCGCAGCACCTTCTCTCTCCGATCCAGAATCTCAACTGGCTGCTCTGGATAGCTAAGAGTAGGGCCCACCTCTATCTCCGAGTGATCTAATACATGACTAGGATCTGCCACGTATCATCTCAACTGTGACACATGAAACACGTTGTGCACTCCCTCCAATGCAGGTGGCAAGTCTAGTCTATAAACAACTGCACCGATCCTCTCTAGAATAGTGAAAGGTCCGATGAATCGCGGACTAAGCTTTCCGCCTCCACCGAAGCGAATCGTGCCTCGTGTCGGAGAAATCCTCAGAAACACCAAACCACCCACCTAGAACAAAATACCACCTTAAGAACTCAATCTATAACAAACAAAAACAAACACAAAATAAAATCTAAACTATACCTCAAACTCCAAAGGTCTCCGATGGCTATCGGCCCAATGCCGCTGTCTGTCCTGCGCCACTCGAAGTCTGTCTCTGATCAACTGAACCTTCTCTGCTGCATCCACAACCATCTCTGGCCCAAGCAAAACTCTCTCTCCGACATTGTCCCAAGACAAAGGAGTACGACACCTCCGACCATATAGAGCTTCAAAAGGTGACATCTCTATACTGGCCTGGTAACTGTTGTTATAAGCAAACTCTACCAAATGGAGATGGTCCTCCCAAGAACCCCCGAAATCTAGTACACAAGTGCGCAACATATCCTCGAGAGTCTGGATAGTCCTCTCTGACTGCCCATCTGTCTGGGGATGATATGCAGTACTGAACTTGAGCTGAGTGTCCAAACTCTCCTGCAAACTCCTCCAGAAATAAGAAGTAAAACGACTATCTCGATCTGAGACTATGCTGACGGGAACTCCATGTATCCTAACGATCTGCCTCACATATATCTCTGCCAGCTTCTCCGTAGACAAACCCACCTTGAAAGGCAAGAAATGGGCCGACTTGGTCAACCTATCAATAATGACCCAAATCGCATCTTTCTCTCCTGGAGATCGTGGAAGTCCGGACACAAAATCTATAGTAATGTGTTCCCACTTTCACTCTGGAATGGGTAATGGCTGAAGTAAACCTCCTGGCCTCTGCCTCCCGGCTTTCACCTGCTAGCATACTAAGCATCTGGATACAAACTGTGCCACTTCCCTCTTCATGCCATACCACCATATACTCTTTCGCATATCCTGATATATCTTGTTGGCACCTGGATGTATGGAATACTGAGAGCGATGCGCTTCCTGCAACACCTCCTCTCGTAACTCCCCACTAGGCACACACAATCTAACTCCATGCCTCAAAGATCCATCCTCTGCAATAGTGAAATCATCCTCCAATCCTGCTCTCACCTGAGCTCTGATACTCCTCAGAGATACATCATCATACTGTGCTGCCTTGATCCTGTCCATCAGATCTGAGTGTATCTGTAATCCCCATATCTGCATAGCACACCCAGGAACAATCACCTCAATGCCCAAGCTCTCCAAGTCCTCCAACAAATATCGATCCTGCGTCAAGAACATAGCTACCGGATACCTGCTCAAAGCATCGGCAACTACATTGGCTTTCCCAGGATGATATTGCAAAGAGATATCAAAATCCTTCATCAGTTCCAACCACCGACGCTGCCTCATGTTCAACTCCTTCTACGTGAAAATGTACTTCAAGCTTTTATGGGCTGTGAAGATCTTCACACGCTCTCCGTACAAATAATATTTCCACAACTTCAGGGTGAATATGACGGCTGCCAACTCCAAATCATGGGTATGATAGTTCTTTTCATGAGGACGCAATTGCCTGGATGCATAGGCAATCACTTTCCCATGCTGCTGAAGAACACAACCCAAACCTTTCTCCGATGTATCACTATAAATAGTGAAACTTTCGGATCCTGATGGCAACGTCAAAATAGGAGCAGACGTCAACCTCTTCTTCAACTCCTTAAAAGCAACCTGGAAATTCTTCGTCCAAACAAACTCCACATCCTTTCTTGTGAGTCTGGTCATCGGCTCGGCAATCCTCGAAAAATCTTGCACAAACTTCCTGTAATAGCCTGCCAATCCCAAGAAACTCCTGATCTCTGCTACCGAACTCGGAGTCTTCCAAGATTCCACTGCTGAAATCTTCTTCGGATCCACTGAAATACCATCACTAGTCAAAATATGCCCCAAGAACTCCACCTTGTCCAAGAAAAACTCACACTTGGACAACTTTCCATACAACTTCTCCTTCCTCAGCACATCCAACACAATCCTCAAATGCTCCTCATGCTCCTCCGGTGTCCTCGAGTATATAAGTATGTCGTTGATGAACACCACCATGAACTTGTCAAGGTACTGGTGGAACACCTTGTTCATCAAGTTCATAAATACCGCCGGTGCATTAGTCAAACCAAACGGCATCACCATAAACTCGTACTGACCATACCGAGTTCTAAAAGTAGTCTTCGGTATGTCCTCCGGCTTCACCTTCACTTAATGGTAGCCTGATCTCAAATCTATCTTAGAAAATACCTTGGCTCCACTCAACTGATCAAACAGATCATCAATCCGTGGCAAAGGATACTTATTCTTGATAGTGAGATTATTCAAAGCCCTATAATCAATGCACATGCGTACCGATCCATCCTTCTTCGGTACAAATAATACCGGGGCTCCCCATGGTGAAGAACTCGATCTGATAAACCCCTTATCCTGCAATTCGTCCACCTGCTTCTTCAACTCGACCAGCTCGCTGTTGTTTACTCTATAGACATGCTGCGAAATTGGTTCTGCACCTGGCACCAAGTCTATATAAAATTTAACATCTCGATCTGGCAGCAATCCTGGCAATTCCTCAGGAAACACATCCAAGAACTCTGCTATCAACGGATGCGATAACTCCTTGTCTTCTACCATAGCTCCACAAATAATGCCTTCGCCTTGCTCCGCAGCTCCTCTAGCAAACTCGAACTCTGGCTCTCCTGGCGGACCAAAAAAAACTCTACCTCCTCTACAGTCTATGCTAGCACGATGCCTACTCAACCAATCCATCCCGAGTACAATGTCGTAGCTCGGAAGTGGCATTACAAGTAGACACGCACTCAACTCCCGGCCTCCCAGAGTAACTCTTCGGTCCTTGTAAATATCGTTAACCAGGATAATGCCTCCCCCGGTCATGATCTTGCAAGTCCTAAGCAAAGACTCAGCTACCAAACTATGCTTTAGAGCAAAAGAAATAGATACAAAACTATGGGAAGTACCATAATCAAACAAAGCTAAAGCTGGAATAGAATCAAGAAGAATAGAACATGCGATGACATCTCCGGTGGGTTCCTCCTCTTCGATGGTCATAGCAAACGCTCTTCCCTGCCGAGCACCTCCCTACTGCTGATGCTGGACAAAACGCTGCTGCTGTATCGGAAGCGGTCCCTTCGGCTGTGCTACAGGTGGTCTCGTCTGTGCCCTCGGAGCTGGAGCTGCTCCCTGAACTGCACGATGAGGACACTCCCTCGATTTATGCCCTTCAGTACCACAATACAAACAAACTCCTAGCCTCCTCCTGCAAACTTCCCAGATGTGGCCGGGCTTCTTGCAGTAGTTGTATGGAGCTTGCTGTAACTGTCTCTGCTGAGGTGCTTGATGAAAAGGCGCTCTAGCTGGAGTCTGGTTCTGCTGTGGCTGCGAGAAAGGTATGGACTGGAAATGAGGACGTTTGGCAGATACTGCACTGCCGTTGGCCCCCAGAAAAGAATCACAGTCTCTCTTGGTCTTCAAACCCAACTCCCGCTCAACCTTGCGTGCCTCCGCAAGTATCTCCGAGTATGTCTCCTAAAAAGACGGAATGAGAATCTTCACTTCCCAGTTTAGACCCTCACAGAAATGAATAGCTCGAACCTCCGGCTCCCTCACCAAATACTCTGTAAATTGGCTCAACCTACCGAACTCCGCAGCGTATTCCTCCACAGACATGCTCCCCTGAATGAGACTCTCAAATTGTCTCCCCAAGTCAAGCCTGTCTATCCGGGCAAAAAACTTCTTCTTGAAAAGGTCCTTGAATACCTCCCAAGATTGTCCTACGTCAACCAGAACTGGCTCATTCCTGAACCAAGTCCGAGCGACATCGAACAGTTGAAGTCCTACTGCCTCAACCTTCAGATCTTTAGAAAGACGGGACACTCTCATAAGACGCTCAATGTCCTCGAGCCAATCATCAGCATAGACGATGCCCTCCATCCCTTTGAAAATCCTAGGCTCCAGTTTCTTGAAGTCCTGAATGTTGCCTGGCCGAAGCTGAGCAACCTGAGGAACAACCTGCTGCTGGACCGGAACTCCTCTCTCAACTACAGCACGAGCAAGCTGATAAGCACTCTCGATGCCCTGCCGTAGAACGTCGATCTGCCTCTGATGTGCCTCTGACCGAGCCCTCTGTGCCTCGAGCATCTCACAAAATAGTGTAAATATCTGTGACGCCTTTGCTGGCACAGGAGGTGGAGGTGGAAGCTCCTCAGATACAGCTGGCACAGTCCTCTGAGTTGGTGGTGGATCTCCGAAAGCAGCTGACACTCTAATCACTGGAGAAGTGACTGGTGCAGCCCCTCGGGATGTCACAGATCTCTCAGAAACTGCTCTCCCCTGCTGTGATCTAGTCTTAGGCGGCATCCTGAGATAAAGCGAAAGAAAGAATCAATATGGCACAAGATGTAAGACATCAAGAAAATGACAGTTTAAGGGATCAAGTATCAATATCAAAGGAGAATAGTTGAATCAAAGGAATTTTCCTAGATGTGATTGAGTATCTCAGCCTATATACTATATCCTATCGCAGGCTCGCAGTTGTACAACTAAGTTGTCGTACTACCACGACATCATATACTTTGTGAAGCTAGACCTGCATGGGCCACCACCAAAAATATGTCACGACCCGCACCCGGTGTAAGGGTACTAGTCGAAAACAACGCCCAGCCTACGCCGCAGAATCGACGGTAGAACGCTGTCTAGATAATGTATCTAACAATATAATAAACCACCAATAATGATTGTATACTCAATCACAGAACTAAGATAGAATGAGCACGAATCAGATAAGAATAAAATAGTCATAATACAACTCATGAGTCTAAAATAATACATCAATGAGTCTGAGGAAATACAGAAATAAGCTGGAGACAAATCCAGTACAAAAGAATACTACGAGGCTACAACTCCAGGGTCAACTGTCTCAGTTGGGATAAGTCCCTCTTGAGCCAGGGTCTCAGAATCTAAACCCACAACATCCTGGGGTCCATAATAGGTAGGGTACCACTCCTCAGTGTCATCTGGAAAAATATATCCAGTCAGGAAAGGAGCAGAGTACATCTCTAACAGCAGTTCTAATTAATGATAAAAACTATGTAGCAGTAAATAGCTGTGGATAAACAAGATGCATAATAGATATAAGAGATATATGTATAATAAAGAAATACTGGAAATAAATACAATAATGAACAAATGCCAATGAAACAATAATACTAATGACTAAGTGTGTGAGTACTAGCTTAACATGTGATCGACTTGGGCAAGATGCAATGCGGCCTGGCTAATCATACGTGCGGTGCATGATCAACACTATTATATAATCTGTACTTTATCTAATAGGGATATTAATCACATATCTATACTAATACTCTCCACCTCCGACTGGTATAATAGATCCAACCATGGTATGCTATGGCACTAGATTCCCCAAGAAGAGAGCAACTCCACCCGAAAATCAGTGTCTGTACATGTACAAGATAACCAATAAAATAATACTTGTACCATATACACCATATACCAAGGAATAATATCTCATGACGAGATCCAAATATACCAATCCGTGTAACCATAGTGTAAAGAGAACATGGATATCTACACTAGATACAATGAATATAGAGGATATCATAAATGAGAAACTATCAGAGAATGTACTCGCCTGAAGTCCAATGAACAGTCTCACAGATGTCTGACTCGGTGCCTCGAAGACCTACATATGGAATACAACATCAATACAAGGTCCCGAAAAGAGAATAAGTTAAACTAGTCAACTTCTAGGTCAAAAATCAACTACGGTCAACTCTAAAGTCAACTAAAGTCAACTATGGTCAACTATGGTCAACCCAAGGTCAACTAACTATTTCTAGGTTGTACAAGTCTAGCACCAAAACCTTGGATCAAAATACTAAAATCTAAGTCATAGGAACCAAAATCTAAAATATTAGGGTACCGTATCTTCGGATACGTGAATCCAAGGTAAACCTCACAATACATATATATTAATAATAATGTATAATAATATAGAATATTAAAATTACGAACCATGGTTTTGAATCAACTTGTTACCCACACAAAGTAATGCTCAAGATACATAGATATAGTATTTACCCTTACATAATATAATATATATAAACCAATATATTATACAATTAAAATTATAACAATACTAGTATTATATCTCACAATAAATACATATATATATACATATATATATATAATTATCATATATAAAATATAAACTAAAACTGCCTAACTGTCACTGAAAACAGTGTGTTAAACACTGATTTTCAATAAACAGACCCTTTAGTGATAGTTTCAACTATTACTGCAAAAGCCGTCGCCCAAACCGCTGTATAAAAACCCACTGTCACTTAATTGGTGACAGTTAACAACTATCACAGAAAACCGTCGCCACTGTTGTTCAAAAACCCGCCCGCAGCATTAATGACAGAACTGTCATTAAATGCTCAGTGAGCTACAGCGGGTGCTGCTGCTGTTTAATGACAGAATCTGTCATTAATGCAGCCGTTGCCTAAAAGTAAATAATATATATAAATATATATATATTAATATATAAATATATAAATATATAAATCAATATATATATATATATATATATATATATATATATATATATATATATATATATAAACAAATAAATAATATATACTTATATATACATAATCCTATACATATAAATAAATATTAAAAGCAACAATACACATTCCATTTACTAATGTACATATTTTAACATGGCTAAATGCACACATAAAAATACATTCATTTATATACAATTAATTATATAATAATTATAATTAATATAATTACTCATTTAAACACATAAATATATTTTATAAAATATTTATATATAATTTATTTTATTAACATAAGTTGTAACATATATAAATGCATGTAAGAAAAGCTACATATATATTTATACATTATTTTAGTACACATAAAAATACATAGATCTATGCTACAATAAATATCATAATAATTACACTAAAATAAATATATAACATCTATATATATTTACTAATTATAATTCAAGAATTAAAGCATAAATAATTAGATCTACACATAAACACACACAAATGGAGAGTATCACATCGTATTCCACTAGATCTAGGATACGCATGCGACACGAGTCCAACACACAACCAATTGCTTCCCGAAGGACACAAGCAAGTCATAAATATTATTTATGAACAAATTAAAGTATCAAATGTAGATCTATGTGTCCGTGTCAAATTACGACATGTACAAAGTCCTGTGTCGGAGGAAAAACCCCCAAAATAACACGTATCACCAAATTGTTGGGATACGACCTACACGTACCCAATTGTGGACACGACACTAGCCCCAAACACATAAGCACATGCCCAATTGATCTATAGGATTAATTGACATACACAACAAAATGTCAATTCGGAATTCCCATAAAATTGACACAAAAAGCACCATAACTTTCTCCATGGGTCTCATATGAACACAAAACCAAGTCCTATGGGTAGTACATATATATGGGTTAATTTTACATGATTAAATCTCAGATTTAGAAGCTAATTTAAGGAGAAAAACTAAAATTATACCTATTGGGAGATGGATTTCCAATGAAACCTCCAATTGAGATGAAATTGCTTACAAATTATAGATCCTTGCTCCTCTTTGTAGATCCTTGCTTCCTCCTTCTAGATCCTTGCTTCTCCACTTTCTAATGGTGAATTGGGAAAGAATTGGAATGAATTTGGTAGGGAATTAGAATGTGAATGAAAGGAATTTGGTAGTGGAAAATTCTAGATCTAGATTTAGAATAAAAATGAGAGGAGAGAGAAATTTCCCTCCTCTTTTAATAGGCCGGCCCCTACCCCTTCCTCAAGCAATTATAAAATGTCCAATGTACCCCTTGGGGCCTCTCATGAAGAAATAATTAAGGAAAGAAGCTTCTAGTCTAATGATTTAATTAATTTAATCCATCTCCTTAACAATGGGCTTTCTAAATGGGCCAAGTCTAACTAATTAATTCATGTTGGTCCATGGGTCCAAACTAAACTGGTTGGGTCCACTATTACAAGTCCAAAATAATTAAATAACATCTAATAACAATTAAATAATACAACAAATAATTATTTACCATGCACAATATTTAATTAAATAGGAAAAGACTAAAATACCCTTTCCTAGAAAATGTGGTAGTGATAAATATGGACGTGATAGGTCTTGAAGTTCCAAATTAGTAAAACATATCTATTCAGAGGTTATATGGACATGATAGAATATGATCCAACTAGTTTTATTTTGGAAGTAGTATTGTCAGAACGAGATCTTCACCATACTCCGTTTGAGCAAAGGAGGTTAAGCATAGTACCTCTTAAGGAATTTGCCGTTGATAGGAGCCATTAACAAGTCTCTATTAGGCTTGGCTAATCTGTAAGCGCCGTTTGAGAACGTCGATCACATAAGGGCCTTCCCATTTGGGTTGGAATTTACCCTTACTCTTGTGAGTAATAATCATTGGCCTTCTCACAGCTATGAAAGGCCAGGATGCCTAATATGAACCGATGACCTCTGGAAGAAGACGGGTGAATAGGACCAATGATATCCATACCCCATGCTTCGAAAGGCCAGGATGCCACTGTAGGGTATAAATATTCAGAAGGTTGATGTATAAAATCTACACGAACCTGGCAGGCTTTGCATTGTCTTGCATATTTTATTGCATCTGTGATCATAGTAGGCCAGTAATAACCCATCCTCTTGATACGATCCTGTAGCTTAGGATAGGGTTGATGCGCTCAACATTTGCCGTCGTGAGCTTCACGGATAATCCGCTGTGCTTCATTACTAGAGAGACATCATAATAATAGTCCGTCATAAGTCCAGCGATATAGACATTGTGAAGACACATCAAAATAGAAGCGTAATGATCGTCTTTTGACGGATACTGCTTCTTTAGGGTCTTCCGGCAAGATTCCGTATGCTATAAAATCTATAAAAGGACTTCTCTAGTCTCTTTTTGGAAGATCTGTGTTCACAGCGTAGCTGTGTTCTATGTGAAAGTTATTTTTCACACAGAATAAATCTCTGTTAAGAAGGATCACCGAATTCTGCCTTCTTATAGGAATAGCTAAATCTGCAGCTAGACTGGCTAGGGCATCAGCTTCCAGATTCTGAGATCGAGACACATGCTCTAGGAAGAACCCTTTGAAAGACATGGCTATTTCTATCGTTGTTTGGTGGTAAGGGATGAGGTATGGATTCTGAACTTCATATATTTCTCTGACTTGATTGACGATCAACAGAGAATCACCGAAAGCTTCTAGGTATTTGACGTCTAATTCTTTAGCGACTTGGAGCCCGATTAGTAGGGCGTTATATTCTGCCACGTTATTAGAGCAGGGCTCGCTAAGAGAATATGCTCGATAGATGACGAGTTTATCAGGAGTAACCAGGACAATTCCTACTCCTGAAACTACGTTTCCCCTGGGACCAGTCCTGGAGGCACCATCGAAGAATAGCTGCCATATATCATCTTCCATTGCGAAATTATATTCTGCAACTTCTTCGGGAATATCCTTGTATAATCTGGAGGTTTTCAGAATCGGATGAGCAGCTAGAAAATCAGCCAATGCTTGGCCTTTGATGGACTTCTGGGGGACGTACACCATATCATACGGTGTTAATAACATCGCCCAAGTCGCGAGGCGGGAATTAAGAACACTTGGCTTGTTCATCAATACCCAAAGAGGATTGATTATGAATAGTCTGGCCTGCGACAAAGTGTCGTATTTTCTGAATGTCGAACATTAGGGCCAAACATTCTTTTTCTACTGGATTGTACCGGTATTCAGATCCGACCATCATCCTGCTTAAATAGTAGATAGCCTGTTCATGACCCTCATCGTTCTTCTGTGCGAGAAGAGCTCCCAGAGAATGATCCATTGCTCGAACATACAACAAGAATGGTCTTCCTATGACTGGAGGCACTAGAACTGGAGGATTAGTGAGGTAACATTTGATATCATTAAATGCTTGCTGACAGGCTTTGTCCCATACAAATGATACACCTTTCTTCATAAGACGAGAAAAAAGCTGACAACTCCCAGAGAGGTTGGATATGAATCTCCGGATATAAGCCAGACGACCTTGAAATACTCTGAGTTCTCTCAGATTACGGGGTGGTCGTATTTCTAAAATAGCCTTGACTTTATCAAGGTCCACTTGAATGCCTTTGGCGGTTATGACAAATCCCAGGAATTTGACACTTGATACACCCAGAAAGGACTTTGTAGGATTCATTTTGAGTTGATGTTGGCGCATCAACTCGAACACTGTCTTCAGGTCTTGGATGTGATTATCCTTGTGGCGACTTTTGACAGCTATATCGTCTACGTAATATTTTATTGTTTTGCGTAAATATTTGTAGAATATGTTACTCATAGCTCGTTGGTATGTAGCCCCGACATTCTTCAATCCGAAGGGCATGACCGTATAGCAATATACCCTAATGGTGTCCGGAAGGCAGTATGCTTCTCGTCTTCAGGATGCATCTTGATTTGATTATATCCTGAAAATTCGTCCATGAAAGACATGCATTCGAAACTGCATGTATTATCGATCATGACGTCTGTGATGGAAAGAGAAAACTCATCCTTGGGGCAGGCTGCATTCAAATCTCGATAATCTATACAGATATGTACTTTTCCATTTTTCTTCATGACCGGGATAACATTGGCGACCCAGTCGGGATGTTGTTCTTCCCGGATGAAGCCGCAGGCTATCAACTTCTTGATTTCAGCTTCAATGGCATCCATCATATCTGGGCGGAATCGGCGTTGGTGCTGCTTTACAGGCTTCGAATTGGGTAATATATTAAGCTTATGAGTAGCCACTTTTGGATCGAGACCTGGCATATCCTCATAACTCCATGCAAAGACGTCGATATATTCTCTTATCAGCTGGATCATTTCTTTCCTTTCTTCTTCGGAAAGATTATTACTGATAAATATCGGCTTTGGCGAAAGTTTATCTCCAATGTTAATTTGGATAACTTTATCTTCAGTGGGAGGTTCTCTCTGCTCGAACCGGAGTTCCACTGTGTATCCATCTGCTGAGCCCAAGAGTCATTCTTAAATGGTTCAGATTCTTGTTCGTCTGCTTCGAGGGAATATGTTAATACTGTATTTACTGATAATGCTCGTTCGAGATCATCATATGATGAGCCGGAGGACGGTGAGCCATCTTGAGAAGAAGAAAAGATATCCTCATTTGACTCAGAAGTTGCAAGGGAGATAGTATACCCTAATCCACAATGAGTTCGTTGACAGTAGGGATCATCGTGCAATGGCATTCGCCTGCCTTTTCCGTAGTTGAGGCCTGGTTCCAGCTTCAAGTCATAACCCATACTTTGCATAATCTTCAAAGCTTGTGGGCTATATCTGTGAACCTGCATTTTACCAGCATCGTCATTGGGAGAATCTTCTTATATAGTCGGTTTATTGCACATGCGACCGAAGACTATTGAACACTGACCGCTGCGAGTAGGCGGGACAATAAAGATAAAATCTTTATGTGGCCCATATGTCGTGATGACATTAGATGGTGATGCTACTTCCTACACATACTGATGATAGGAGTCTATAGCTTCCAAGAATCTTTGTGCTAAAGGTTCTTAATCGTTATGGGGAGAGGATTCCTGATCAGGAATTTGAGCGTCAATGTACTGGAAAAGAGAATCTTTATTATCATCAGAAACCACGTTCCTGGTTGTATTTACATCAATCGGCTGCTTGTTGTGCCAAAGGTTAATGACCAAGGGTGGAGGCTTCTGGTTCAAAGTGATCACTAGAGGATCACCTCTGTTTCCTGACTTGGTTTTGTTCAGGTGGATAGCCAGAGATTCCATGACTTTCGGACGAGTAGTTCGCCCTTTCACCTTGATTGACAAAGGTTGTTCGGCAGAGGGTTCTTCTGGCTCCCGATGGAATTCCTCCTCTGTTTTGGTTGACACCTCCTCCATGTAGTCTTGGGTGTACAATATGGCATCAGAGTAGTAGGATTCTACTCCTTTAAACGGGTTAAGGTTAGCAAACTCTGTTTGTACTGTTCCTTGGGCATCTATATATTTAAAGCATTGATGTAGAGTCGAAGGCACTATTTTATGGTCGTGGATCCATGGTCTGCCCAGCAGAATATTGTAGGATACCTCTGAATCAATGACATAACATGTAGCCACTGATCTGAGGTCGCCAATCTGGATCCTCAGACGAATCTTTCCCAACGGCTTACTTTTCCTGGCGTTGAAACCCACGATTGTAGTGGTAGTGTAAGCCAATTCGCTGGTAGGAATCCTCAGCGGTCTGAGCAGACTATGAGGAATGATGCTGATCGATGATCCCGGATCTATGTGAATCCGGTCAACCTCCATAAAACTGACATATCCGGTGTAATAGAGGGGTCTGTCATGCTTGTTGTATTTTAACAGCATGACATCTTGAGTGAAAGTGATATTCGGAACCACCTCCATCACACTATGGCATTGAGGACATGCCATAGGTTCTTCATCAGGGGACTTGAGCTGGGTCAAGTATGCATCTGCCTGCATTAATGCTTCACTCAGGGCTTAAAGAGTGTCTTTAGAGAGCCTGACTAATTCAAAAATGGACAATCTAGCTGGTGTATGAGCCAACTGGACCAGGATGTCGAAGTTATACGGCTTCTCTAAACTTTTGCTTTGAATATTCTTCAAAGGTTTATCGAAGCGCACTTTATTTTGATTTCCCTTGTCTGCCGAAGTTGGTCTCGAAGGACCGGCCTCTGGTATAACAGGTTCCGATTCTGAAGTCTTGGCAGCTGGAGCGTCTGCCGATGCTTCTTCCTGACTTCCTCCATAGTCCTTGAGGTAGGCTTTCCCTGAACGGGTTCCAGTAGCCAAAACCTCTTCTTCTGATGTTGAGGCGAGATTATTTCTCTATATGACATAGTTTACGCTTCGAGGTCTTCTTAGACTTAGCCTTAGCAGCTTGAGTCTCTTCTTCGATCTTTGACACCAGATCTGGATGAACCCACATAATCTTGCCTCGCTGGGTAGTTAGGGGTACCAGGTCATGATTTTGACCCCTGGCTGGATGGAGATTAACGATGTTCATCGTTGTCCGAGAAATAGGTATAACACCATCCGAAACTTCTTGGGGAGGCAGATTGCCAAATTGGAGAGAGATCATGTTGGCTGTGACCGTCTTTTCGCTGTTGCACAGAGTGATGGCTTTAGCATCGATCAACTCCTAGATTTTCCTCTTCAGTACATAACACGCCTTTGTGGGGTGATGTATGTACCTATGGAATGCAGTACTTGGGGTTATTAGTACTGCCAACTTTATTAGGCAGCTTTACCTCAGGGAGGGTAATCTTGCCGCTTTTGACGAGACACTCGAATATGCTCGGAATATCGTCGTCGTCGAAAGAGTACACTTCAATGGGCCTGGAAGTCCCAGGTTTCGTCTGTGTGGTTACCACAGTCTTTTGCCTGGACGTATTGATCGCCAGAGCTTCTTTTCCTTTGGAACCATGGGGATGGTCGCTGTTAGAGGATGACCTCTTGCCTCTATCAGAGGTAGATATCATAATTCCATTATCATGCGCCTTCCGACTGTTGTCTTCAGCGGCTACCGCTGAGATGATGAACAAGGGCCATTCATGGAACTGATATGGTCCTATAAATACCGAGATCACTGAAAGAAGAATCTTCCTGCAAATGTCCACCAATGCTGAATCGGGAACTCCGGGAGGCATTTGTAAAGTGGCTTGAAAAAAACGTTCGATGAAAGTGCGAACGATCTCTTTTTCCTTCTGCTTTACTTCGATGAGAGAGAACATAGACATGTCCATTCCTCCTTTGTAGAATTGTGCAAAGAACAAAGTCTTAAAATCTTCAAAGGAAGTAATGTAGTTGTCCACAAGACTACGGTACCACTGATAAGCCACTCCCGAGAGACAGCCTTTGAATACTCGAGTGAGAAGGGCATCATTCCCTTGCAATAACACCATCATCATACTGAAGTAGTTCATGTACTGGCTCAGCGATGTCTTTCCCTCAAACAAAGCCATAGTCTGTGGTTTGTATTTAGGAGGGAAAGGGACCTCGTCCCAGATAGCTGGGTACGGCTGGTTGATTCCCAATTTCTTGAGCTGATCTTTGTGCTTCAAGGCATCAAATTGGGCTTTCAATTCCCGCACTGCCTGTATTGGATCTTCCGCAGGTGAAAGGATCATAGAGTGGTGAGAGATCGGTTGTATTGCAACTTCAACAGGAGGCAATACATTCTCCGAGTTAGGAAGTGGGGGAGCTGCTAATTCTTGATCTAGAACAGGCTCCTTGTTCACGTTGGATGGTGTTAAGTCCACCCCCACACGTATTTGAGTCGGAGGGACCGATGCTTGAGCTATAGCAGCTGTGTGTTGAGTCAGCATCATCTGGTGCACATTCTCCATCATGGACTGTATCTTTTTTAGAGATGTCTCCAACACAGCAATGCGTTGCTCGGTACTTCCTGATGAGGAAGCCTTTACGTGTTCATCTTCAATGGCATAGACCCCCATTTCTCTGGATGTCATTGAAGGGCTAGTATAGGTCTCTGTAGAGAATGACTCTATACTTTCAGTATCTGATTCGGAAAACTGGTGACCCCCAGTGTCGAAATCAAAAGAATATGAAGCCGGTTGTCGTGACCTCGAACGGGTGTTTCGGAACACCCCAGCTTCAATGTTCTCAAGGAGTTTGTTGAATCTCCTTTGGCATGGAGTTCTAGAGGGATGACGTCTTGAATTCGACCTTCCTCTAGGAACATGTGAAGCCATGTTCACTGATGCATGTGCTGGCTCTTCTTCCTGGAAAGACAGAGAGTAGTTCAATCGGTCGAAAACTGACCGTTTTGCTAAAGAACAACAATAATTAACTACAATCCTATGACTATTATAATAGTGCTCCCTAGGAGGCATAATAGACATGCTGGAAGATCCCCTATCCTTGCATTTCTGGATTAAATACTCACGCAAATCAGGAGGATTTACAGAAGAAGAAGAAGATGGCTTGTTCCTCTTTTTTATATCAGTTGGCATGCGAATATTGGGAACCATAACTTTTCCCCTGCCACCCATATACAACAAGTTAGCCATCTGAGTAGCAGATAATCCCCGAGGAGCGTGTTTCTCCTCCAATCGGGTTTTCTTTACACTGAGGGGTTTAACCTGGCATAATTTGGAACTCTGCTTAGGCTGGCGTAAAACTGATGAAGCCCTCAATCAGCCATCCACTTCTCGCGTAATCTGGAGAGCGGTCAGATTCTTTCCTTGGTGGCGTAAAGGCCGAGAAGTTGAGTAGTCTGCCACTTGTTTTCCCTTGCGTAGATTGCAGGGACCATCTGCTTTTCCACAGAGGGCAGATGCATTTTTATGCGTAGGGCATGTTTGGAATATCTGATTTAGCGCTGAGGCATTATCAGAAATCTTGTCTGCCACGTCACAGACGGGAGACTGAATTTTACGCGCAGAGCGCGGAGTAGACTTCTAGACTAGCATTGAGGCATTGTCAGAAGTTTTGTCTGCCACATCACAAACGGAAGATAGAGTTTTATGCACGGGGCACGGAGTAGACTTCTGGACTAAAACTGAGGCTTTGTCAAAAGTTTTGTCTGCCACATCACAGACGGGAGACAGAGCTTTACGCGCGGAGCACGAAGGTTGCGCAGCTACAACCTGGCTAGTCTGCGAAACCGGAGAGTCGGCAGGAATGGTAGGGGATGTTCTGGGCATCCAGACCTTACGCAGTTTCCTGTTGTCTTGAACAGAGAGAGAGGGAGAGCTACCCCCTGCTCGAAGCATATCTTCGTAGGCAGACTGGTCGAACTGGATGACCCAGGTCTTCTTCCTTGATCCTACTAATACTGCATCGTGTTGAGCAATTACTTTCTCATCAGATGAGAAAGAGATCCCCAGCAGAGTCGCCATCTTATATTTGATAATAAACGAAAGAAATAAAACTAGGTTTATACAAAACCCTTTCTTAGGTTTACAAACAAGAAGTACTATTAATCCTATACGAGGATGTTAAGTACAAATTTTAATCTGGGTAAATATTGCTATAGGAGTCTGATCTGCAGTCGATCACTTTGTCCCTTGGACCACACGATGATGAAGAAGTACCGTAGAAGAAGGAGATGCTTCAAAGATTGTAAGAGGGAGTGGATGCTTGATGCCAAAATCGTCGATCACTACTCTCTGTCTGAGATCTTCTCTCTCTGTTCTTCGATTTCTTTTAACTCTTTCCAACCTTGGAATTTTTGACCTTTCGACCTCTTTTTCGCCCCCGGACCTCTGTCAATAGAGGTCTCTATTTATAGGGTTTTAGTGACAGTAACCGTCCAGTCGGCATAGAAGCCGGATAGTGGAGAGTATGGCACTTTTTACGCGGCAGTTATAATAACTGCCATCCACGTATAAATGATCTTCTGAATAAGCGTGTGACGGGTGTCTCATTAAGAGATAATGCGTATAACTGCTACGAAGATCACGGCATAAAAGTCACGTAGGTAACTGCCCCTCGCGTAGAAAAGGTTGGCGTAGAAGCCAATAACTGTCACCATGGCGTAGAAGCCAAGTAGGCGTAGAAGCCTGATGCTGCATGGATAGGTGGCTAGCGTAAAAGATAGCTGATCCTCCTTCCTTGACTAAGGCCTTGAGTGTATTCTGGACCAAATAGCCTTCTCACGCACAAATGCAAATATAGCCTGAGTTGGCATATTTCAAGGAGATAGTGTACAACGTGCTCCTTATAGCAGAAAATAGCCCGGTGGCATATTCTAAGGAGATAGCATACAGCGTGCCCCTATAGATGAAAATAGCCCGATGGCGTAATGTGCAGGGGTGATGATGTAGACGTAGTTATGGCTTGCCCAGTCTTTGGAGATATAATCAAATCTCGTGCATTAAATATAGAGATCTGCCACCATTCTGAGCATTAAATGCAGAGACGCGTCTCGAGCTCCGTACGAAGACCTGCCACCATTCTGAGCATTAAATGCAGAGACGTGCCTCGATCTTTGTATGAAGAGCAGCTTTTGACGTGGCAGTTCGTTTTGTCTTCTGCTGAGCGTAAAAGCTCACATCTGTCTGTGTAAAACTAGGCAGCGTATTCCTTTGTATGCGTAAAAGCACTTTGTATCAGGGAAACGTCACTAAACGACGGTTTGGGTCTCTGTGCCTTACCATCATTACAGCCGTCGTCTGGATAGTCGTACAGTACTCTTTGTTAGGAGTCAGGTTCACTGCATGATCTAACAGGTTCATTCGAGGAATATGAAGCGTTCCTTGTACACTTCCATGCTGCATTAAAAGCGGATGAGTTTTACGCCATAAAGGCGGTATAATACCCTTTTTACGCTGAAGCAGCCTGGAAATACTGTATTATGCGGATTGTCCTTGAGCTTATATTTTACGCTGTACTAGCGACAAAGCTCTGTTGTACGCCGATGGCTCTGAAAGTATATTTTACGCAGCCCAGCACTAAAATGCTACGTATAACTCTATAACGTATTTTTTATGCTTCTACAATGACGTCAAGAAGAGTGGATCGAAGATGCCTCATGGACAGAGAAATGAGGGAGGACCACTACCGGGAACGTCAGTACCATCTTCTAGCATTCACATCCATGATGTGACACAGATGAGGCCGGTGACCTCGATATTAATGGCACCAACTCGGCAGCAGCAGCCGAGACAGCAACAACAACAGCAACAACAACAACGACGGAGAGCGCCGACAGGTTGTACCTATTATGGAAAGTAGGTCATATCAGGGATGTTTGTGGGGCAGCTAATAGACTATGCTTGAGATATGGGACCCTGGATCACAAGATTGCTACATGCCCATTGATACAGAGGCCAGTATGGCTAGTACAACAGTTTCCTGCATTGACAACTACAAGGGGGTACAGCAAGGAGGACCAACAACAACAATACAGACTTTAGCTCAGCGTTTGTTGCCGACGCAGGCCCAGCTTTATTGTGAGCACCCTAATTTTTTACATAGGTTTAGTTCGTTAATTAATAATGTTTATTTTATTTTAATATTTATTCGATAATTTAGTTAAACTTTGGAAACAATCCCCATGGTTTTAAGATCTTGAGTGCAATACTAGCCTTTTCCTTCCAACCAACCTAGCATGCTCGACTTAGACAAGTCAATTTAGGCTCCTACCATGACTGTCCCTCACCAATTTGTAATTCCATGCCATATTTTGGTCACACAACTTTTGTGACACAATTACGAGAAAATAATGATTAATTAACCATTTTATCGTGGCGTACAATTTTAACACGCCACCCCAACCCATTACTTCCAACTAAATCCATGCTTTGAGCCTAACTAGTCCTATTACGCACATGACACTCAAGTTGCGTTATTCGAACCTCCTGTATGCTCCCAATATAATATTAAGTAAAAAAGAATTTATGGATTTATTTGATTAATTTAATATTCATTAATATTTAGTAAATATCTTTTTAATTAATATAAATTTGGTTGTAAATTATTTGTTGGAGAACATATAAATTTTATAAAATTTTTCCAAGTGCCTAACAATTTTCTTGGGAATTTTTTATATAGATTATTGAATAAATAAATCAAAAGAAAAAAATAAAAATAAAATCCAAACCCATTAACCCAAACCCATTAACTAAACCCAAAACCTAAAGCTACCAGAACCCTTCCCCGACCCCTCTCTATATATAGGTGTATGTACAACAAAACCCTAACCCATGCCTCCACCACCTCCACCAATACCTCGCCGACCACCTCAGCGCCGCAGTAGCGCCGGAGAGCCACCGCAGCAGCCACGCGGCCGACAGCTGCACCTTGGGGCCCCCCTTCGCGCAAAGATTTTTCCCTTCTTGCTTATCCGTTTCGTGTCCCATCTTCGCTGGTATGTTCACAACCTAACCCTTTAGGATTTTTTTTCAAGTGGAATGAATTTAGGTATCCGGGTTTGATAAAAAAATCGACTGAAAGTTGGTCGAAAAATTGTTCAACAATAGTTCAAAATTCAGTCCAAGTACCCATATTCATGTCCAATTTTCTACCATCTCATTAATTATTTTTAAAATATAATTAAAAGGACTTCTTCATAATATAACCAAGGTTTTTACTGTTCTTTAGTTTTTATTAGTTTGCCTTAATGGTTAAATTATTCTGG
Source organism: Iris macrosiphon (assembly GCA_036927795.1). Classification (NCBI taxonomy): domain Eukaryota; kingdom Viridiplantae; phylum Streptophyta; class Magnoliopsida; order Asparagales; family Iridaceae; genus Iris; species Iris macrosiphon. The sequence goes on from JAYESA010000012.1 coordinate 91,286,131, forward strand.
TTCCAAAACGACCAAAAACTTATTTTTAAAACACCCAAATTCTTCAATACGGGGTATGTTTTACCAAATGAGGTAACTTCGCCATGTGAGTTGGACCGAAAGACGTGTAACGTAAATACGGATATGTGGGCTTTTGCAAAACTTGATTTGGATGTGCGTGCACACCGAAATCAATGCATATCCGTCAAAAAGTACCGTATCGACCTGTTTTGACACTCGCCCTAACTTCGTGTGTACTCGTCAATTTGAAACAAAACTTATACCATTAGATTCGCAACGTTACTCTGGTCCCGTGACCCAAGTTTGGTTCGATTCTGAGAATGTTGATGAAACATCATTTTGTGGGCCCCACGGTTCTATATGACGGGCGATTTCGCGATCGGTTCATCGAAATCTAGTTCTGGATGTTCCGTTGGGTTCGTATCATCATTCTGGACTCGTAGACACTAAATTTGACGAATTTGGAGAACTGTCTTCGGTATATTTTTCGGTACAAAGTGGGCCACATGTGGACCCCGCTTTGACCCAAAATTGTCAATTTTGCCCCTGTGTCCAAATTGGACTTATGGATAGTCAATCCTAGCTATTTTAACTATTCTAAAAATAATGGTGATGTTTGTTTAAGCATCCAGAGGTGTACGTACAGATTCTACTTTCCCAGGAGTAGTTGACGGAGTTCAGAACCCAAACAAGTGTACCTTGCCAAACCTGCAGAGATCCTGTTATATTATTTGCTTGTGTTCTTTTTATATATATATATATATATTCTATGTTGTACTTGTTCAACCTAGGACTGTGAGATGTTGCTTAGCGTTCGAACAAGATTCGGGTATTGACACCGTACGCGGAGTCATGCGACGTCACTTAGAGTTGATTCCACGATCATATTTTTATGTGCTTGCTTTACCAAGTATGCCATATCATAGGACACTTGGAACTATTTCATGTGATCGAATCTTTCTTGAGTTATTTATGGTGATTTTGTATAGGCTTACAAGATTCGTGATATGAGACTTACATATTACATGAATATTATTATGACTCGTTGTACTAGCTAGAGGTCATGACCTTATGTGTTATGGACATGAGACGTCGTGAACATGAGACATGAGGTTACATTGGGTGGGGAGCGACACACAAGCTACAGGCTGATTATTTATATATATATACTTCTAGAGGTGCCTTAGACTCTGTCTCAGATCTTTGGCACATATATTGGAGTCGTGATACTACTTGCTGCTATGGGCTCCCCGACACAGTGCCTGTAGTGGTCTCAGCCTTAGTACTAGTGATGCTCTCATTTGTATGTTACTTAGTTGGTTACATAGCTTGCCCTAGGGATCTGTCTATATTTACTTATTGTATTTTATTTTAGCTTGAGTGTTTATTGTACCTTGCTATGTCCCCTGAGGACCTTGATCCAGATTATGTCCCCTGGTATAGACGATGAGATCTATCCGGAGGTTTACGGGGCATGTGCTACTATTGGAGACGTACATATTGCAGAGGACGAGGTTGTTCTAGAGGACTTCTCTTGAGCATATAGTATTCTCACCATTCATTATTTATGCTTAGTGTTCTTGGTTATTTGGACTTGTAGTCACTTCTGGATATTTGTACTTGGATTTATTTTTCTTTCCATTTTGATGACGGGTTATTCTCCGTGACATTATATATTTTGCTTTGGTTGGACAGATCATTTTATATTATTGTGACTGGACTCGTCTCTTTATAATTTTATTTCTTATTGTGGATGAGATTAGATATATAGACTGTGACTGGTATTTGTAGACTATTTTATATATATTATAGCTTTAGTGCATTCTAATGGGTCCATTAAATTAGGTTTGCCCATTGGAGTTGTGCTACTGGCCATTGCCACGTGGCTAGTCCCTTAGTATTTTAGGACTGGAGCGTGACATAGTTTTTGTGTTGGCCCATGCAGGTCTATGAATATATTGCTTTGGTTTCAACTAAGGGATCAAGCAAGCCTGTGATTAGGATAAGAATAAATTTATAGGATCTCATCCACATATTGACACGTTCTTGACCTCTATATCAAACTCAAACTTAATTTCTTGACTTGTATCATGCTTGATTCATCTGTGCGAATCTCATAGTTTATTTTGTATACAGAGTAATGGATCCATGAGCCAGCGACGAGACTCTCGCTGGTACACCACCAGGTGTTGTGGTTACCTACGATAATGGAGTGACGCCATCGAGTGGAGATCCCTCCACTCAAATAAGGAATCAAGCAAATCAGCATGACTCGAGGTTCCAGCGAGACGATATTCCACCATTATCGCAATTCACTCCACCGATACCACCGATGCCAGCTTTTCATCCAGGGCAGCCTATGGACGGACATCAGCTATTTCAGGTGTTCTATGCAATGATGCAAGCTCAATAGAAGGTTCAGCAAGAGGCCCAGCAACGCCATACAGAGAACTTAAGGAACAATATAGTGACAACATTTGAGCAGGCGACTCAACCAGCCAGACAGCCATCGACATGATCCATCTCAAATTTTTGCCACCTGAAGCCACGTATATTCTCAGGCAAAGAGGACCCACGGAGGTCCATGAGTGGCTCACTAACATCCAGCATCAGTTGGAAGCAGTAGAGCTTCTGAGAGAGCGTTGGATGACTGGTGTCAGAATGCAGTTGTCAGACAATACACATCACTGGTGGCTCACTGAGGAGAAACGACTCGGACCAGACCAAGTTACTTGGGAGGAGTTCTCTAGACTCTTCCAGGAGATGTACATTGCATCAATTGCTCGGGCGAAACTTTGACAAAAGTTTAATCGTCTCACCCAGGATAATATGACGGTGGAAGAGTACAATGTGGAGTTCATACGATTGAGCCGCTTCGCACCTACACTGATCCTGAAAGAAGAAAAGAAGGCGGATAAATTCTTTGACGGGCTGAGCTTTGGACTATAGAGACAGATTTGTGCAGTTGCACCTACTTCTTATACGGACGTCCTTGTAGCAGCTCGTCGTATGGAGCGCATTCACAGGAGGGAGTCCAGCCAGAAGATACCGTACGCATTCGTACCAGCTCGAGCACCACATGTGGAGCCTACAAAGTGACCCCAGATGAATCTACCCCAGAGAGCAGCATCATGAGCCCTATCCCTTCCAACTTGTCACTACTGTGGCAAGGTAGGCCATATTGAGAGAGTACAGACGTAAATTGGGATTATGTTTAGCTTGCTGATCCAATCAATATTCAGCAAGGGATTGTCCTGAGCACCAGGGAGGAACACCAATGGTTCACTGACTAGCTTTACCAGCACCAGAGCCAGTCCAGCAGCCACATCGACTACCTTATCCAGCACTAGGAGCATTACAGGCGAAATATGGAGGATCCAGACCACCAACACCTGGAGGATATCAGCCGAGGCCACCCTTGGCACCACAGGCATCACTCTTCCAGCAGGCCCAACAACAGCATAGGACACCACCACAAGGACGTGGACAGGCTTTTGCGATGACAGTGGAGGAGGTACGGACTCGAGGAGTAGCGAATATGGGTAAGATTTAGTCTTATCATAGCTAGCTATAGTAACGAATATTCTTGGTAATACTTTAGCATGTGACTGTTAGTTCCATTCCCTAGCCTATACCTAGTATTATCTTAGCATAAACTTGTTAGTCTAGATTAGTAAAATATAAGTAGTACCTAAGTTTTCTTAAGTTGTAGTTGATCCTAGCTCTAATCAGACTCCTTTACTCTTGAGTTACTTATCTCTCATTGCCTAGATTTTTTTTATTGCTTCCCTACATGTTCTGCTTGAACAAAACTCTCACCCTTTATCTTAATTTTTTCCTTGTTCATGGTCCCTTATCCTTTGTGTCATGCTTCAACAAATGTCATAAAATCGCATCATCTCTTCTGGAGCAAACCTTTCCTGACCAGTTATTTTTTTTCTTAATTATGAGGATGCAAGTCTTTTAAAATGGGTAGATTGTGAGCACCCTGATTTTTTATATAAGGTTAGTTCGGTAGTTAATATTTTTTTAATATTTATTCTATAATTTAATTAAACTTTGGAAACCAACCCCCATGGTTTTAAGATATTGAGTGCAACACTAGCCTTTCTCGTCCAACCAACCTAGTATGCTTGACTTAGACGAGTCAAATTAGGCTCCTATCATGACTGTCTCTCACAAATTTGTAATCCCATGCCTTGTTTTGGTCGCACAACTTTCGCAACACAATTACGAAAAAATGATGATTAATTAATTATTTTATCGTGGCGTACGATTTTAACATGCCACCCCAACCCATTACTTCCAACTAAATCCATGCTTTGAGCCTAACTAGTCCTATTACGCACATGACACTCGAGTTGCGTTATTCGAACCCCCTGCATGCTCCTAATATAATATTAAGTAAAAAATAGAATTTATAGATTTATTTAATTAATTTAATTTTCATTGATATTTAGTAAATACCTTTTTAATTAATATAAATTTGGTTATAAATTATTTGTGGGAGAAAATATAAATTTTCTAGAATTTTTTCAAGTTCCTAACTATTTTCTTGGGTATTTTCTATATAGATTATTGAATAAATAAAACAAAAGAAAAGAAAAAGAAAATAAAATAAAACAAAAACCCATTAACCCAAACCCATTCTCTAAACCCAAACCCAAAACCTAAAGCTGCCCAGAACCCTTCCCCGACTCATCTCTATATATAGGTGTATGTACAACAAAACCCTAACCCACGCCTACACTACCTCCACCATCACCCCGCCGACCGCCTTAGCGCCGCAGCAGCCGCAGTAGCCGCACGCCTGACAGTAGCAGCAGTAGCACCTTGCGGCCCCCCTTCGTACGAAGGTTTCGCTCCTCGCTCGTCCGTTTCGTGTCCCGTCTTTGCTAGTATATTCACAACCTAACCCATTAGGATTTTCTTTAAGTGGAACGAATTTAGGCACCCGGGTTTGATCGAAAAATCGATAGGAAGTTGGCCGAAAAATTGTTCAATAATAGTTTAAAAATTTAGTCCAAGTACCCCTGTTCATGTCAAATTTTCTACCATCTCATTAATAATTTTCAAATATATAATTGAAAGAACTTCTTCACAATATAACCAAGATTTTTACTGTTCTTTTAGTTTTTATTAGTTTGCCTTAATGGTTAAATTATTCTGGTTCCAAAACGACCAAAAACTTATTTTTAAAATACCAAAAATCTTTGATACGGGATACGTCCCGCCAAACGAGGCAACTTCGTCATGTGCGAGTTGCACCAAAAGGCGCATAACGTAAACGCGAACGTGTGGGTTTTCGCAGAACTTGATTTGGATGTGCGTGCAGACCAGAATCAACGCGTATCTGTCAAAAAATACCGTATCAGCCTGTTCTGACACTGGCCATAACTTCGTGTGTACTCGTCGATTTACAACAAAACTTGTTCCATTGGATTCGCAATATTACGCTAGTCCTGTGACCCAAGTTTGGTTTAATTCTAAGAATGTTAACAAAACGTCATTTTGTGGGCCCCACGGTTCTACATGACGGACAATTTTGTGATCGGCTCATTGAAATTCAGTTCTGGATGTTCCGTTGGGTTCGTATTATAGTTCTAGACTCGTAGACACTAAGTTTGACAAATTTGGAGAACTGTCTCTGCCACATTTTTTGGTGCGAAGTGGGCCACATGTGGACCCCGCTTTGACCCAAAACTGTCAATTTTGCCCCTATGTCCAAATTAGACATATGGATAGTCAATCCTAGCTATTTCAACTATCTTGAAAACAATGGTGATGTTTGTTTCAGCATCCAGAGGTGTACGTGCAGATTTCACTTTCCCAGGAGCAGTTGACGGAGTTCAGAACCCAGGCAAGTGTACCTTGCCAAACCTACATAGATCCTGTTATATTATTTGCTTGGGTTCTTTCCATATATATATTTATTCAGTGTTGTACCTATTCAACCTACGACCGTGAGAAGTTGCTTAGCATCCGAACAAGATTCGGGTGTCGACGCAGTACGCAGAGTCGTACAACGTCACTTAGAGAGTTGATTCCACGATCCTATTTTTACGTGCTTGCTTTACCAAGTATGCCATATCGTAGGAAACTTGACCCAATTTCATGTGACAAAATCTTTCTTGAGTTATTCATGATGATTCTGTATAGACTTACAGGATTCGTGATATGAGACTTGCATATTACATGGATATTATTATGACTCGTTGTACTAGCTAGAGGTCATGATCTTGCGTGTTATGAACATGAGACGTCGTGGACATGAGACAAAGGTTACATTGAGTGGGGAGAGACACACAGGCTACCAGCTGATTATTTATATATACTAATGGAGGTGTCTTATACTCTATCTCAAATATTTGGCACATATATTGGAGTCGTGATACTACTTGCTACTATGGGCTTCCCGAAATAGAGCCTGTAGTGGTCTCAGCCTGAGTAATAGTGATTCTCTCATTTCTATTTCACTTAGCTGGTTATATAGCTTTCCCTGAGGATCTGTCTATATTTACTTTCTGTATTTCATTTTGGCTTGAGTGTTTATTGTACCTTCCTATATCCCCTGAGGACCTGGATCCAGATTATGTCCCCAGGTATAGACGAGGAGATCTATCCCGAGGTTTACGGGGCATGTGCTACTATTGGAGACGTACAGGTTGTAGAGGACGAGGTTGTTCCTGAGGACTTCTCTTGAGCATATAGTATTCTCACCATTCATTATTTATGCTGAGTGTTCTTGGATATTTAGACTTGTAGTCACTTCTGGATATTTGTACTTAGATTTTTTTTTTTCCATTTTGATGACGAGTTATTCCTCATAACATTATTTATATTGCTTTAGTTGGACAAATCATTTTATATTATTATTACTGGACTTGTCTCTTTGTGATTTTTTTTCCTTATGGTGGATTAGATTAGATATATAGAATATGACAGGTATTTGTAGACTATTTTATATGTATTACAACTTAAGTACACTCTAACAGGTCCATTAAATTGGGTTTGTCCATTAGAGTTGTGTTGTTGGCCATTGCCATGTGGATAGTCCCTTGGTATTTTGGGACTAGGGTGTGACATTTATAGACAGCAACAACAGCAGAATCAGCAGGGCCGCAACAACGACTGCAAGGAAGACAACAACAGGGAGCCCGACAAGGCCAATGGCAAGCGTTCACCTTGTCTTTGGAGGAAGCTATGGCATTGGGCGACGTAGTGGCAGGTAATATTTCTATTACAACCTTTCCTGCCATAACTTTAATTGATTTTGGACCTTCATACTCATTTATATCTACATAATATATGATACATATTGGATTGAAGTTTGAGGCATTGCTAGAGGGGCTGAATATACTCATTGAAAATGGATCGTAGAAGTTAATAGGGTGTGCCTAACATGAGGGTAGAGTGTATCATGAGGGTAGATTATTGTTTAGAATTTTCGGTCTAGAAGAGTTTATCCTTAGCAGAATAACAAAAGACCAGCATAAGGAAGGAGTCACAACTGTAGCAAAGGAAGAAGACTTGATACCTAAGATAGTTGAAGAATTTATGGATATCTTTTCCAACGAGCTTCCCGGATTACCCCCAGTTAGAGAAGTAGAGTTCTGTATAGAGTTGATGCTAGGAGCAGAACCAGTATCCCAGAAGGTATACCCAATGTCACCATCGGAGCTTGATCAGTTATATCGATACGTGGAAGAACTGAAGGCAAAGAAGTTTGAGCACCAGCGGTATTGGTGAAAAAGAAGGATGGATCGACGCCGTTGTGTATGGATTATAGACAACTAAATGAAGTGGCCGTGAAGAAAAAGTACCCATTACCAAGGATTGATGATTTGTTTGATTAATTAAGCGGAGCAAGAGTCTTGTCCAAGATAGATTTATGATCAGGATATTATTATGTACGAGTCCGGGAGCTGGATATACCAAAGACAATATCTAGGTCACGATATGGACATTACGAATTCTTAGTTATGCCTTTCGGACTAACTAATGCTCCTACGTTATTCATGGATTTGATGAACCATATCTTCGTACCATACTTGGACCAATTTGTGGAAGTATTCATTGATGACATTCTTGTGTAATCTCATAATGAGGAGGAGAATGAAGAACATCTCAGGATAGTACTACAAACTTTATGGGAGCATCAGTTATATTCGAAACTTACTAAGTGTGAGTTTTGGCTGGATCACGAATCTTTTTTGGGCACATTATTTCTGTAACAGGAGTGTCAGTTGATCCCAAAAGGTAGATGCAGTAGAGAACTGGCAAGTTCCGAAGATAGTAGCAGAAGTACATAGTTTCCTAGACTTGGTAGGATACTACAGAAGATTTATGTCAGACTTTGCTAAGATCTCCGCACCTTTGACTTGGTTGACGCGCAAGGAAGTTAAATTTGTGTGATCAGCGGAATACCAGATAGCCTTTGAAGAATAAGTTAAACTTTGCACCAATCCTTACTCTTCCAATAGGCTCCGGAGGATTCACAGTATATTATGATGCATCTGGTAAAGGACTTATATATGTTTCGATGGAAGAAAGTAGAGTGATAGCGTATGCTTTTTGGCAGCTAAGGGATCACAAGTAGAACTATCCAACTCACGATTTAGAGTTAGCAGTAGTAGTGTTCGCACTTAAGTTATGGAGGTACTACTTATATGGCGATCGGGTAAAAATATTCATAGATCATAAGAGTTTGAAGTATGTATTCACGCAGAAGGACCTGAACATGAGGCAGAGAAGGTAGCTAGAGTTATTGAAAGACTATAACATGGAACTTCAGTACCATCCAGGCAAGGCTAATATAGTAGCTGATGTATTTAGTAGAAGAGATCGCAAATTTATGTTGTCTACACAAAGGCACATTCTAGAAGACTTACAAGAGATGGGTATCAAGATAGTACTTCCACGGAGTAAAGGAGTTTATGCCAGCCTACAGATTCAGTCAACTTTGGTAGATAGAATTAAACTAGCTCAAGCAGAGGACCCGAAGATTCAAAAGCTATGAGAAGAATATGAGACCGGTCTTCGGAAGTGTTTGCCATTTCATATCAAAATGAGAACTGAGAGAAATAGATTTGATTTAAAAACCAAAGAAAGTAAAAAGAAGTCCTAGGATACAATCTAATTACAAATTGTTTTTCTGGGAGATGACGATGGAGGGTTAGGAGTGTATTGTAAACCCCCTCACCCAAAATAGATATTTTGTGTATATTTTATATTATTATAGGTATTGAATTTCTTTAGAAGTATTCTATTATTTAATTAGCAAATGAATTTCTTGATATATTTACTTATATAAATATTTATTTAGAATCATTTTTAGGTTATTTTAGATTTTTGAAATTAATTAGGATTTATTTGGATATATATAGTCTTAATATTAGATATATGCTAATTTAGTGTTAATAGATATTAATAAGATTTTATAAATTATTTGTATTATATTTAATTATATTCAAGATTATAAATTATTGAGATAGATTCAAACTCTACTTTAAATTAATTCAAATCATGAACCTACTAGGAATACAACTTAATGTATATCATATCCTTATTTAAATTCATCATAATTCTATCCAAATTAACCAATCCTAGTTGTATTTAATTAAGTAGTCTCAACCATTATAAATACCTCATCCTTCATATTTTTCCCCAAATTCATCTCTTTTTCGTCCAAAAATAGTCAAAATTTGTCATAAATTCTGCCTCATTTTCTACTAGTTATGACGAATTAAAAAGACGATATCTCCTAGCTCCGGACTCCAAACGAGGCCTAGTTTTTTTTGTTAGAAAGATAATGAGGTTAGCTTTCTGATTATATAAATTGTTTTTCTAAAATATGAGTATTAAATTCTAGAAAATTCGTAGAGCACAACATATCCGAAAATAGACGTGTTTCGATGTTTTTGCGATTCCGGGAGAACCAGGAATCAGAATCATGAACCGTTTAAAGTTTCGGAAAACTAATGTCGAGATTATTAACATATGTTTTTCCCAGAATTTAATTCGATTTATTTTCATACTGTTAATTCTGTAGAACTTGTAGGTTAGAATTTAACCATCGGTGCACGATACGAAACTTGTATGTGCTATAATTCCCAAACGAATTTGAATTCGGATGAGCCGTAAATTTTAGCATGTTTTTGACGCTGAAATCTACAGGAAATCATGCATGAAAGTTGAGTTTGTGTCAGTTGACTTTTCGGTCAACAGATTGCCTCGATTTGCGTGCCATGAGTCTCGAGTTGATAAAATTTAGTTTCTTTGGACAAAATTTAGGAATTAACATAAAAATCAGAATAATAAGATTAAAATAGGATTTTAGAGTAACTATTCCAGAATTAAATAAATTAAAATAAATTATCTTTTGACGTGATAAATTTGTAATACATAGGATATTGGATTTGTTCTGCGCGACTTCTGGAGCAGGTTATTGATACATCGCAGCTTCCTTACCAGGCAAGTGTACCTTGCCAAACTCTGCAGTATTGTTACACATTTTCCTTGCTTTATTTTATTGCTGAGCATGCTTAACCTAGGACCGTGTGACGTACTTAGCGTCCGATTATCAGTCGGGTGCCAACACTGTACGCAGTGTTGGGTACGGTCATCTTGAGATGGACATTCGCGACACTATATATTCTCGTACTTGTCTTACCAAGTACGCTTGACTCAGGACACTTGATACTATTCATGAGACAGGATTTTCTCGAAATATTCGTGGGGATTCTGTATAGGATACATGACTTGGACATTATATTCTTAGATATAGTATGACTTGTTGCATTAGTCTTGATCCTGCGTGTCATGGACATGAGACATGAGATTTCATTGGGTGGGGAGAGTATTACCATATGAAAGGCTGATTATATTATATATTGACATCTGGATGTGTCTTAGTCTCTGACACAGAGCTATGGCACCAGTTCTGGCCCTTCGACAAAATACTGCTATGGGTTTCTCCGACACTGATCCTGTAGTAGTTTCAGCCCGAGTATGGAATAATGTTCTCAACTTGCATATCACTTAGCTGGTTATATATTTACCCTATTTGTTTCATTACTGCATTTATTTTGGCTTGTATTTTCTGTACCTTGCTGTCCCCTGAGGACCTGGATCCGGATTATGTCCCCAGATATTGCAGACAAGATCGATCCAGAGGTTTATGGAGCAGGAGCATTATCAGGAGCAGACATTGGAGCAGTACCAGATCCAGTAGACGCATGATCACCGAGGGTATCTTCTGAGTATATACTGTTCCATACTCAGTATTTGTTGTGGTTATCTTTATTCTTGTATCTTGACAGATGTATTCAGACTCATTATCGGGTTATTTCCCCGAGTTTATATTATATTGAGATTGATCTTTCTTTATGATTCTGATATTGTTGTATTCATTTCTGTAGATGAGATTAGTATATCTAGACCCTTATTGTTGTACTACAGCTTAAGTATGCCCTGATGGATCCATTAAATTATGTTGTCCATCGGTGCGTACTGCTGGCCATTGCCTCGTGTCTAGTCCCTCGGTATTTTGGGATTGGGGCGTGACATGGTTTTTGTGGTGGCCCATGCAGGTCGACTAAATTGTTCGGTTTCAACTTAGGGACCGAGCAAGCCTGCAATAAGAATAGGATAAGGATCTCATCCACTTGCTTGAATCGTTCTTGACATCTATATCGGGTTCGAATTAATTTCTTAACTTACATCCTGCCTTGACTCCTGTGCGCTCCTTATTGTTTATTTTGGTTGTTACTCTTGAATTTTTGAATTATGTGATTGGTAATTAGAACTTGACAGTTAAAGTTAGTAATGTAGATTATGACCCAATGATTACCCCTTAGCTCTAAGTCACGTAATTAGTACCCCCACCTCGATACCAGTTAGATCCCTTTCCCCCTAACGGCTAGTAACTCTTCTATCCTCACTATCGACGCTTGTCCTATAAGTACTAAGACTAAGGCTTAAGACGACCATGACCTATGTAATATAGGAGGATACCCTAATAGGTACTAAGACCCTTCTCGTAGACCTTAAACAAGAGTTTCTACGATATCCTTAAGAGATTTCAGTATTAGTTTATTATAAGTTGGGTAGTATGCCTCACAACATAGTACCACCTGGCCCTATTGACCCATTGACGAAGTAAACAAGGATGACACAACTTTAGACTTGCGTAAGAAGATAGTGTTTATTCAGACAATGGAATTTAGAGGTCCTTGTCCCTATTTGGTCGACTAGCGACTTAGACAAGGAGGTTGTATGATGACTGTAAGAGACTGGGTATTCTTTATTTATTATTGCTTATTTTGTGTTATTTTGTGAACTTAAATTAATTTGTACCTCCTTTCATCATCATCTAGCGTACTTATAATTGTTATAATACCTTGACTTATGCCGCTATTATAGCCTAGTTTTTGCATGCTTATTCCTTGTCGAGCTTGTTCATGACATAGGTATTATTGGGGAGGCCCACAATAATATATTTCAGAATCAGTATATTAAGGTCTGGCCAACCTTAGTGCGCTTGATTCGCCCTTCGTAATGCTACTTTACGTGGATTGAGATATGTAGTGATTAGTAGACGAATATACTTGCCCTAGACATGTCTGACATATCGTATCGGTTACATAACTGCACCGATGTGAGCATGCAAATAGGAAATTACCAAATTAAGATTTCAATCCACAACTGTCTTGATAATTCTCATTTGAATTCTTTAAACGCTTTGATTCCCATACTTCCATTCTATTACCCCTCCTTGAACTCTTTTCCGTTGCTTTCCGTCTTCCCTTATTTCGGAAAGACGAAAATCTCGTGCTTGGATATAAGTGATACACGGATAGTACAAGATATCCCCCATAGGCCAATCATATTATTTGGTGACTATATTTCATAATTGATTAAGGGCATATCACATATGATATAGTTGGTGTTAAAGTTTTGAGGATTAAATGACATGAGAAAATAAATCGAGGAATATTTTTCTTAAATGTAAGAGCCTTATGTGATAGATGGGTAAATTCTAAGTTGGGTAGAAATTACATTATTAAACTTGAGGTAAATTCTTTTAGATTGTGATCAAATGAGATTAGATAGAGAGAAACCATGTTCTATTTTAATTTCGAGGACGAAATTATTTTAAGTTGGGTAGATTGTAAACCCCCTCACCCAAAATAGATATTTTGTGTATATTTTATATTATTATAGGTATTGAATTTCTTTAAAAGTATTCTGTTATTTAATTAGCAAATGAATTTCTTGATATATTTACTTATATAAATATTTATTTAGAATCATTTTTAGGTTATTTTAGATTTTTGAAATTAATTAGGATTTATTTGGATATATATAGTCTTAATATTACATATATGCTAATTTAGTGTTAATAGATATTAATAAGATTTTATAAATTATTTGTATTATATTTAATTATATTCAAGATTATAAATTATTGAGATAGATTCAAACTCTACTTTAAATTAATTCAAATCATGAACCTACTAGGAATACAACTTAATGTATATCATATCCTTATTTAAATTCATCATAATTCTATCCAAATTAACCAATCCTAGTTGTATTTAATTAAGTAGTCTCAACCATTATAAATACCTCATCCTTCATATTTTTCCCCAAATTCATCTCTTTTTCGTCCAAAAATAGTCAAAATTTGTCATAAATTCAGCCTCATTTTCTACTAGTTATGATGAATTAAAAAGACGATATCTCCTAGCTCTGGACTCCAAACGAGGCCTAGTTTTTTTTGTTAGAACGATAATGAGGTTAGCTTTCTGATTATATAAATTTTTTTTCTAAATTATGACTATTAAATTCTAGAAAATTCGTAGAGCACAACATATCCGAAAATAGATGTGTTTTGATGTTTTTACGATTCCGGGAGAACCAGGAATCAGAATCATGAACCGTTTAAAGTTTCGGAAAGCTAATATCGAGATTATTAACATATGTTTTTCCCAGAATTTAATTCGATTTATTTTCATACTGTTAATTCTGTAGAACTTGTAGGTTAGAATTTAACCATCGGTGCACGATACGAAACTTGTATGTGCTATAATTCCCAAACGAATTTGAATTCGGATGAGCCGTAAATTTTAGCATGTTTTTGACGCTGAAATCTACAGGAAATCATGCATGAAAGTTGAGTTTGTGTTGGTTGACTTTTCGGTCAACAGATCGCCTCGATTTGCGTGCCACGAGTCTCGAGTTGATAAAATTCAGTTTTTTTGGACAAAATTTAGGAATTAACATAAAAATCAGAATAATAAGATTAAAATAGGATTTTAGAGTAACTATTCCAGAATTAAATAAATTAAAATAAATTATCTTTTGACGTGATAAATTTGTAATACATAGGATATTGGATTTGTTCTGCGCGACTTCTGGAGCAGGTTATTGGTACATCGCAGCTTCCTTACCAGGCAAGTGTACCTTGCCAAACTCTGCAGTATTGTTACACATTTTCCTTGCTTCATTTTATTGCTGAGCATGCTTAACCTAGGACCGTGTGACGTACTTAGCGTCCGATTATCAGTCGGGTGCCAACACTGTACGCGGTGTTGGGTACGGTCATCTAGAGATGGACATTCGCGACACTATATATTCTCGTACTTGTCTTACCAAGTATGCTTGACTCAGGACACTTGACACTATTCATGAGACAGGATTTTCCCGAGATATTCGTGGGGATTCTGTATAGGATACATGACTTGGACATTATATTCTTAGATATAGTATGACTTGTTGCATTAGTCTTGATCCTGCGTGTCATGGACATGAGACGTGAGATTTCATTGGGTGGGGAGAGTATTACCATATGAAAGGCTGATTATATTATATATTGACATCTGGATGTGTCTTAGTCTCTGACACAGAGCTATGGCACCAGTTCTGGCCCTTCGAGAAAATACTGCTATGGGTTTCTCCGACACTGATCCTGTAGTAGTTTCAGCCCGAGTATGGAATAATGTTCTCAACTTGCATATCACTTAGCTGGTTATATATTTACCCTATTTGTTTTATTACTGCATTTATTTTGGCTTGTATTTTCTGTACCTTGCTGTCCCCTGAGGACCTGGATCCGGATTATGTCCCCAGATATTGCAGACAAGATCGATCCAGAGGTTTATGGAGCAGGAGCATTATCAGGAGCAGACATTGGAGCAGTACCAGATCCAGTAGACGCGTGATCACCGAGGGTATCTTCTGAGTATATACTGTTCCATACTCAGTATTTGTTGTGGTTATCTTTATTCTTGTATCTTGACAGATGTATTCAGACTCATTATCGGGTTATTTCCCCGAGTTTATATTATATTGAGATTGATCTTTCTTTATGATTCTGATATTGTTGTATTCATTTCTGTGGATGAGATTAGTATATCTAGACCCTTATTGTTGTACTACAGCTTAAGTATGCCCTGATGGATCCATTAAATTGTGTTGTCCATCGGTGCGTACTGCTGGCCATTGCCACGTGTCTAGTCCCTCGGTATTTTGGGACTGGGGCGTGACATGTATCCACTCTCTTTACTCCGTGGACAATCCGGTATGGAAGCTCTTCTCTCCCCCTTGAGTGTTGATTCGCAGATAGCCAACCTTTTGCATGGG
The DNA here is from genome assembly GCA_036927795.1 of Iris macrosiphon. Lineage (NCBI taxonomy): Eukaryota > Viridiplantae > Streptophyta > Magnoliopsida > Asparagales > Iridaceae > Iris > Iris macrosiphon. The sequence goes on from JAYESA010000012.1 coordinate 91,301,776, forward strand.
TATGGTACTATACTATTTATAGTCATATTTGTGGCCGCATGGATTTTGGGCCGAATGGGTGGCGAGGTTTGTTACCTGTCCTCTCTAAAGGGAAGGGTGCTACAGCTATATATTCACGAGAATCCGGGCTTCGCTGTAACATGAATATTGTTTGGGATTTTGTTGTTTGCTGATTATCTGGACTGTTCTCAATTGTGTAGGTACGACTTGGTCAATTGGACACATGGCCACTATTTGGTTGGAGAGGACCACTCATTTATAATAAAAATACTTGGTCGACGTGAAATCTGGGACACATGTGGCCAAAGACGTACGGGACGCATGGAGTCAGGAACGCACGGGGCCAGTGACGCATGGACCGTATGGAGTCTGGAATGCATGGGCCAGAGTCTTATGGGACGCATGGGCTAGAGATGTATGAACCGTATAGAGTCTGGAACACATGGGCCAGAGCCGCATAAGATCTTTTGTCGTGTTGTACACGTGGCTCTGCACTATCCTTGGGACTTCTGCCACTTAGTGTGTTTTTTTCCTTCGAGGCGATCAGAAAAATCCTTTTTGCCAGGATTCTGTGTCAGGCACCATCTTTGCTGTTAGGACGTCATGTCAGGTCGTCCTGTGGCCAGTTGTTAGGATGCTTGTTTGGACCGCATGGGTATTCTTTTTTTGGGCCGCATGGTGTCTGTGCGATCCATCTATTGAGTTTTTATTTGGTCGGTTGCATGACTGCATCTTTTTCATGCTTCTACAAGACACACTTCAAAGTTTTTAAACTGATAGGTTTGAAATACTTTGAATAAGAAGCATAAATTAAGTATGTTCGGGCCGCATGGGCGATCCGTTCCAGTCTATCAACTATTCATTTAACTCCCATATTTGCCTTGACCCTTAAATGGATTCTATTCGAATTCTGAGCCATCTCTAGACGTGGGGCTCGTTGACGGTTTTCGAAGAGATTAAAGAGGATCACATGGATCGAGGTATCAGGTTTATTTAATTGCTCGGTTCACTTCCTTGATCCCTTCATGCAGTTTGCAGCCTATAAATAGGCAGTTAGGGGGAGAAAGAAAACTTTTCTCTTCCGTTCCTCCTCCTTCGTGAAGAAGCTGGATGTTGCTGTCTCTTTTGTCGAGGAGTCGGTCGAGAGCAGGTTTGATCCGTGGACCCCCTAATACATAAATTCTATTCTAAAGTAAGGGGGTACTATGTCTCTCGTGAGCCGAACGTTAGAAAGGTTCTATTGCGTGGGTGATGGCTCCCCTCGGACATATGTAGACCTCCTCACAGAGCTCTATCGTATGGGTGAGCACTCCTTCATGGCACATGCATAGAACCTGTCTGACATGTGCTCCGAGTTTTGGAGAGGCCGCATGGATGAGGAATCATCAAATTTATACGTGCAAAAGAGGTTTATGGCTTGACCATATGGGTGAGGTCTCATACTGCTCGTTCATGCCGACTTAACTGCACGTGGCTGCTGCCTTACAGCGGTATGCTGCGATTATTCCTTTTTATAATCTTCATTGGGACTGATGCGTCTTATTTATACAGGTTTTGTCTTCGCTCGTGTTGCCTATGATGGGGCATGGGAGGATATCATAACACCCGTTGTTCAGGATGAAAACCAACCTTATACGATATTTCTCTAGGAGACACAGTAAGTTTGGCAAGAACTAATCCAGAAGACGAGGATGAACATCCCGTGTCATACATTGAGCTGTCCTTGTTCATTCAGTGTGTCAGCTGCTTTTCTCCCTTTTATGTGGTTCGCTATCGGCCGACAGACTCTGGGGTCGCTGGTAGGATTTGGATTAATTGTCATTCCTGTCGTTGGTCTTCCCGCAAAGTTGTAAAGTGTCTGCTCCTGCCCTTCCCTTCCTATCCATTAGCATGGATTTTCAATATTATGAGGTTTGCACTGTGGAGTGGTGAGCTAGAAAGTATTGAGTGTTGCTGCGGGCTTGACTTGCGTCAGTAGCGACGACAACACGGAGGGGCGCTTCTAATGAAAAAAATTTGTATGAGCAAGACTTCATGGAAAACCTTTTTAAAATAGGTTTCCATCATTTGTACTCATGGCCTTGAATATTAATGAGAACCCTTAAATGTAATAAATTTCCATCATATGTACTCATTATCTTGAATATTGATTAATGAAGTCTCTCATTTTTTAGAATTTTTGTATGTTGTGGTCTTTTGGGTATTGTACTGGAGAATATAGTACCATACCGAAGCTTTTTAAGGATATTCCACTGGAAGATTTTGGTAGACCTATTACTCTTTTGTGCTTTTGAGGTGCGAGTAATAGGTTCAAAATAAACCCTATCAGAGGTAACATGGACGTGATAGGTTTTGTAGACCCATTACTTTTTTATGTATGTTAGTACAAGTAATAGGTTTGAGATAAGTCCTGCCAGCGGTAATATGGACGTGACAGTTTTTATGGACTTTAAGGACATCCCGCTGGAGAATTTTGGTGGATCTATTACCCTTTTGCGCACTTGAGGTGCGAGTAATATATTCAAAATAAACCCTATCAGAGGTAATATAGACGTGATAGATTTTTTGGACCCATTACTTTTTGTGCACGTTAGTGCAAGTAATAGGTTTGAGACAAGCCCTGCCAAAGGTAATATGGATGTGGTAGTTTTTGTGGACTTAACACGACAAGCATAGTCCGGATTGGGTATGAGTGATAAGTTAGAGGATAATCGATATCAGTGGTAATATGGACGTGATGATCGATGGTCAAGGCCGAAAAGTTTGTTCAGAGGTAATATAGACATAGTAGACTCCGCCGGGGTAGTGTATTAGAGCGACCGTCCAAAGGTCCTGTGGACATGAACCAACGACCAGGAAGATACAATGTAGTTTGGTTATATAGGAGTACCATTCTAATTTAGATATAGTACTTTTTGAGTAACTTGCCATTGATAGGCATCAGAAGCAAGTCACCGTTGGATTTTGCTAGCAGGTATGTGCCATTAGAAAATATGATTTCCACAATGAATGGGCCCTCCTATTTAGGTTATAATCTGCTGGCCATCTTGTGAGTCATAACCATCGATCTTCTTACTGTTAAGATGAGGTCACCTACTTGAAACGTTCTCTATTTTACCTGTTTGTTGAAGGCTTCAGAGAGACGTGCTTGATACAGCTCTATGCGTTGTTGGGCTAAGAGCCGTTTCTCGTCGAGTGCTTCCAACTCCTATAACCTTCGGCTGTAGTTGTCGTCCGTGGTTAGTTGGTTGGAGAGTGATACTCGCAGTAAAGGAATTTAGATCTCAAGCGGGAGTACCGTCTCACTTTCGTACACTAAAGAGAATGGCGTATTGACAGTAGCTGTCCGAACTATTATTCGGCAGGCCCAGAGTGATTCACTCAGCTTCTCGTTCCAGTCGCGTTAGTTTGAAGACACAATTTTTTTAAGAAGTTTGATGATAGTTTTGTTGAATTTTTATGCCAGACCATTTGCTATAGGGTTGTATGCCGGATAAACTATATTTTGGATTCGGTTCTTGTTACAAAACTGATAAAAGGGGTGACTTGCAAACTGTGGACCATTATCGTGGATGATCCTATGTTGTAAGCTGAAGCGATATATGACGTGAAGCTTGACGAAGTTATCATGTTTGTTATTTTGACTTCAGTGAGAGGAACAACTTTTGCACATTTGGAGAAGTAGTCGGTGATTGCCAGGATAAACCGATGTCCTTTTGATGAAGGCAGACTAATTGGCCCGATGATGTCCATTTCCAATGCCTCAAAAGACCTAGATGCTACCATTGATTATAGATACTCGGATGTATGGTGGATGAAGTCCGCGTTGATTTGCCATGCTTGGCACCTTCTTGCGTAATCGACATAATCTACTACCATCGTCGGCCAATAGTTGCCCATTCTGCGAAGACGGTCCTGTAGCTTTGGACCGGGTTGTTGCGCCCCGCAGACGTCATTGTGAGCTTCACAAAGGGCTTGTTTTGCTTCTGTGTTTGACAAGCATCAGAGCAGAAGGTCATCGTAGGACTGACAATATAACCTTTTGGTCTTTGTATCGTAATAAAAATGGACGGAGCATCATCTGATTAAAGTAGATTCCTTTGGGTCTTCTGGAAGAATTCTATAGACTGAGTAGTCGATGAATGGAGGTCTCAAATCTTGAGTATCGGTGTCGACCTCTACTGCATAGCTGAGGCATAAGCATAGGTTACTTTTGGAACAGACCAGCTCTTAACCGATTACTGTGATTAACAGATGGGTGTTGTCTAGGACTGCTAAGGAAGCGACGAGGCCGGCTATAGCGTCCTCTTCGATGTTTTGCAACTGAGGGACATGCTCAATAAAGAACATCATGAAGGTTGTGATAGTGCTAAGCACTGCTTGGTAGTATGGGATCAAGTCTTCGTTTCAGACTTCATATATTCCTCGAACTTGATTGACGATTAGCTGAGAATATCCGTAGGTCTCCAAGTACTCTACCCTGACCCGTTTGGCGAGCTGGAGTCCGATGATTAGGGTGTTGTACTCTGCCACATTATTGGAGCATGGCTCTATGAGAGAGTGTTCGCAATTGATGATGAGGCCATATGGGAAGATCAATAATATCCTTACCCCAGCAATGATGTTGCCTTTGGGCCTTGCTCTTGAAGCACCGTCAAAGAACATTCACCAAACCGCTTCATGTGAGGTGATGTTGGCGTCTACTATTTTGTCTGGAATCTCTTCATAAAGCTTTGATGTTTCTAACCCCGGGTGGGCTGCCAGAAAGTCGGCCAATGCTTGACCCTTGATGGCTTTTTGTGGGACGAATACCATATCATATGGAGATAATAGTATTGCCCCTGTAGCCAAGCGAGAACTGAGTGCCCCAGGTTTGGTCATGAGGACCCTGAGGGGATTGACTTGCGAGATTACATGAATGGTCTTTCCAGTCACGTAGTGTTGAGTTTTTAGGATGACGAATACCAACGCAAGGCACTCTTTCTCAACGACGGTATATCTATGCTCTAGGCCGACCATCATCCGGTTGTGGTAGTATATGGCCTGCTCGTGGCCTGAATCACTATTCTAGGCTAACAGAGCATCGAGAGAGTGATCCTTATGCATACATAGAGCAGAAATGGCTTTTCCATGACCGGGGCCACCAGCACAGGAGGGTTTGATAGGTATTCTTTGATGTCGTCGAATGCTCATTGGAATTATCCATTCCAAACAGAGGAGACACCTTTCTTCATGATCTATGTGAACGACCGACAATATCCTGAGAGGTTTGATATGAACCTCCTGATGTATGTCATCCTTCCTTGGAGGCTGCGAAGTTCCTGGAGGTTCCTTGGTGGGTGCATCTTAAGTATTGCCTTGGTCTTGTCGGGGTCTATATGAATACCTCGGGAAGTGATGACGAAACCCAAGAATTTATCGCTGGAGACTCCCAGGATCGACTTGGTATGGTTCATCTTGATGCAGTGTGTGCGCCTTAAGTCGAACACAGATCTTGGAGGTGATCATATTTTGAGCGACTCTTGACGCTGATGTCGTCAACGTAGCATTTTACCGTCTTGCGCAGATGCTCACGAAAAATGGTTCTAATGGCTCACTAATATGTAGCACATGCGTTCTTCAGGCCGAAGGGCATGAGTGTATAGCAGTATAAGCCTACCGAGGTTTTTAATGATGTATATTTCACATCGTTGGGAAATATCTTGATTTGGTTGTAGCCTGAGAAGCCATCCATGAAGGACATATGCTCGAAGCCATAATTGTTGTAGATCATTACGTCGGTAATTGGAAGAGGGAATTCGTCTTTGGGATTGTCACGACCCGCACCCTGTATAGGGGCACGAGAGCGTGGGTACATCCAGCCTAAGCCGCAGCATCGGCGGTAGAACGCTGTCTAGGTCACAGTAATACTATATAACTAAACACCTGTCAATGATATACATCTCCATAATATCTCATAATGTAACTCAATCACAACAACTATAAAGTATAAGGCACGATAAAAGAAGAGAGAAGTGACATAGTAAAACACCATGTCTCAACATAAAGTTAAATCACAGTCTAACTGTCCAACATAAAGTTCCCACAAGTCTCAAATTAAACTTAACACAAGTCTAACAATAAACTGAAATAACCTCCATAAGTCTCATGCGTCAAATAAATACTATCTAGATAGCTGCAGGTAATGTCTCATCTAAAGGCATAGTCTCCTCTAGGATCTCTGGTGTGTAATCTGCATCTATACCTGGTCCGTAGTGTATGGTACAGAACTCCTCAAGATCCTCTGGAAAAATATATCCAGTCAGGATTGGAACGAAATACACCTCTAACAGCAGTTCCATATATATTGACAAAAACTATAACAAAGTATAAAAAAATATAAGACAAATATGAATAACTAGCAATAAGAATACTGGAATAATGAAATACTGGAATAAAGAAATACTGGAACATCATCATCAATATACATCTAGCAATGAATAAAGATACAAGTACATGCTAGAACAGTGAACTGGTATATATGTGTGTACAAGAACAATATTTAGAACATGTGGAGATACTAGATCAATGTACTAGAGATATATATCAAGAATCATCTAACTAAGTGTGTGAAACATCAGCATATCATGTGATCGGCTTGGGACTAATAAGACTTATTACATTGATTAGCGATCATCCTTGTACAGTCAGGCTAACCACATGTAACAGCGATGAGGCATGTAATGGTAAGGCTGCACCGACGTGAGGTGTGGGTGAGCTATGATGCATGTAAAGTTGGGTATGATCACATAAGCTACTAATATTTCCCTATTTTCTCAAGCTAGCACGATGGATTCCAATCATGACTCCTCGTGACAGGTCTCGATGATGCCAACTCGTGTAAATAACAGTGTTAGAGTCATGTACGCTATACAACAAGAGTTATAAAGATAATCAACATAATGAAAACTGTCAGAGAATATAGTCGCCTGTGGTCCTTAGCTGGCAATACGAATGTCCTGGTTCCAAAGTACCGTCTGGATGATCCAACAGTCCTATAGGCATATCATATAGTACAATATTGCATCAGACATCACACTAAAACACAAAATCAAACACAACGATCTCAGAGACTACGCTAGGGGTCATGTCTGTAGTTGACGTGCATAATAGGCAGTCAACGATACGGTTACCCAGTACGTCAGTGTACATATGGCAGTTTGCTATCATGCTACATGGTCACAGGTCGATGTAGCTACGGGGTATCCGTGGTCACATTCAAGACGTTTAGTACATATAATACATAGTACATAATATGATCTAACATATTTCATAATACTAATTAATTACAATAGATATATGTATATACATACTTAATAGAGTTTATACTATGCACATATATACATATTTTAAACAAGTACTAGGGTGCACGTACAATACGTATGCTTTATGCTAATTGAGAATTAATACAGATACATATATATACATGTTAAACATATTTGGGGATACATATATATATATAAGACATATACATATGTATATATGCAATGGAGATAAACCATACATATATATGTGTGTTCCAAAATACGTTTATCACATACTAATACATACGCAAGTATATGCATACCATCATATACTAAATACTCTACGGCCAATACGTGTGAAATACTACGAGGAATACACATATACGTGTACGTGTATATACATACGAGGGGTTCGAACCTGTGTACGTGAAAATGAAGGGTTCGTTGTCGAGGTCGTCAGCAACAGGTCACGACGGAGTCTCCGGCTGTCGGCAGCGTCGTATAGGCGAGTTCGCGGGAAGTCGACCCGTGCAGCGGTCGGCGACTTCGTGCAGTCGGGGAGGTCGACAGCAGGTCGGTGGCTGACGAGGTGTGGGTTAAAGTCGAAGTCGGCGGTCAAGGCTTCTCCGGTTGTCGAGTTTTGGTCGGTTCAGGAGAGTTGTGGCTGGTCGAGTGCGGCGTTCGGGGTCGTCGAACTCCGGGGCTGAGTCGAGGCTTGGTGGGGCGACATGTACAGCGGTGATGGCGAGGTCCAGGCTGTGCAGGAGACTGTGGAGGAAGTCGGCGTTCAGGTCTCTGGTCGAGGGTGGCGAGTTCTGGTAGGACGACGGGTTCGGGGTACAGTAGGGTCAACAGGTCGGCGGTTCATCGAACTTCGGGCGGTCAGCGGAAGGGAAGGGTGACGACGATGGGAGGTGGTGGTGCTGGCGATGAGTAATGGTTTAGCGAGAAGGGCTCAGGCCGTCGGGTTGGGTTCCGGCGGTCTTTTAGCAGGGGATGGCCAGACACGGCGACTCAAGGGGGTTAGAATGAAGATGAACAGGAGAGGGTCGGCTAGGTATTAGGTTTACGGAATATAAAAGAAAAGAAAAATTAAGGAAAAGGAGTTTATATATGAAATGGGTTTGGTTTGACCTAAAAGTTGACTTTGGTCAAAGCCCTCTTGGGATTGGGCTTCACATGTATGGTTTCAAGGGCCATGAGTAAAATGGGTTCCAAATAAAATCTAGGATTCAATTGGTTCAAGATTTGGGGGGCCATGGTTTTAAGGAGGTTGGTGTTCAATTACACACTCCCAAAAATCAAGGAAAAATATAAATGAAGGGGAAATAGGTTTTATTTACGTATCGTGTCCAATGGGTGGATACCTTAATGCACTTTTGCACCAAAGTGCCCAATAATTGGAAAATTGCACAAAGAGTGATTTTGGTTTTATTTAATTAAATTTTAAATGGAATTGGTTGCAACGAATGTCGTGCGTCTAAATGAACACGATAAGACATGATTATGAGTCACATAAGGATCAAAATAACAGTCTGGCATGTCTAGGACAAGGGTATGAGATCTTTTGGAAGACAGGGGCTAGTGTAGTGCTCTAATTATCGAACAACGATAAAGTACAACAATCAATTAAAATCATAATTATTTAGACATAATTAATTATCGTGCAAATATTTACATTTTAATTACGAAAAGACGAAAATACCCTTAATTCGAAAAATGAGGGTGACAAGTCTACCCTCCTTAAAAGAATTTTGTCTTTGAAATTAAAAATAAACTAGCACAAGAATAATCAATCAATAATGAATTATACCTCAAGTCTCGAAGAGATATGGATACTGCTCGCACATTTTATCCTCTCTCTCCCAAGTTGATTCTCCTGGAGAGTGATGTCTCCATGCAACACGAACCAAAGGGATAGTATGATTCCATAATGCCTTCTCTCTATGATCCAAGATTTTAACGGGTTGTTCAGGATAGCTGAGCATTGGTCCAACTTCGATCTCCGAGTGATCTAATACATGACTAGGATCTGCCACATACCGTCTCAGCTGTGACATGTGGAACACGTCATGCACTCCATCTAGAGCAGGCGGCAAGTCAAGCCTATTGGCCACTACACCGACCCTTGCAAGTGTAATGAAGGGCCCGATGTATCGTGGACTAAGCTTTCCGCCTGTGCCAAAATGAATCATGCCCCGTGTCGGAGAAATCCATAGAAACACCAAATCGCCAACCTAGAACAAACAATCTTAACACGCAATCCAAGCAAAACAATCACAAACCAAAATAAATCAACCCAATACCTGAAACTCTAGGGGTCTACGGTGGCTATCGGCCCAATGTCGCTGTCTTCCTGCGCCACTCGTAGTCAGTCTCTGATAAGTTTTACCTTTTCGGCTGCATCCTCGACCATTTCTGGTCCTAACAAGGCTCTTTCTCCAATATTATCCCAAGATAAAGGTCTATGACACCTCCGTCCATATAAAGCCTCGAATGGTGATATCTCAATGCTGGCCTTGTAGTTGTTATTGTAAGCAAACTCTACCAAGTGTAGATGATCCTCCCAAGAACCTTCGAGATCCAATACGCCAGTACGTAGCATATCTTCAAGAGTCTGAATAGTCCTTTCAGACTGCCCGTCTGTCTGAGGGTGATACGCGGTACTGAACTTGAGCTGAGTGCCCAAGCTAGACTGCAGACTCCTCCAGAAATAGGAAGTGAAACGACTATCCCGATCGGAGACAATGCTCACAGGAACTCTATGTAATCTGACAATATGCTGTACGTACATCTCTGCTAGCTTCTCCGTCGATGTACCCACTTTGAAAGGTAAAAAATGGGCTGATTTGGTCAACCTATCTACGATGACCCAAATCGCGTCCTTTCCTTCTAGAGAACAAGGAAGTCCCAAAACGAAATCCATAGTCACGTGCTCCCACTTCCATTCTGGAATGGATAAAGGTTGAGGCAATCCTCCTGGCCTCTGTCGATCTGCTTTTACCTGTTGGCACACTAAGCATTGGGACACAAAGCATGCTAGTTCGTACTTCATACCATACCACCATACATGCTCCCTCAAATCTCGATACATCTTGTTGGCTCCGGGATGCATCGAGTACTGAGAGCGGTGTGCCTCCTGCAAAACTTCTTCGCGCAGCTCTCCACTTGGCACACACATCCTCAAGCCATGTCGCAAGGATCCATCATCCGCAATAGTGAAGTCGTCTATCAATCCTGTCCGAACTTGTGCTCTAATATTCCTTAGAGTCTCATCATCATACTGAGCAGCTCTGATTCTGTCCATCAGCTTCGATTGTATCTGCAGTCCCCACATCTGAATCTTAGCTCCTGGAACTAATACTTCAATTCCCAGGCTCTCAAGATCAGCTAATAAATATCTATCCGAAGTCAAACACATAGCCATCGGATACCTGCTCAAGGCATCGGCGACTACGTTGGCCTTTCCTGGATGATACTGTAATAAGATATCAAAGTCTTTCATCAATTCTAACCACCTCCTCTGTCTCATGTTCAGCTCCTTCTTCGTAAATACGTACTTCAAGCTCTTGTCGTCTGTGAAGATTTCCACACGCTCTCCGTACAGATAGTACTTCCACAGCTTTAGGGCAAAGATAACTGCTGCTAACTCTAGATCGTGAGTGGGGTAGTTCTTTTCATGAGGGAGTAATTGTCTTGAAGCATAGGCAATTACTTTCCCGTGTTGTTGAAGAACGCATCCCAACCCTTTTCCTGAAGCATCACTGTAGATAGTAAAACCACCTGTCAAAACTGGCACTGTCGTCAATCTCCTCTTCAGCTCATCGAATGTGGCTTGATATTCTTTTTTCCAGACAAATCCACATCTTTCTTGGTCAGTCTAGTCATTGGTTCTGCAATCTTGGAGAAGTCTTGTACAAATCTTCTGTAGTACCCTGCTAGTCCGAGAAAACTCTTGATTTTAGCTACCGTACTGGGGGTAGCCCATGACTCCACTGCCTCTATCTTCTTTGGGTTAACTTAAATTCTATTATCTGTCACCATGTGTCCAAGAAATTCTACCTTGTCAAGGAAGAACTCACACTTTGAAAGCTTTTCGTACAACTTCCCTCTCCCGAGAGTCTCTAAGACCATCCTCATGTGCTCTTCATGCTCTTTTGGGGTCTTTGAATATATTAGAATCTCATCAATAAACACCACTACGAACTTGTCAAGGTACTGGTGGAATACCTTGTTCATCAAGTTCATAAATACGGCTGGTGCGTTGGTTAAACCAAACGACATTACTGTAAATTCAAACTGGCCATATCTGGTCCGAAAGGCAGTCTTCGGTATGTCTTCCTTCTTCACCTTCACTTGGTGATAGCCTGACCTCAAGTGTATCTTTGAAAATACCTTTGCTCTGCTCAATTGATCGAATAGATCATCTATTCTCAGCAGCGGGTATTTGTTCTTGATAGTGAGGTTATTCAAAGCCCTATAATCGATATACATGCGTACCGTGCCGTCCATCTTAGGTACGAATAATACCGGTGCTCCCCATGGCGATGAACTGGATCTAATAAAACCTTTGTCTTGTAGCTCCTCAAATTGCTTCTTCAGTTATGCTAACTCGTTGTTTTTAACTTTATAGACATGTTATAAAATAGGCTCCGCTCCTGATATCAAGTCTATAAAGAATTCAATATCTCTGTCTGGCGGCAAACCTGGCAATTCCTCTGGGAATACATCTAGGAACTCCGCTATAAGTGGATGGGAGTAACTCCTCGTCTTCCATTCTGGCTCCGCAAAAAGTGCCTCTGCTCCTCTGGCGATCTGAAACTCTAGCTCTCCTGGTGGTCGAAATACTACTCTACCTTCGTGACAATCTATAGAAGCATGGTATTTACTCAGCCAGTCCATTCTGAGTACAATGTCGTATCCCGGAAGTGGCATAACGAGTAAACTCACACTCAACTCTCGGCCTTCCAATGACACTATCCGATACTTACAATAATCACGGACTAGGATAATACCTCCTCCTGTCGTGATCTTGCAAGTCCTATCTAATGGTTTTGTTTCTAAATGATGCTTAAGTGCATAAGATACAGATATGAAACTATGGGAAGCGCCAGAATCAAATAATGCAAGTGCTAGAATAGAATCGAGTAAAACTGAACCTGAAATTACGTCTCCACCTGGCTCGACATCCTCAGTAGTCATGGCGTAAGCTCATCCCTGTGGTGTTTCTCTCTGTTGCTGCTGGGGCTGAGCAAACCTCTGCTGCTGTGGTGGAAGTGGAGTTTTTCTCTGCTGGCTTCCTAGTACAATAGGTGCTCTGGCTGGTCCTCTTTGAGCTGCTGCTCCTCCCTGGCGAGTCTGAACAGCTGGGCAGTCCCTCAGCTGATGTGCTGCTGATCCACATGACAAGCAAGTGCCCAAACTTTTCCTGCAGATGTCTCTTGTATGTTCCATCTTCCCGCAATACGAACATGTGGCGACGAGCTGCTTCTGTCTCTGTGGTTGTTGTTGCTGAACATGTCCTCGAAATGGTGCTTATTGCTGGTGTTGCTGCTGGTACGGCCTATGTTGTTGTTGTTATTGTTATTGAAAGTGTGGGTGCTTGGCCGGTCCTGTGTTACCTCCTGTTGTTCCAGATGTGTCGATTCCTCTCTTGGGCCTGAGATCCAAGTCATCTTCAGCAATCTGGGCATCCATCAGAATACCCTCAAAAGTAGCAGTACGTCGTCCCAAAGTACGAGACTTGATCTCCATATTTAATCCCTTTATGAACTTTCGTGCTCGGCCTCCTGGGTCTCGAATCATCGATGGCGCGAATCGACTCAATCGACAAAACTCTACGGCGTATTCGTCGACTGACATGCCTCCTTGGACTAAGTCATGGAACTAACTTTCCAATGCTCCCAAGGCCGCGTCAGGAAAGAATTTCTCCTTAAAGAGCTCTTTGAAGTCCTCCCAAGTATGTCCTTCAGCAGCGAGTCTCGGCTCTGTATGATACCACGTCAGTGCGATATCAAACATCTGACTGCCAGCGGCCTCTATCTGAAGAATCTTCGGGATCTGTGATAAGCGCAAGTTCCTCTCTATGTCCTCTAACCATTCATCATCAGAGAGTATTCCTTCTGTGCCCTTGAACTCTCGAGGCATCATCCTCTTAAAGTCCACTATGGTACTTGACCTCTGTTGTTGCTGACCCTGATGTTGCGGTTGTCGTGCTACTCTCTCCACAGCCTGGAGAGTCACCTGATGAGCATTCTCCATGCTCTCTCTTATCAGTTCTGTCTGCACCTGGTGTTCTTCTTCTTGCACCCTCTGGGCTTCATCTTGAACATGCTGAGCTTTCGCTGTTACCCTCTGGGCCTCTAGCATGCCCTGCATTAGTGTGAATCTCTATGCCCCGTCAGTGGGCACTCCTCCGGGAATCGGTGTCGGTGGTGGTGGAAGGTTGTCTGTCATGGCTGGGGCAATCCTCTGGATAGGTGGAAGAGGAATCCTGTTAGCTGCAGATACTCCCACACGAACAAGAGATGTAGGAGGAACTCCAGGTGTCCGTTCATCAGGTTGAGAGGTGGCAGACCTCTCTGAAGTTGATGCTCCCACTCTCATGGATCTAGTATTCGGCGGCATCCTGAATACAGATCAAAAGAATTAATTAAGGTGATTGATACTTTATTATCAAGGAAGGACAGAAAATAAGCAATATATCAGAATAGCAATATGAAGATCAAAATTTCCTAGTGTTATTGAGCATACTCTCATCCGAGATCCTATTTCCTATATCCTATCGCAGGCTCGTAGCAGTACAACTAAGTTGTCGCACTACTACGATATCTCATAACTTGAAAAACCAGACCTGCATGGGCCACCATTAAAAATGTGTCATGACCTGCACCCGATATAGGGGCACGAGAGCGTGGGTACGTCCAGCCTACGCCGCAGCATCGGCGGTAGAACGCTGTCTAGGTCACAGTAATACTATATAACTAAATACCTGTCAATGATATACATCTCCATAATATCTCACAATGTAAATCAATCACAACAACTATAAAGTATAAGGCACGATAAAAGATGAGAGAAGTGACATAGTAAAACACCATGTCTCAACATAAAGTTAAATGACAATCTAACTGTCCAACATAAAGTTCCCACAAGTCTCAAATTAAACTTAATACAAGTCTAAACATAAACTGAAATAACCTCCATAAGTCTCAAGCGTCAAATAAATATTATCTAGATAGCTGCAGGTAATGTCTCATCTAAAGGCATAGTCTCCTCTAGGATCTCTGGTGTGTAATCTGCATCTATACCTGGTCCGTAGTGTATGGTACATAACTCCTCAAGACCCTCTGGAAAAATATATCCAGTCAGGATTGGAACAAAATATACCTCTAACAGCAGTTCCAAATATATTGACAAAAACTATAACATAGTGTAAAGAAATACAAGACAAATATGAATAACTAGCAATAAGAATACTGGAATAATAAAATACTGGAATAAAGAAATACTGAAACATCATCATCAATATACATCTAGCAATGAATAGAGATACAAGTACACGCTAGAACAGTGAACTGGTATATATGTGTGTACAAGAACAATAATTAGAACATGTGGAGATGCTAGATCAATATACTAGAGATACATGTCAAGAATCATCTAACTAAGTGTGTGAAACATCAGTATATCATGTGATCGGCTTGGGACTAATAAGACTCATTACATTGATTAGCGATCATCCTTGTACAGTTAGGCTAACTACATATAACAGTGATGAGGCATGTAATGGTAAGGCTGCACCGACGTGAGGTATGGGTAAGCTATGATGCATGTAAAGTTGGGTATGATCACATAAGCTACTAATATTTCCCCGTTTCCCCCATCTAGCACAATGGATTCCAATCACGACTCCTCGTGACAGGTCTCGATGATGCCAACTCGTGTAAATAATAGTGTTAGAGTCATGTACGCTATACAACAAGAGTTATAGAGATAATCAACATAATAAAAACTGTCAGAGAATGTACTCACCTGTAGTCCTTAGCTGGCAATACCAATGTCCTGGTTCCAAAGTATCGTCTAGATGATCCAACAGTCCTATAGACATATCATATAGTACAATATTGCATCAGACATCACACTAACACACAAAATCAAACACAACGATCTAAGAGACTACGCTAGGGGTCATGTTTGTAGTTGATGTGCATAATAGGCAGTCAACGGTACGGTCACGCTAGTACGTCAGTGTACATATGGCAGTCTGCTATCATGCTACATGGTCACAGGTCGATGTAACTACGGGGTATCCGTGGTCATATTCAAGACGTCTAGTACATATAATACATAGTACATAATATAAACTAACATATATCATAATATTAATTAATTATAATATATATGCGTACATACATACTTAATAGAGTTTATACTATGCACTTATGTACATATTTTAAATATGTACTAGGGTGCACGTACAATACGTATGCTTTATGCTAATTGAGAATTAATACAGATACATATATATATACATGTTAAACATATTTAGGGATACATATATATATATATATATATATATATAAGACATATACATATGTATATATGCAATGGAGATATACCATACATATATATATGTGTTCCAAAACACGTTTATCACATACTAATACATACGTAAGTATATACATACCATAATATACTAAATACTCTATAGCCAATACGTGTGAAATACTACGAGGAATACGTGTATACGTGTACGTGTATATGCATGTGTGGGTTTCAAACCTGTGTACGTAAAAATGAAGGGTTCGTTGTCGAGGTCGTCAGTTGCAGGTCACTGCGGAGTGTTCGGCTGTTGGCAGCGTCGTGTATGCGAGTTGGCGGGAAGTCGACCCGTGCAGCGGTCTTTGGCTTCGTGCAGTCGGGGAGGTCGACAACAGGTCGGTGGATGACGAGGTGCGGGTTGAAGTCGAAGTCGGCGGTCAAGGCTTCTCCGGTTGGCGAGTTCTGGTCGGTTCAAGCGAGTTGTGGTGGGTCGAGTGTAGTGGTCAGGGTCGTCGAACTCTGGGGCTGAGTCGAGGCGAGGCGGGGCGACGTGTACATCGGGGATGGCGAGGTCCGGGCTGTGCAGGAGACTGTGGAGGAAGTCGACGTTCAGGTCTTCGGTCGAGGGTGGCGAGTTCTGGTGGGACGATGGGTTTGGGGTGCAGCGGGGTCGACAGGTCGGCGGTTCGTCGAACTCTGGGCGGTCAGCAGACGGGAAGTGTGACGACGATGGGAGGTGGTGGTGCTGGCGGTGAGTAGTGGTTCAGCGAGTTGGGCTCAGGCCGTCGGGTTGGGCTCCGGCGGTCTTCGAGCAGGGGATGGCCGGACATGGCGACTCAAGGGGGGTCAGGATGAAGATGAACAGGAGAGGGTCGGCTAGGTATTAGGTTTACGGAATATAAAAGAAAATAAAAATTAAGGAAGAGGAGTTTATATATGAAGGAGGTTTGGTTTGACCTAAAAGTTGACTTTGGTCAAAGCCCTCTTGGGATTGGGTTTCTCATATATGGTTTCAAGGGCCATGATTAAAATGGGTTCCAAATAAAAGCTAGGATTCAATTGGTTCAAGATTTGGGGGGCCATGGTTTTAAGGAGGTTGGTGTTCAATTACACACTCCAAAAAATCATGGAAAAATATAAATGAAGGAGAAATGGGTTTTATTTATGTGTCGTGTCCAATGGGTGGATACCTTAATGCACTTTTGCACCAAAGTGCCCAATAATTAGAAAATTGCACAAAGAGTGATTTTGGTTTTATTTAATTAAATTTTAAATGAAATTGGTTGCGACGAATGTCATGTGTCTAAATGAACAAGACAAGACATGATTATGAGTCACACAAGGATTAAAATAACAGTCTGGCATGTCTAGGACAAGGGTATGAAATCTGTTGGAAGACAAGGGCTAGTGTAGCGCTCTAATTATCGAACAATGGTAAAGTGCAACAATCGATTAAAATCATAATTATTTAGACATAATTAATTATCGTGCAATTATTTACATTTTAATTACGGAAAGACAAAAATACCCTTAATTCGAAAAGTGAGGGTGACAGGGATATGCCGCATTTAGATCACGAAAGTCAATGCAGACTCAAAATTTTCCTATTCTTCTTAACGATGGGCATGATGTTGGCTACCCAGTCGGGGTGTTGTTCCTCGCGGATGAAGCCACTAGCTATCAGCTTGTTGACTTCAGCTTCGATGGAATCCATCAAGTCTGGCCGGAACCGTCGCTGCTGTTGCTTGAGTTGTTTGGTGTCTGGCCGAATGTTTAGTTTATGGACTATGATTTAGGGGTCCAGTCCTAGCATGTCTTCGTAACTTCAGGCTAAGATATTGATATATTCCCTGACGAGTTGTAATAGGGATTC
The DNA here is from genome assembly GCA_036927795.1 of Iris macrosiphon. Taxonomy (NCBI): domain Eukaryota; kingdom Viridiplantae; phylum Streptophyta; class Magnoliopsida; order Asparagales; family Iridaceae; genus Iris; species Iris macrosiphon. Next base: position 91,319,476 of record JAYESA010000012.1, read on the forward strand.
CAGGTCTTCTTTGGGCAGATTTTTGTTGATGAAGTTTGGCTTTGGGGAGGTCTCATTACCTAAATTGACTTGAATGACTTTGTCCTTGGAAGGAGGTTCCCACTGCTCAAATCGAATCTCCCATTTTGAACCCAGGTATTGGGCCCAAGGTTCCATCTTGAAGAGCTCGGGTGGGTCCTCGTTGTCTTCCTCATGGTCGGTAGACACCATGTTGGAGGACAGTGTTTGTCTGAAAATATTTTCGATGATAACATCAGAGTCACAGGCTGAAGATTCTAAAGAGTGTGAGTGCTCTTCCTCTTTCTTATATAAGACCTCGGGGGTTGTGGGAGACGTTACCTATCGTAAGCCATGCTTAGTCTTATGATAGTAATCCTCGGACATGCCCGCAGGGGATGAAAGTTGTAAAGGCGCCCTTCTGCCTTTGCCGTAGTTTAATCCTTTAGTGACCTCCAAGTTGTATCCCATCTTTGGGATCAATTGTAGAGCTTACGAGCTCTACCGGGAGAGTGATATTCTACCTGCCTCGGATTCTGGTGGTCTTTCTTCTGGGATGAAGGACTGGGGGCATTCTACTCTGCCGAAGATGATGATATTATCTCCCTGCTTCCTCGGTAGGACTAAGAAATAAGAATCCTGACTAGGGTAAAGTCGATGCACGGTGCATGTATTGGTCACTTGTGTATGTAGGTGAAGGCCCAGACCCTGCTCAAGGGAGAAGAGTGTACTTATACTCATATGCTCTGAGTAGTTCACGATAGTCCTTTATTGAGAAAATAAGTTATCTCTTCCGGCGGGATTACATCGTCAGGGAAAGGGATGTTGATATTGGCGGATATATATTCCTCCAGCTCATCCATCTCCTCGACTACCCCTAGCATAAATTTAGGTTTTGGTGGTTTTCTGCGTAATTTTACCACCAAAGGTCCAGAGGTTACGGCCACGGTCGGGTCTCCCTTTGGTGGTGGACTCGGCCTGTGAAGACGAACGACCATTGGTTCGGAAGGCGTAGATAGGGCATGATTTCCTCTTAGTGGTCGATTCAATCTTCGAAGGTGGATGAACATTGGTTCTGGCGACGCCAAAGGTACCAGAGATTCAGGTGCCTTTTCGCGCGTGCGATCCTTGAGGCAAATTCTCATAGTCTCCCTGGGTGTTGTTGTGGCCTCGGCTTCATTTTCAGCTTCGTTGCTGCCTTTATCTTGAGGGACTTTTTTTTATAGAGGATCGAGTCAGAGTTGTTGATCTCGATATCTTTAAACGAATCGACGTCAGCAAACTCTGTTTTGAAGAAACCGTATTCGTCTAGATATTTTAGGCACTGGTGGAGGTTGGATGGCACGATCCTGTGTTTATGTATCCATAGATGCCCCAACAAGAAGTTGTAGGACTTATCTATATCTATGATGTAGCAGGTGACCTTCGTTTTTAAGTCGCTGATATGGCATTTTAGGCAGATTATGCTTAGAGTGTAGCTCCTCCCCTTGTTGAAGCCACTGATGGCAGTATTGGTGGCCGTCAGACGATGCATCAGGATCCCCAGGGTCTGAAGTAAACTTCTCAAGATGATGCTGATCAATAATCCTAGGTCAATATGCATTCGGTCCACCTTGATATTGCCAATATACCCAGTATAATACAGGGGCCGATCGTGCCTATTATTCTTAAAAAATATGTCATGTTGCGAGAAGACGATATTAGGTATCGCATCCATGGTTTTGTTGCAATATGGACAAGCGGAAGGATCTTCAGTTGACGACTTGACTTACGCCAGGTTAACCACTTCCATGGTCTCCTTAGGGACCAAAATTACTCCATCTTGGGCTTCCGTCGGTAGAAAGTTGCCAAACTAGAGGGACACCATATTGGCAGCTACCGTCACATCATAGAAGTCTAGTGAAAGAACTTTGGTGTCTATCAGACATTGGATATACCGCTTCAGGGTATAGCACTCCTGCGTCAGGTGTTGGACATAGCAGTAGAAGTGACAGTACTTCGGGTTGACAATTTCTGCCGCCTCAGGCTGACGTCTGACGTCGGGGAGCCATATTCTGCCTTCCAGCATCAGCATGTCGAAGATGGATTTGACATCTACATCTTCGAAAGATTAAGTGTCCTTTGGTTTTGGACGCTCTGCCGACCTTTCCTCAGGCTTCTTGGTCAAGGTAGCGACCATAGCCTGTTTATACTTTCTGTAGCGGCTGGTATTGTTGATATTCTTATTGTTGTTGTTATTATTGTTGGGACGCTTGCTCTTCTCCTCGACAGAAGGGATATGGATCCCCAAGTGCCGAACGTATTTAAGTTTTTTCTCTGTGTTGACGACACTTATGATGAATATCGTCTAGTCCTTGAACTGGCTCTCGCCCATCCAGAGGTTCTGTCGGAAGAATGTTCTTCCGACACATCTCTATGAGTGTAGCCTCAGGATTGCCAGGAGGCAACCTTAGCGGGGCCTGTCGGAACCGCTCGATATTGTTTTTCGTTAGTTCCTTCTCTCCTTGGACGACATCCATCAGAGAAGACATCGTCATGTCATTTCCTGCCTCATAGAATCTGTTAAGGAACAGACGCTTGAGGTCGTCGAACGATGAGATGCAGTTATCTTCGAGACTGCAGAACCAATCGAAAGCTACACCCGCCAATAATCCGACGAAGAGCCTGGTAAGGATAGTGTCGCTGCAGGATAAGTGTCCCGTGGTGATCTCGAAGTAGCTCATAAAGCGGCAAGGGGAGAAATTTCCATCAAACATATTGATGTTGAAGAGCTTGTACTTGGACGGATACGGTACATCTCTCCACTCTATCGGGTATGGTTGTCGCACCTCGAGATCACGGAGTGAGTCCCGATTGCTCATGGAGTCTAGACGAGCCTGAAGTTCTCGGACCTCCCTCCTTGCTTTATTAGCTTCAACTTCTGCCAAAGGCACGGACGAGCGAGGTAGGAGAGGATCACCACTCACGGAAGGAGCAGTCCTGTTTGAATCTCCGTTGGTCCTGGGGTCCAGGTTTGCTTGTCCGGAGTCTCTTGCTGGCTGGGAGGCCATGTTTGCCTTGATCTCCAGCATTGTCTGGGTCAAGGCATATATTGATGCGCTCATTGTGTGCATCATTGCTTCGAGCATCTTGAGATGCTGCTAGTTACTGGGGCCTTCATGGTAATCTTCGACCATGTATACCATCCTAAGTCGGGGAGAAATGCAGGAGGCAGTCGATGCCATGCTCCATGTCTCATATCCTTATAATGAGTAGTCTTTAAGGAGGGCGGGAGCTGCTGTGTCTTTCTCGTATTTGGAGGGGATACTACCCCCAGTGTAGAAGATTATGTCGTCTTGGTGGGAGCAGCTATGTTCCAGTATATCGGCGTCCGTTCCTTGAGAATTGTAGTCTCCTCGGAATGTCGGGTAGCTCCAGGGGGACACTACCCCCAGCTCGGGCTACCCCCAGGGGTTCTGATAATGAACTACCCCCAAGCGTTAAAATCTTTTTCCTTAAGCGGGTGCCTTTCGCTGGTGCCCTTGTCAGACTTCCAGGTAATCGTCTTCGCGATGCTGTGGTAGAGGGCGTTGGACTGGAGGTATCCAACTGTGTTCTTCCCTTGGTGGCAGAAAGTTTCCCAGTTGAGTAGCATGAGGCAAAGGTCAACTCCTCCTCCTTTGATAATTTTACCTGATCTTCGGGTTACCACCGGGTAGGAGCTTTCTGGTGTAGTATCTGTAAGGCCGACTGTCTGTCTGTGAGTACTCCTATTTTATTGTAGTAGCAATTGATAATGATGCTGGTGCAGCTATGCCTCGGAGAGGGAACGTCGTACGCCGTAGTAGTTTTTATTACTTTATGTTTGTGAGTAATCACGTCACGCAAATCATGCGAAGGGTGGTTTACCTTTGCATCCTTTTTGTGAGTCCGGGTATCCCAGGCACACGGATGCGCGGGCGCTGTGTTTGCTTCCTGGCATGGGGTTCGTACATGAACTTGCCCTGAGGTACTTGTGGATGGTTTTTACGACTGGCCCTGTCCATTGGTCCCTGTGGGCTGGACTCAAGGGTCGGTCTTGTAAAACTGTCCTTCAGAGGCTCTCGTAATAACTAGCGATGCCTGTTGGAGGTCGGTCATATAAGAAGTTTTTGATCTTGACAGGCTCGCACTAACCTGGACTTCTTCATCTTAGCTACCGCAGGGTAGTATCAACAGTCCAGTTTTTGGGTTTTGCCATTCTCAGTGGGTCGCATAGAATATGCGTCGCATGAGATACAGTCAAAAACTGAGGTTCTGTTGCTATTGGGGGTGCATGCGGGCTACTGTCTGTGGTTGTGAGTTGATGCCGCGTGGGCAGTCTTATGCGACGTCCTCCTTGGCAGCATAGAAGCTGCCTCAGCACCCGAACGTCTGGCATTGTAGTATTTTCCTCTACCATAGTCTGGGTGCTGAATAGTCTCTTCGTCAGCCCGGGATGCCGCATAGATGTGGATATTTTGGGTGTTCGTCCGACGATTGTCATGGATAATAGAGTGAGAGGCTGGAAGCATCTACTCCATAGTTGGGTGGGGCCTAACGGCCTTGGCCACCCACGTTCTGCGGATCCTCGAGTGGAAAGTACCCTTTCGGCTGGAAGAGGCTGTCGTATCGACAGTGGCTGCATGATGTGCGTACGTTACGGTATGGAGAGGGACAAGGAGCTAATGCTCCATAGTTAGGCAAAGCTCAGAGGCCTTTGCCACCTATGTCCAGCGGATCTTCATGGGCTTTGCTTGCCTTGGAGAAAGATTTGCGCTATCTACGGAGAGCATGTCCTTTAACACTTGCTGGCCAAAGTGGACTACCAGCATCTTTTGCGTCGAGCCGAGCTCGGTCGCATCGTATTACGTCACTGCCTTCTCAACAGAGGAGAATGAAGTTCCTAACAGAGTCGCCACCGTGTTTGCCATTTTATATCAAAATGAGAACTGAGAGAACTGGATTTGATTTAGCAAACTAAGAAAGTACAAAGAAGAGTCCAGGGAGACATTCTAAGTACAAATTTATTTTTTGGGGGGTGACGATGGAGGGTTAGGAATATAGCAACTCTCTTTACTCTGTGGACGATCCGGTACAAACGCTCTTCTCTCTTCCTTGAGTATTAATTCATAGATAGCCAGCCTTTTGCATGGGTATGGTATCCTACTATTTATAGTCAGATTTGTGGCCGCATTAATTTTGGGCTGCATGGGTGGCAAGATTTGTTACGTATCCCCTCTCAACGGAAGGGTGCTACAACTATACACGAAAATTCGGGCTTCGCTGCCACGTGAACGTTTGTTGTGATTTTGTTGTTTGCTGAGTATCTGGGCGGTTCTCAACTGTGTAGGCGCGACTTGGTCAAAAGGACAAGTGGTCGCTATTTGGTTGGAGAGGACCACTCAGTTGTAACAGCAGAACTTGGTTGACATAGAATCTGGGACACATGTGGCCAAAGACTCATGGGACGCACAGAGTCTGGAACGTACGGTGCCAAAGATGCATGGACTACATGGATTCTGGAACGCATAGGCCAGAGTCGCATAAGACGCATGGTGTCTGGGATGCATAGGCCAGAGACGCATGGACCACATGGAGTCTGGGATACATGGGCCAGATTCGCATGAGATCTTTTGTAGTGTTTGTAGAAGCATGAAAAATATGCTGATAGCTATACGCAGCACGTTCGTGCAGGGCTGCATAAACAGAGGACCTCAGAGCCATCAAGACATGCAACAGAGCTTTTCCGCTGAGCACAGCATAAAAATATAGGCTCAAGGACCATCCACGTAGTACAATATGTCCAGGCTGCTTCGGCGTGAACAGGGTGCTTCATCGCCTATATAGCGTAAAACTCATTCGCTTTCAATACAGCATTGAAGTGTACGAGGAACGCTTCGTATTCTTTGAAATGAACCTGTCAGATCATGCAATGAACCTGACGTCTGGACTCCTGACAAAGAGTACTACACGATAACCCAAGCGACGGGTATTATGATGGCGCGGCACTACAACCCAGGCTGTCATTTACTGCCATTTCCTTTACGTAAACCACTTTTTCACATACGAAGGAATACGTTGCCTTGTTTTACACAGGCAGATGTGAGCTGTTTATGCTCCACGGAAGACAAACAGCCTGCCACATTAAAAGCTGCACTTCGTATAGGGCTCGAGGCACGTCTCTACATTTAATACGCAGAGCGCTGACAGTTTCTCGAGGCACGTCTCTGTATTTGAAGTACCGAATACTGACAGATGCCTGAGGCACGTCTCTGCACTTGATGCACAGAAAGATGGCAGACCTTCAAACCATGCCTCCTCATTTAATGAGCAGGATGATGGCGGATCTCCACATTTAATGCAGGAGATTTGATTAAATATCACCAAACCGTCGTTTAGTGACATCCCCTTTGCGTAAACTACTCTTACGCATATAAAGGAGTATGCCGCCCAGTTTTACACAGGCAGACGTGAGCTTCTTACGCTCCGCAGAGGGTAAACAGACCGCCACATCAGCAGTCACTCTTCATACAGAATTCGAGGCACGTATCTACATTTAATGCACAGAATGATGACAAATCTTAAAGACAAGCCTCTGCATTTAATACGCAGGATGGGGGCAGATCTCTGCATTTAAAGCAAGAGATTTGATTATATCTCCAAGAGCCATAATTCCGGCTAAAACGTCCATATCGTCTCGGATTCTACGCCTGCTCGACTTCCATGCCCACCCGACCTCTATGACCACTTGGCTTCTACGCCTGCTCGGCTTCCATGCCCACCCGGCCTCTATGACCACTCAGCTTCTACGCCTACTCGGCTTCTACGCCTACTCGGCTTCTATGCCTATTTTGGCTTCTATGCCATGGTGACAGTTACTTGGCTTCTACGCCAACCTCTTCTACACAAGGGATAACTACTGTCACGACCCGCACCCGGAATTTGGGCATGAGTCGTGGGTACGTCCAGCCTACGCCGCAGCATCGGCGGTAGAACGCTGTCTAGGTCACAACATAGTATATCCTGTCAATAGTCTCAACTCCGTACGGAGGACAATGATAAATAAATCACATTTCTATAATATACTCAATCACAACTATAAACATAATGGCACGATGAGAATTGAAAAGAGTTCTATTTAAAACCAACCACAATAAATCTAACTCAAATCCTGGTCCAAATGACCTCACAAAGTCACAAATAAAAATAAATACATCTCAGTCTCAGTCTCAGTCTAAAACAAAAAATGTAGAAAAATAATCTAAGCATGGGCAGGCAAGTTCTCCTCTAAGATAGGCACCTCCTCTGGGATTTCTGGGGTGAAATCCTCCTCTATTCCTGGACCGTAATGAGTAGGGCAAAAGTCCTCCAGGTTCTCTGAAAATGTTGTTATCCAGTCAGGATTGGAGCGAAGCACAAGCACTAACGGCAGTTTCATTAATTGACAAAATCTATAAACAGTGTAAGAGATACAAGATGGAAATAAAAGCTGAACATGTGAAGTACTGGAGAAAATGAAATATACAGTAGGCATCTAGCAATGAGCAATAAGTAGTAAATGCTAGAACAAGTAAATCTGAATAAAGATAAGACATCTAGCTAAGTGTTTGAATTATTAGTTTATCATGTGATCGGCTTGGGACTAGATCAGGCTGGTTATATATGATTAGCTATGATTCTTTTAGGTCAGGCTAACCGCATGGTTAGCTATGGTGCATATAGTGGTCAGGCTAATCATATATAACAGCTATGGAGCATATAAGTGGTCAGGCCGCACCCGACGTGAGAAGTGGGGTGAGCTATGGTGCATATAAATGTTTGGATATGATCACATAATCTACTAATAGTTCCCCATCCCCCAGCTAGCACAATGGATTCCAACCACGACTCCTCGTGATGGGGATCTAGGGTGCTAACCCGTGTATCCATGGTGTCGGAATCAAGTATGAAATACACTACAATTTATAGAAATAATCAACCATGAAAACTGTCAGAGAATGTACTCGCCTGTGGTCCTGAGCAAAATGTGAGGATCGAGGTCCAAAATGGAATCACAATGACCTATTTATGGAATTTCAATGTCAGATATTAAATTAAAAGAATAACATGCTTAACAATTTAAAAACGAGGTTTCTAGGTCATGTCTAAGGTTTTCTGGTCAATACTAGGTCCAACCAAGTCAATTCTAGGTTTTTGGTCAAAACTAGTTAATACCTTGCTTCTAGGCTCATACTAGCTATTTTACTAATACTAGTTAAAACTAGGTTGTGACTAGGTTTCTAGGTCCATCTCATGAGTATCTAGATACTAGGTATCATATAGCTATATAGACTATATAGTGAGTCGTAATAATATATATATGACTTACAAATATACTGCCCAATTTATCTATAGGATAGTGTTTATTTAGTGACTTAACTTATACCTTACTCATATACTTAATACCATTAACCCACAGTACTCACACATTGATCACTGAATTTCACAACAGAACTCCCCACTGCTACTCAAGACTACACACTATACATTATACCTTAGGCCTGGGAATTTCTGAGACACATCTACTAATTTTCTAGGCCTACTGCTACACCCCTACACCTGCACACTGAGGTTGATCCACTGTCACACATATACCTCCATACACATTGATCATTGAGTTCTAAACTCACAGATTTCCCTCCCCTGCACACTGATAACTACTGAAATTCTACACACTAGACACACTAAACTAACAGCATACACACACACACACAGTATAGACACACACAACATAATACTAGACTGCTCATATTAACCCTCAAGAAAACCATAACTCAAATTACCTACTGCTACATACTGACACAGAAATCTGATACCCCATATGCCCCACACACTGGATCACTACCCCCCCAATATTTCTGACACTCTAACACAGGCAAGTTGCTGAAAACACACATAGGCACTACAACTGCTATTCTCCTGACCATTCCCAGTTCCCCTCAGCCCTCAACTCCCTGTTGTGTGATACACACTGCAATCTACAGCAAAATATTGCTGTTAAGAATCTAACATCTCCTCTCCCTTCCTAACTGATACTTAACAACTTGAACACCATAACTGATACTTAATCTAATCTCATATTCACTATCCCTATTGACACACAGAACTTACTAAAACCAATATACTAGTCTCACTGATACATTGAGAACCAGCACTCGATCCTCACCTCTAGTCCAACCTGGACCATATCCCGATCATCCAGTCCATACCCCTCAAACAATAATGGTATCAGCTATCACCCATGACCACAACCAATAGTATCAGCTGCTAATGCAGTTGTTGCTGCTACTGATACACATTGACACAGATTTGAAATTTTAACTACCTTCACACAGAACTACTCACATGCACATATGCCTCATACAAGGATACACTATAACCTACACTACACAGTTTCACACATCCATACACATCACCCTCAGGTTATAAATCTTTGCACAGCTGCACATACTAAAATTGGTACCCACTGATACTCACATGTAGTTCACACACTCTCACAAATCACTTACTGCACTCCCAGTCCTCATACTTGCACTGATACCCAACTACACCTAACTGATACACAGGAAAACTCACACAGGAAAGCTGATCCAAAGAACCATTCTCAGTTCTCACACAGTCACATGTACACTCTTGTACACAAGTCCACAGTCTGAACACAGGTACTCACACATGCACAGTTCTCACCTCTCTCTCAAAATTGCACAGATATCTCTCAAAACCCGATTTCACAGAAAATTCCCCTTCTACAAAACACACACACATATATCTATAACCTAGATATATACACAGCCACACAAATATCTACACACAGGTATTACACAACTGAAATCTGACCCAGAATTCTCCACCCGACTGAACAGAGCATTTTGCTCCTCCCCTCCTTGACTGTGCACAGGCACAAGTTGCCCGACTGCACCTTGTTCTTCCCCAAACCTAATGTACAGAAGAAAGCCCCCCCCCCAACACACAATACATATCTATACATATAGATTCATACATCAATACACAGAATTTAGAATACCTAGGTAAGTAAACCCTAAAATCGAATTTATATCTACATGAATGGGGAAAAAATCTGTCTACAAACCAAATCTAGGGTTAGGGTTCTTAATAATTGGGGAAAACCCCATGTGGGTCACCAAAACCTAATCCAAAGCCCTAGAATCTGAATTACACAGTAAAGGGGGGTTCCTAATAACCATCAACATCTGAAAACAGGAATTTAATGAAGAAAAACTAGGGTTTTACCTGCAGGGAAGGTTTCTTCAATGAAGTTCTTCTCTTCCAAGGCTTCCTGACCCTCGTTCCTTGCTTTGGAGAAGGAGAAAATGGAACCCTAGGTTTAATCTCGAAAATGGGGTGGGGAAATAGGTTTCTCTCTCTGGAGGCTAGGGTTTCCTTTTCTCTACATGAAGGATGGCTTTGAGAAAGCTTCCTATTTATATTAAACCTAGTTTTAGGGTTTCTATGCCTAGTCTTTCTAGGTTAAACCCCTTTCCTCTCATGTAGAACCTAATAGACTCAGGTTAAGTCATTCTAGGGTTTTGCTAGAATAGGGTTTTCTAACTAGGGTTTACTCATTAGGGTTGTCCTAATGGATTTCTAGGGTTAGACCTAAAACTAAATATTATTAACAATATATAATTACTTATAAAACTCAACCATTAATTAAATACATAATTATTTAAGTAGTTAAATTACAGAAATACCCTTACATGGAAAAAGTGGTAGTGACAAGTCTACCCTCCTAAAAGAAATTTTGTCCTCGAAATTGGACTGAACTACAACACGAATGAAATCAGCAAGGAAATATACCTCAAGTCTGGAAGAGATAAGGGTATTGCTCGCGCATTTCGTCTTCTCTCTCCCAGGTCGACTCCCCTGGAGAGTGATGTCTCCATGCAACCCGAACCAAAGGAATAGTTTGGTTCCGCAACACCTTCTCTCTGCGGTCCAAGATCTCTACGGGCTGCTCAGGGTAGCTGAGCGTCGGACCAACCTCAATCTCCGAGTGATCAAGTACGTGACTAGGGTCTGCCACGTACCGTCTCAGCTGCGACACATGGAACACATTATGCACTCCCTCCAATGCAGGCGGCAAATCCAGTCTATAAGCCACTGCACCTACCCTTGCCAGAATACTGAAGGGTCCGATGTAGCGTGGGCTAAGCTTCCCGCCTCTACCAAAACGAATCGTTCCACGCGTCGGAGAAATCCGTAGGAATACTAGATCGCCAACCTAAAACAAAACAGTCTCAACACGCATTCTAAGCAGACAAACAAACACAACCAAAAAACAACAATCTATACCTGAAACTCGAGGGGTCTACGGTGGCTGTCGGCCCAATGCCGCTGTCTGTCCTGCGCCACTCGCAGTCTGTCTCTGATGAGTTTCACCTTTTCCGCTGCATCCACGACCATTTCTGGTCCTAGCAAGGCTCTCTCTCCAACGTCGTCCCACGATAGCGGTGTACGACACCTTCGTCCATAAAGAGCCTCAAACGGTGACATCTCGATGCTGGCCTGGTAGCTGTTGTTGTAAGCGAACTCTACCAGGTGCAGATGATCCTCCCAAGAACCTCCGAGATCTAACACACAAGTGCGTAGCATATCCTCGAGAGTCTGAATAGTCCTCTCAGACTGCCCGTCTGTCTGGGGGTGATATGCGGTACTGAACTTGAGCTGAGTGCCCAAGCTAGCCTGCAGACTCCTCCAGAAGTGGGAAGTGAAACGACTATCCCGATCTGAGACGATGCTCACAGGAACTCCATGAATCCTAACAATCTGTCGCACGTACATCTCTGCTAGCTTCTCTGTCGACGTGCCCACCTTGAAAGGTAAGAAATGGGCTGATTTGGTCAACCTGTCCACGATGACCCAAATCGCGTCTTTCCCTCCTGGAGAACGTGGAAGCCCAGAAACGAAATCCATGGTCACGTGCTCCCATTTCCATTCTGGAATTGGTAAAGGTTGGAGCAAACCTCCTGGCCTCTGCCGGTCTGCCTTTACCTGCTGGCACACTAGACACCGAGATACGAAGCGTGCTACCTCGCGCTTCATTCCATACCACCATACGTGCTCCCTCAAGTCTCGATACATCTTGTTGGCACCGGGATGCATCGAGTACTGAGAGCGGTGTGCCTCCTGCAAAACTTCCTCGCGCAGTTCCCCACTAGGCACACATATCCTTGTGCCGTGCCGTAAGGAACCATCATCTGCGATAGTGAAATCGTCCGACAATCCCATCTGAACTTGGGCTCTGATACTCCTCAGAGTCTCATCATCGTACTGCGCAGCTCTGATCCTGTCCATCAGTCCGGACTGTATCTGTAATCCCCACATCTGAATCTCGGTACCGGGAACTAACACCTCAATCTCCAAGCTCTCTAAATCAGCCAACAAATGCCTATCTGTTGTCAAGTACATAGCCGTCGGATACCTGCTCAAGGCATCGGCGACTACGTTAGCCTTCCCTGGATGGTACTGCAATGAGATGTCAAAGTCCTTCATCAACTCTAACCACCTCCTCTGCCTCATGTTCAGCTCCTTCTGTGTGAATACGTACTTCAAGCTCTTGTGGTCTGTGAAGATTTCCACACGCTCTCCGTACAGGTAATGTTTCCACAGCTTTAGAGCGAAGATAACTGCTGCCAACTCTAAATCGTGGGTGGGATAATTCTTTTCATGAGGGCGTAACTGCCTGGAAGCATAGGCAATTACCTTCCCGTGCTGTTGAAGAACACATCCCAGACCCTTCCCTGAAGCATCACTGTAGATGGTAAAACCACCTGTCCCTGATGGCAACGTCAAAATTGGAGCTGTCGTCAACCTCTTCTTCAGCTCATCAAATGCAGCCTGGCACTCCTCTGTCCAAACAAAATCCACGTCCTTCCTAGTCAGTCTGGTCATCGGCGCTGCAATCTTGGAGAAGTCTTGTACAAACCTCCTGTAGTATCCTGCTAGCCCGAGAAAACTCCTGATCTCAGCTACCGAACTGGGGGTAGCCCACGACTCTACTGCCTCGATCTTCTGTGGGTTAACCGAGATCCCGTCACCCGATACCACATGCCCAAGAAATTCAACCTTGTCAAGGAAGAATTCACACTTAGAGAGTTTCCCGTACAGCTTCTCCCTCCTGAGAGTCTCTAAGACCAATCTCAGGTGCTCTTCGTGCTCCTCCGGTGTCTTGGAATACACAAGAATATCATCGATGAACACCACCACGAACTTGTCAAGGTACTGGTGGAACACCTTGTTCATCAAGTTCATGAATACTGCCGGTGCATTGGTTAAACCAAATGGCATTACCATGAACTCAAACTGGCCGTATCTGGTCCGAAAAGCTGTCTTTGGCGTGTCTTCCTTCTTCACCTTCACCTGGTGATAGCCTGACCTCAAATCAATCTTTGAAAACACCCTCGCCCCGCTCAACTGGTCGAAAAGATCATCTATCCTCGGCAGCGGGTACTTGTTCTTGATAGTGATATTGTTCAAAGCTCTATAATCAATGCACATGCGCACCGTGCCGTCCTTCTTCGGTACGAACAATACCGGAGCTCCCCATGGTGATGAACTGGATTTGATGAAGCCTTTGTCCTGCAGCTCCTCAACTTGCTTTTTCAGTTCTGCCAGCTCGCTGTTGTTGACTCTATAGACGTGTTGTGAAATGGGCTCCGCTCCTGGAACCAAGTCTATAGAGAATTCAACATCTCTGTCTGGCGGCAAGCCTGGCAACTCTTCTGGAAATACATCCAGGAACTCCGCTATCAGAGGATGTGGCAACTCCTCTTCTTCCGCCCTGGCTCCGCAAAATGTGCTCCTGCTCTGTTCCGCTGCTGCTCTGACGACCTCAAACTCCGGCTCTCCTGGTGGTCTAAACAATACTCTGCCTCTATAACAATCTATAGTAGCATGATGCCTACTCAACCAGTCCATTCCGAGTACAATATCGTACCCCGGAAGTGGCATAACAAGTAAGCTCACGCTCAAGTCTCGGCCTCCTACTGACACTCTCCGGTCCTTGCAGTGATCACGGACTAGGATAATACCTCCACCAGTCATGATCTTGCAAGTCCTAGCTAATGGTTCTGTGTCTAAATGATGTCGAAGTGCATATGATACAGACACAAAACTATGGGAAGCGCCAGAATCGAATAAGGTAAATGCAGGAATACAATCGAGAAGAACCGAACCTGTGATCAAGTCTCCTGCTGGCTCGATCTCCTCGACTGCCATGGCGTACGCTCGCCCCTGGGGCGCACCTCTCTGCTGCTGATGCTGGGCGAACTTCTGATTTTGCGGTGGAAGTGGTCCCCTCTGTTGTTGGCCTCCTGGTACGGTAGGTACCCTGCCTGGTCCTCTCTGGGCGGCTGCTCCACCCTGACCTGGACGAGTCCGAATGGTAGGGCAATCCCTCAGCTGATGTATCGTCGATCCGCAGGACAAACATGAGCCCAATCTGTGCCTGCAGATATCTCTAGTATGTCCCATCTTCCCGCAGTACGCACACTGGATGGCGGGCTGGTTCTGCCTCTGCTGCTGTTGCTGAACCTGCCCTCGGGCTGGTGCCTGATGCTGCTGCTGAAAGGGTCTCTGCTGCTGCTGAAAGTGTGGACGCTTGCCTGTTCCCGCACTACTGTTTGCCCCTCCGGTAACATCGCGTCCCCTCTTGGGCCTGAGGTCCAAGTCATCCTCGGCTACTTGGGCATCCATCAATATGCCCTCGTAGGTAGCTGTGCGACGTCCCGACGTGCGAGACTTGATCTCTCTTGTCAGCCCCTTTCTGAATTTCCGGGCCCTGTCCCCCGGATCTCTAATCATTGACGGCGCAAAGCGGCTCAGGCGGGAAAACTCCGCGGCATACTCGTCGACGGACGAGCTCCCCTGGGCTAAGTCATGGAACTGACTCTCCAAAGCTCCCAGGGCGACATCAGGAAAGAACTTTTCTTTGAAGAGCTCCTTGAAAGCTTCCCAAGTGAGTCCCCCGCGCAAGAGTCTCGGCTCCGTGCGAAACCACGTCAAGGCAATGTCGAACATCTGGCTGCCAGCGGCCTCGATCTGGAGCGCCTCTGGAATCTGCGCCAAACGCAAGTTCCTCTCGATGTCCTCTAGCCAATCATCGGCGTAGAGTATCCCTTCTGTCCCCTTGAACTCCCGAGGCATCATCCTCTTGAAGTCCACAATGGTGCCCGGCCTCTGTTGTTGCTGACCAGGTTGTTGCTGCTGCTGAGCGACTCTCTCCACAGCCTGGAGAGCCACTTGGTGAGCATTATCCATGTTCACCCTCATCATCTCTGTCTGGGCCTGATGTGCCTCAGCCTGCACTCTCTGGGCCTCTGCCGACGTCCTCTGGGCGTCGACCATGCCCTGAATCAAGGCGAACATCTGTGCCCCATCGACGGGCACACCTCCTGGATGCTGAGCTGGTGGTGGTGGAGGTGGTGGTGCCGTCGTAGCTGTGGGGACCCTCTGAACTGGTGGTGGAGGACCCCCGAATGCTGCAGACACTCCCACCTGTCCTGGAGATGTAGGAGGTGCTGCTGATGTCTGTCCGGCAGCGCGAGAGGTGGCAGACCTCTCTGAATCTGCTGCTCCGAGTCTCTGGGACCTTCTTGGCGGCATCCTGGAGACAGATCGAAAGATTCAATTAAGGCAATAGATATGATATCAAGGAAGGACAGAAAATTTCTAAAGGAATTAATCATTAAGAATAGTATCATAAGAATCAGAATTCCCTAATTGTGATTGAGTATATTCTTGGCCTAATTCCTATTTCCTAAAACAGTCTAAGACTATGACTGGAGACTAGACCTGCATGGGCCACCACTAAAACGTGTCACGACCCGCACCCGGAATTTGGGCATGAGTCGTGGGTACGTCCAGCCTACGCCGCAGCATCGGCGGTAGAACGCTGTCTAGGTCACAACATAGTATATCCTGTCAATAGTCTCAACTCCGTACGGAGGACAATGATAAATAAATCACATTTCTATAATATACTCAATCACAACTATAAACATAATGGCACGATGAGAATTGAAAAGAGTTCTATTTAAAACCAACCACAATAAATCTAACTCAAATCCTGGTCCAAATGACCTCACAAAGTCACAAATAAAAATAAATACATCTCAGTCTCAGTCTCAGTCTAAAACAAAAAATGTAGAAAAATAATCTAAGCATGGGCAGGCAAGTTCTCCTCTAAGATAGGCACCTCCTCTGGGATTTCTGGGGTAAAATCCTCCTCTATTCCTGGACCGTAATGAGTAGGGCAAAAGTCCTCCAGGTTCTCTGAAAATATTGTTATCCAGTCAGGATTGGAGCGAAGCACAAGCACTAACGGCAGTTTCATTAATTGACAAAATCTATAAACAGTGTAAGAGATACAAGATGGAAATAAAAGCTGAACATGTGAAGTACTGGAGAAAATGAAATATACAGTAGGCATCTAGCAATGAGCAATAAGTAGTAAATGCTAGAACAAGTAAATCTGAATAAAGATAAGACATCTAGCTAAGTGTTTGAATTATTAGTTTATCATGTGATCGGCTTGGGACTAGATCAGGCTGGTTATATATGATTAGCTATGATTCTTTTAGGTCAGGCTAACCGCATGGTTAGCTATGGTGCATATAGTGGTCAGGCTAATCATATATAACAGCTATGGAGCATATAAGTGGTCAGGCCGCACCCGACGTGAGAAGTGGGGTGAGCTATGGTGCATATAAATGTTTGGATATGATCACATAATCTACTAATAGTTCCCCATCCCCCAGCTAGCACAATGGATTCCAACCACGACTCCTCGTGATGGGGATCTAGGGTGCTAACCCGTGTATCCATGGTGTCGGAATCAAGTATGAAATACACTACAATTTATAGAAATAATCAACCATGAAAACTGTCAGAGAATGTACTCGCCTGTGGTCCTGAGCAAAATGTGAGGATCGAGGTCCAAAATGGAATCACAATGACCTATTTATGGAATTTCAATGTCAGATATTAAATTAAAAGAATAACATGCTTAACAATTTAAAAACGAGGTTTCTAGGTCATGTCTAAGGTTTTCTGGTCAATACTAGGTCCAACCAAGTCAATTCTAGGTTTTTGGTCAAAACTAGTTAATACCTTGCTTCTAGGCTCATACTAGCTATTTTACTAATACTAGTTAAAACTAGGTTGTGACTAGGTTTCTAGGTCCATCTCATGAGTATCTAGATACTAGGTATCATATAGCTATATAGACTATATAGTGAGTCGTAATAATATATATATGACTTACAAATATACTGCCCAATTTATCTATAGGATAGTGTTTATTTAGTGACTTAACTTATACCTTACTCATATACTTAATACCATTAACCCACAGTACTCACACATTGATCACTGAATTTCACAACAGAACTCCCCACTGCTACTCAAGACTACACACTATACATTATACCTTAGGCCTGGGAATTTCTGAGACACATCTACTAATTTTCTAGGCCTACTGCTACACCCCTACACCTGCACACTGAGGTTGATCCACTGTCACACATATACCTCCATACACATTGATCATTGAGTTCTAAACTCACAGATTTCCCTCCCCTGCACACTGATAACTACTGAAATTCTACACACTAGACACACTAAACTAACAGCATACACACACACACACAGTATAGACACACACAACATAATACTAGACTGCTCATATTAACCCTCAAGAAAACCATAACTCAAATTACCTACTGCTACATACTGACACAGAAATCTGATACCCCATATGCCCCACACACTGGATCACTACCCCCCCAATATTTCTGACACTCTAACACAGGCAAGTTGCTGAAAACACACATAGGCACTACAACTGCTATTCTCCTGACCATTCCCAGTTCCCCTCAGCCCTCAACTCCCTGTTGTGTGATACACACTGCAATCTACAGCAAAATATTGCTGTTAAGAATCTAACATCTCCTCTCCCTTCCTAACTGATACTTAACAACTTGAACACCATAACTGATACTTAATCTAATCTCATATTCACTATCCCTATTGACACACAGAACTTACTAAAACCAATATACTAGTCTCACTGATACATTGAGAACCAGCACTCGATCCTCACCTCTAGTCCAACCTGGACCATATCCCGATCATCCAGTCCATACCCCTCAAACAATAATGGTATCAGCTATCACCCATGACCACAACCAATAGTATCAGCTGCTAATGCAGTTGTTGCTGCTACTGATACACATTGACACAGATTTGAAATTTTAACTACCTTCACACAGAACTACTCACATGCACATATGCCTCATACAAGGATACACTATAACCTACACTACACAGTTTCACACATCCATACACATCACCCTCAGGTTATAAATCTTTGCACAGCTGCACATACTAAAATTGGTACCCACTGATACTCACATGTAGTTCACACACTCTCACAAATCACTTACTGCACTCCCAGTCCTCATACTTGCACTGATACCCAACTACACCTAACTGATACACAGGAAAACTCACACAGGAAAGCTGATCCAAAGAACCATTCTCAGTTCTCACACAGTCACATGTACACTCTTGTACACAAGTCCACAG
Organism: Iris macrosiphon; assembly: GCA_036927795.1. Lineage (NCBI taxonomy): Eukaryota > Viridiplantae > Streptophyta > Magnoliopsida > Asparagales > Iridaceae > Iris > Iris macrosiphon. The sequence goes on from JAYESA010000012.1 coordinate 91,338,118, forward strand.
TCTGAACACAGGTACTCACACATGCACAGTTCTCACCTCTCTCTCAAAATTGCACAGATATCTCTCAAAACCCGATTTCACAGAAAATTCCCCTTCTACAAAACACACACACATATATCTATAACCTAGATATATACACAGCCACACAAATATCTACACACAGGTATTACACAACTGAAATCTGACCCAGAATTCTCCACCCGACTGAACAGAGCATTTTGCTCCTCCCCTCCTTGACTGTGCACAGGCACAAGTTGCCCGACTGCACCTTGTTCTTCCCCAAACCTAATGTACAGAAGAAAGCCCCCCCCCCCCAACACACAATACATATCTATACATATAGATTCATACATCAATACACAGAATTTAGAATACCTAGGTAAGTAAACCCTAAAATCGAATTTATATCTACATGAATGGGGAAAAAATCTGTCTACAAACCAAATCTAGGGTTAGGGTTCTTAATAATTGGGGAAAACCCCATGTGGGTCACCAAAACCTAATCCAAAGCCCTAGAATCTGAATTACACAGTAAAGGGGGGTTCCTAATAACCATCAACATCTGAAAACAGGAATTTAATGAAGAAAAACTAGGGTTTTACCTGCAGGGAAGGTTTCTTCAATGAAGTTCTTCTCTTCCAAGGCTTCCTGACCCTCGTTCCTTGCTTTGGAGAAGGAGAAAATGGAACCCTAGGTTTAATCTCGAAAATGGGGTGGGGAAATAGGTTTCTCTCTCTGGAGGCTAGGGTTTCCTTTTCTCTACATGAAGGATGGCTTTGAGAAAGCTTCCTATTTATATTAAACCTAGTTTTAGGGTTTCTATGCCTAGTCTTTTTAGGTTAAACCCCTTTCCTCTCATGTAGAACCTAATAGACTCAGGTTAAGTCATTCTAGGGTTTTGCTAGAATAGGGTTTTCTAACTAAGGTTTACTCATTAGGGTTGTCCTAATGGATTTCTAGGGTTAGACCTAAAACTAAATATTATTAACAATATATAATTACTTATAAAACTCAACCATTAATTAAATACATAATTATTTAAGTAGTTAAATTACAGAAATACCCTTACATGGAAAAAGTGGTAGTGACAACTACCTACGTGGCTTCTACGCCGTAATATTCACAGCAGATATACGTATTTTGTCCCTTAGTTAGACGCGCATCACATGCTTACTCAAAAGGTCATCTATATGCAGGCATTGGTTATTTTAAACCATCGTGTAAAAGGGTGCTGTACTTTCCACTACTCGGTTTCCACACCGAATGAGTGGTCCCTGTCACTAAAACTCTATAAATAGAGTCCTCTATCAACGAGGAAAAAAGGTCGAAGAAATTAGGTCTGAAAACTGATCAAGAAATCCAGTATCAGATCCAACGGTCGCAAAGATCGAAGGTCAAATGGTCTAGATAGAGAGAGAGAGAGAGAGAGAGAGAGAGAGAGAGAGAGAGAGAGAGGAGAATCCAGAGCTCAGGCAAAGAGAAGGGATCGACGACTTTGGCATCGAGCATCCACCCTCTTTAGCAACCTTCGAAGCTGCTTTCTGTCTTCTACGATACTTCTTCAACATCGTGTGGTCCAAGGGCTAAAGTGATCGACTGCAGATCAGACACTTATAGCAATATTTACCCAGATTAAATAAATTGTTCTTAGACATCCTCGTACAGAATCAAATTTATACAATCTTGTTTGTAAACATAAAAGAAGGGCGGGTCTTCGTACAAGACCTCATTTTTCGCATATCAAATCTTTTCATCATTTATTAAACCATAAACAAGATGGCAACTCGGCTGGGGACATCTTTCTCTTCTGATGAGGAAGCTATTGCTCAATACGATGTGGTATCCGTGGAATACATGAAGAAGACACTAGTCATCTAGTTTGACCACTCTGCCTACGAAGACATGCTTCGAACAGGGGGTAGCTCTCACTCCCTCTCCGACCAAAGCAACAGGAAGCTGCGCAAGGTCTGGATGCCCAAGACATCCTCTACCATTCCTGTGGACTCTCCGATCTCTCCGACCAATGAGGTTGTAGCTTTGCTCCCTCCGTGCCTTGCGCGTAAAATTCAGTCGCCTGTCTCTGGCAGGACCGACAAAACTTCTGGCAAAGCCTCAGGGCTAACCCAGAAGTATAATCCATGCCTTGCGCGTAAATTCAGTCGCTTGTCTCTGGCAGGACCAACAAAACTTCTGACAATGTCTCAGAGCTTACCCAAAAGTATACACCACGCTCTACGCATAAATTTTAGTCTAGTGTCACTGGCGGAACAGATGAAACTTCTGACAATGCCTCAGTGCTAGTCCAGGAGCCTAAACCGCGCTCTACGCGTAAATTTCAGTCTCCCGTCCCTGGCAGAATAGACAAAATTTATGATGATGTCTCAACGCCAAATCAGGAATCACAAACGCGCTCCACGCGTAAAAATGCATCTGTCTTCCGCGGAAAAGCAGACGATCCCTGCAATCTACGCAAGGGAAAGCAAGTGGCAAACTACTCAACTTCACGACCTTTACGCCAACAAAAGAACAAGCGATCATCTTCTTCTGTAGCTCCTACTGACCTGCGCAATTATCTGATCCAGAAGCGCAGGGAGAGGGGATCTTCCAGCATGTCTATTACGCCTCCTAGTGAGTACTTTTATAATAGTCATAAGATTGTAATTAATTATTGCTGTTCTGAAGCAAAACGGTCGGTTTTCGACCAGTTGAGCTACTCTCCATCTTTCCAGGAAGAAGAGCCCACGCATGCATCTGTGAACATGGCTTCACACGTACCTAGAGGAGGGTCAGGCTCAAGACGTCATCCCTCTAGAACTTTGAGCCAAAGGAGATTCAACATGCTCCTTAGGAACACTGAAGCTGGGGTGTTCCAAAATACTCGTTCGAGGTCGCAACAACCAGCTTCGTACTCTTCTGATTCCGATGCCGGGGGTCGCCAGTCTCCCGAATCAGACATCGAAAGTATAGAGTCAACTTCCACAGAGACCTATACTAATCTTTCAATGACACCCAGGGAGATGAGAGTTTATGCCATTGGAGATGAACACGAGGAAGCTTTCCCATCCGGGAATACTGAGCAGTGCATCACTATACTAGAGACGTCTCTGAAGAAAATGTAATCCATGATAGGGAATATGCACCAGATGATGCTAACTCAACACGCAGCTGCCATTGCTCCAGCATTGGGTCCTCCAACTCAGATATATGTGGGGGTGGACTTACCACCATCCAACACGATCCAAGAGCTTGCTCTAGATCAGGAGTCAGCAGTTCCTCCACTTCCTCACTCGGAGAACGTATTACCTCCCACCGGGGTTGTGATGCAATCAACTCCTTATCACTCCGTGGTCCCGCCATCGGATGAAGATCCGATGCAGGCAGTACGGGAGTTGAAAGCCCAATTTGATGCCCTGAAGCACAAAGATTAGCTCAAGAAATTGGGAATCAACCAACCTTACCCAGCTATCTGGGAAGAGGTCCCTTTTCCTCCTAGATACAAACCACAGACTATGGCTTTGTTCAAGGGAAAAACATCACCGAGTCAATACATGAACTACTTCAACATGATGACAGTGTTGTTACAAGGGAACGACGCCCTCCTCACTCGGGTGTTCAAAGGCTGTCTCTCGGGGGTAGCTTACCAGTGGTACCGAAGTCTGGCGGACAACTACATTACTTCCTTTGAAGACTTTAAGGCGTTATTCTTCACGCGATTCTACGAGGGAGGGATGGACATGTCTATGTCCTCTCTCATCGAAGTCAAGCAGAAGGAAAAAGAGAATGTTCGCACTTTTATCGAACATTTTCGTCAAGCCACTTTCTAAATGCCTCCAGGAGTCCTAGACTCGGCGTTGGTCGACATCTGCAGGAAGAACCTCCTCCTCGTGATCTCGGTGTTCACAGGACCATATCAGTTCTGTGATTGGCCCTCGTTCATCATCTCAGCGGTAGCCGCGGAGGACAATAGTCATAAGGCGCGCGATAATGGCATCATGATCTCGGCCTCTGATAAAGGCAAGAGGTCATCCTCCAACATCGACCAAACTCGGGGTTCCAAGGGTAAAGAAGCTCTGGTAATCAACACGTCCAGGCAAAAGATGGTGGCTACCACGCAGATGAAACCTGGGACTTCCAGGCCCATTGAAGTGTACTCTTTCGACGACGACGAAGATATTTCAAGCATATTCGAATGTCTCATCAAAAGCGGTAAAATTACCCTTCCTGAGGTGAGACGGCCCAATGAGACCGGCAGTACCAACAACCCCAAGTACTGCATCTTTCATAGGTACATACACCACCCCACAAAGGTGTGCTATATACTAAAAAGGAAGATCCAGGAGCTGATCGATGCTAAGGCCATCACTCTGCGCAACAGCGAGAAGGCGGTCACGGCCAACATGATCTCCTTGCAATTTGGCAATCTGCCTCCCCAAGAAATCCCAGACGGTATTACGCCCATTTCTTGAATGACGATAAACATCGTTAATCTCCCTCCAGCTAGAGGTCAAAATCATGACCTGCTACCACTAACTACCCAGCGAGGCAAGACTATGTGGGTTCATCCAGATCTGGTGCCAGTGATCGAGAAAGAGACTCAAGCTGCTAAGGCTAGGTCTAAAAAGAACTCAAAGCACAAGCCGTGTCACATGATTATGGTACACTCGGTGTCAGAAGACGAAGTCTTGGCTACTGGAACCCGCTCAGGGAAAGCCTACCTCCAGGACTATGGAGCCAGCCAGGAAGATGCATCGGCAGACGCTTCAGCTGCCAAGCCTTCAGAACATGAATCCGTCGTACCAGAGGCCGGTCCTTCAAGACCAACTTCGGCGGACAAAGGGAAGCAAAAAGAAGTACGCTTCGATAAACCTGTGAAAAATATTCAAAATAAATGTTTAGAGAATCCATACAACTTCAATATCTTGGCCCAACTGGCTAATACACCAGCCAGGCTGTCCATCTTCGAGCTACTCAGGCTCTCTCAGGACACTCGTCAAGCCCTGAGTGAAGCATTGATGCAGGCGGATTCATACTTGACCCAGCTCAAGTCCCCTATCGAAGAACCCATGGCATGTCCTCAATGCCACAGTGTGATGGAGGTGATCCCAAACATCACTTTCACTCAAGATGACATGCTGTTAAAATACAACAGGCATAACATACCCCTCTATTACACCAGGTACATCGGTTCCATGGAGGTCGACCAGATTTACATATATCTGGGATCGTCAATCAACATCATTCCTTATAGTCTACTCAGACCACTGAGGATTCCTACCAGCAAATTGGCGTACACCACCACTACAATCGTGGGTTTCAACGCCGGAAGAAGTAAGCCGTTGGGGAAAATTTGCCTGAGGATCCAAATTGGCAACCTCATATCGGTGACTACATGTTACGTCATTGATTCAGAGGTGTCCTACAACATTTTGCTGGGTAGACCTTAGATCCTCGACCACAACATCGTTCCTTCAACTCTACACCAATGCTTCAAATATGTAGACGCCCGAGGAACAGTGCAAACGAAGATTGCTGACTTGAACCCGTTCAAAGGAGTAGAATCCTACTACTCTGATGCCGTATTGTACTCTCAAGACTGTACGGAAGAGGTGTCAGCCGAAGCAGAGAAGGAATCCCACCGGGAGCCAGAGGAACCCTCTGCCAAGTAAACTCGGTCAATCAAGGTGAAAGGATGGACTATTCGTCCAAAAGCCATGGAGCCTATGGCTATCCACCTGAATGAGACCAGCTCAGGAAAAGGGGGTGATCCTCTAGTGATCACTCTGAACCAGAAGCCTCCACCCTTGGTCATCAACCTTCGGCGCAATAGGCAGCAGAGTGATGTAAATACAACCGGGAACAGAGTTTCAGATGATAATAAACATCCTTTTTCCAGTATATTGATGCTCAAATTCCAAATCAGGAATCATCCCCCTAAGACGATATAGAACCTATAGCGCAAAAATTCTTGGAAGCTATAGATTCTTATCATCCGTATATATGGGAAGTGGCGTCATCATCCAATATCACCATGACATATGGACCGTATAAGGATTCTATCCTCATTGTCCCGCCTACTTGCAGCAGTCAACATTCAATAGTCTTCGGTCGCATGCGCAATCAACCGACTGTGCAAGAGGATTCTTCCGACAATGATGCCGGTAAAATGCAGATTCACAGATACAGCCTGCAAGCTCTGAAGATCATACAAAATATGGGTTATAACTTGAAGCTGGAACCGGGTCTCAACTACGGGAAAGGCAGACGAATGCCGCTGCACGGCAATCCCTGCTATCAACGAACTCATTTTGGGTTAGGGTATACCACCTCCCTCGCAACTCCTGAGTCAAGCGAGGATATTTTTTCCTCCTCTTAAAATGGCTCAGTACCCTACGACTTATCTCGTGCTCTCGAGCGAACATTATCAGCAAATATGGTAGTGACAGATTCCTTCAAATCAGACAAACAAGAATCCGAACTATTTGAGAATGACGCTTGGGCTCAGCAAATGGATACACAATGGGAGTTTCGCTTCGAGCAGAGAGAACCTCCCACCGAAGACAAAGTTATCCAGATTGACGTTGGGGATGAACTTTCGCCAAAGCCGATATTTATCAGTAACAATATTTCTGAAGCAGAAAGGGAAGAAGTTATCCAGCTGATAAAAGAATATATCGACGTCTTTGCGTAGAATTATGAGGATATGCCAGGCCTTGATCCAATGGTAGCTACTCATAGGCTCAACATATTGCCCGATTCGAAGCCTGTGAAGCAACACCAACGCCGGTTCCGCCCGGATATAATGGACGCCATTGAAGCTGAAATTAAGAAATTGATAGCCTGCGGCTTCATCCGTGAAGAACAATATCTCGATTGGGTCACCAATGTTGTCCCAGTCATGAAGAAAAATGGGAAAGTACGTGTCTGCATCGATTTTCGAGATTTGAACGCAGCCTGCCCCACGGATGAGTTTCCTCTTTCCATCACAGACGTCATGATTGATAATACATGCAGTTTTGAACGTATGTCCTTCATGGACGGATTTTCAGGATACAATCAAATCAAGATGCATCCTGAAGACGAGAAGCACACTACCTTCCGGACACCACTGGGGGTATATTGCTATACAGTCATGCCCTTTGGATTGAAGAATGCCGGAGCTACGTACCAACGGGCTATGAGTAACATATTCCATGAGCATTTATGCAAGACAGTGGAGTGTTACGTGGACGACGTAGCTGTCAAAAGCCGCCTCAAGGATAATCACATCCAAGACTTGAAGGCAATATTTGAATTGATGCGCCAATATCAACTAAAAATGAATCCTATAAAGTCCTTTCTAGGGGTATCTAGTGGCAAATTTCTGGGATTTGTCATTACCGCCAAAGGCATTCAAGTGGACCCTGATAAAGTCAAGGCCATCTTAGAAATGCGACCGTCCAACAATCTGGTGGAACTAAGGGGATTTCAGGGTCGTCTGGCTTATATCCGGAGATTCATATCCAACCTCTCTGGGAGATGTCAACCTTTTTCTCGCCTCATGAAGAAAGGTGTATCCTTCGTATGGGACGAAGCCTGTCAGCAAGCATTCGGCGACATCAAACGCTACCTCACTAGTCCGCCAGTTCTGGTGCCTCCTGTCATAGGAAGACCATTCGTGCTGTATGTTCGAGCGATGGATCATTCTCTAGGAGTTCTTCTCGCACAAAAGAACGAGATAGGTCATGAGCAGGCTATCTACTACCTCAGCAGGACGATGGTGGGAGCCAAACACCGGTACAATCCAGTGGAGAAAGAATGCTTGGCTCTGATAATCGCTATTCAGAAAATACGACACTATGTCACAGGCCAAACCATTCACATCATCTCCAGGATCAATCCTCTTCGGGTACTAATGAGCAAACCAAGTGTTCTCAATTCCCGACTCACAACGTGGGCAATGCTATTAACACCGTATGACATGGTGTATGTCCCCCAGAAATCCATCAAAGGACAAGCATTGGCTGATTTCCTAGCTGCTCATCCGATCCTGGAGGCCTGTAAACTGTACGAGGACATTCCCGACGAAGTTGCAGAATGTAATTTCGCAATGGAAAGTGAGCACGGCAACTGTTCTTCGATGGTGCCTCCAGAACTGGTCCCAGGGGAAACGTGGTTTCGGGAGTAGGAATTGTCCTGGTTACTCCTGATAAGCTCGTCATCTACCGAGCATATTCTCTTAGCGAGCCCTGTTCCAACAATGTGGCGGAGTACAACGCTCGACTAATCGGCCTCCAAGTCACTAAAGAATTGGGCGTCGAATCTCTGGAAGCTTTCGGTGATTCTCTGCTGATCGTCAATCAAGTCAGAGGAATATATGAAGTCCAGAATCCAGACCTTATCCCCTATCACCGAGCAACGGTCGAGATAGCCATGACATTCAAAGGGTTCTTTCTAGAGCATATACCTCGATCTCAGAATCTGGAAGCTGATGCCCTAGCCAGTCTAGCTGCAGATTTAGCTACCCCTATAAGAAGGCAGAATTCGATAATCCTTCTTAACAGAGACTTATTCTGTGTGAAAAACCACTTTCACATAGAATGCAGCTACGCGATGGACACAGATCCTCCCAGAAGAGACTGGAGAAGTCCCTTTATAGACTTCGTAGCATACGAAATCTTGCCAGAGGATCCTAAAGAAGCGGTATTCGTTAAAAGACGATCATTACGCTTTTATTTCGATGCATCGTCATAATGTCTATATCGTCGGTCATATGACGGACTATTATTACGATGTCTCTCTGGTGATGAAGCATAGCGGATTATCCGTGAAGCCCACGACGGTGTATGCGGAGCACATCAACCCGGTCCTAAGCTATAGGATAACATCAGGAGAATGGGCTATTACTGGCCTACTATGATCACAGACGCGATAAAGTATACAAGACAATGCAGAGCCTGTCAGGTCCATGCAGACTTTATCCATCAACCTCCCAAATATCTACATCCTACGGTTGCGTCCTGGCCTTTCGAAGCATGGGGTATGGATATCATTGGTCCTATTCACCCATCTTCTTCGAGAGGTCACCAGTTTATACTGGCCATCACGGTTACTTCTCCAAATGGGCGAAGATGATCCCTCTTGCTGAAGTGAAGGCATCTAATGTGATCAGCTTCATCAAGCATCACGTTATTTATCGCTTCGGGATACCCCGAAGGATAATCCATGACAATGGGCCTCAATTCATCAGCCAGGCGTTTCATCAATTTTACGATAAAAATTGGATACAGAATGTCGCCTCTACGGCATATAATCCTGCTGCTAATGGTTTGGCAGAAGCTTTCAACAAAACCATTATCAAGCTTTTGAAGAAATTTGTCTCTTCGAACAAAAGGGATTGGAATGAGAAGCTGGAAGAATGTCTCTGGGCATACCGCATAACGGTACGAGCACCAACAGGTTGCACACCATTCTCATTGGTCTATGGCAGCGAAGCGGTTCTCCCCATCGAGATCCAAATCCCGTCACTCAGAATAGCCGTGGCTAATGAGTTAACTCAAGAAAAGAATGACCTATTAAGGCTTCAAGAGCTAGAAGGATTAGACGAGAAATGCCTCTAAGCTCAACAGCGCATCGCGCTCTACCAAGCACGCATTTCCAGGGCTTTTAATCAAAAAATGAAGAAAAGGGTGTTCAAAGTCGGCGAGCTAGTTTTAGCCGTGAGAAGGCCGATGATCCTTACTCACAGAAGTAAGGGCAAATTCTAGCCCAAATGGGAAGGCCCTTATGTGATCGAGACGACGTTCTCAAACGGTGCTTACAGGTTAGCCCAGCCTAATGGAGACCTGTTAATGGCTCCTATCAATGGCAAATTCCTGAAAAGGTACTATGCTTAACCTCCTCCGCTCAAGTGGAATATGGCGAAAACCTTATTCTGACAAAACTACTTCCAAAACGAAACTAGTTGGATCGTATTCTATCATGTTCATAAAACCTCTGAATAGATATATCCTGCTAAAACTTACCGAGAGTATATCACGTCCATATTACCTCTGATAGCACTTTCATCCAAACCTGTCATTTATATTCCGAAATGATGGGTCCACAAAGTCAGATGAAAGCCTCTTTATTATTCCCAAAAATGAGCGAAATTATATTGAAAAGCAAAAGTATATAATTTTGGGGGAGCAGTCAGGTCGCAAAGCTGCTGCGCCAGTGCGGCCATACTCTCAGTCCTGGAATCCAAGACATCATGGCGAGCCCGCTCCAGTCGTGCCTCATCATTGCTCATGAGGGACAATTTGGCTCTAGCCCAAAGAAAACCAGCACGGGCGACATCTGCACGTGCCAAGTTCTGTTGTGCTACGCCCAATCGGCTATCCACCACAACTAGAGCTTCCGATGACTGAGAAGCCCATTCTTTCGCCTGAGAGAGTTTTATTTCCAGCCTGAGGACCCTCGCTACATTCCCTTCGTGCTCGGCCTGGCACTTCGTTCGAAGAGCAATGGTCTCCTCCAGGACGACTTTTCCTTCATCTATTTCCTGCTGATGTGTCTGGATGGATTTATTTATGCCTGCCATCTGTTTAGCAAGCCGCACAGTCATGGAGTCGTATCTAGCCTAGACCAGATCTTCAACATTGTCTTGAGCTAGCTGCAAGTATTCGTTAATGGGTTGCTCCAAACCATTAACTATCTCCTCCAGCGTTTCAGCTAGCCCAGTGTCGTCGAATTCTCGGATCGGCATTATCGCAGACTGGGAGGACCTCTTCAGCAACGCAAAGCTCAGATTCTTCGCCAACACCCTTGATATTAATATTTTTAAAGTGGTGTAGAAGATATCAGTATACTGCTCGATCAACACAGCTAGATCCGGTTGCACGCTAGGGGTGGCCTCGATATTGGCGAATCCCCCTCCAAGGACAACCGCAGACGATGTTGCCACGGCCGTCGCCTCAACAGGTGGTGCGACGAAAGAAGAAGCGCCAACACCGGACGAAGATACCAGCATGCTCACAGGAGGCATTGTCACAATGACGGGCTCGTCCTCCTCTTGAGATATCGGAACCTTGTCGACAAGCGAGCCGGCACCCGAAGATATCTCCTCTTCAAAATCAGTCACCTCCGTGTCGCCGCCAGGACCTGACACAGAGCCGAAGGACGCATCTACACTGCCCTCCCCGAAGACGTCTTCCCCTGAAAAGATGACAAAAGGAAGTTAATATCAGCATAATGTTAACTTTCCTAAAAGAAAAGGTGTGAAGACGACATTTACCCAAGGCCAACGGAATATATGTCGCATCTGCAGCCTATACAACTAAATCATTTCTTAACGATGCTAAGCAAGCTGTCATACCTGGAGAAAGGGGTCTGCTAACTGACGCTGGCAAATAGTCTTCCAGGTCCTCATCAAATTCCAACCGAGGCTCATCAGCCAAAATCTCGCTAGGTGTGCTGACAGGCACGACAGGGGTCTCTCCCGATGCCGATCTACGTAAAGATATACTCATCCACGAAGGCGACCTCGTTCCACTACCTGAAGCAGTAGCAGCGATGGCGGCCTCCAGCAGAGATTCTCCGGCACCACCAGCCGAAACTGTAGAGGGTCAATCAAAGAATCATCCCCAACATGGGGAGATGCAGGCTCACTTCCAGGAACCTCAATACCAGGAATCCGGAGAGGACGATTGACCATCTTCTTCTTCCTCTTGCGAGGGGAAGTCTCCTTCGGAGTAGGAGCTCTTTGCTTTCCGGAGATTACCAAAGGCCCTACAGGCAGGGGTACTTCATCCCTCGATACCGCCAACAGAGGCTCATCTGGATTGACGAACTCCTCACCCTCGTCAGAAGAAACCGAGGGGACTTCCACTCTTCCCCCGGACTTGGAAGAGGGCACCCTAAAACTTCCATGCATATCAAAATCGCGATGGAAGGTGTTCGTTGCCACATAGAACTGGGCATACGAGTACAAGATGCGCAGCTCCGTAGAGAGTGTAATGACCGGCACGGTAAAAATTGCTCCAGTGCAGCCCATGAGGAAATATCGCCATCCTCTCGCTCCATCAATGAGTCCACCCCTGGACCGGAAGCTGGTGACGGCGTTGCCCATATGCAACTGATCATACCCAAACTGTCTGGCAAACCGACTAGGCAGGTAGGGCTCCAAGAAGCAATGGTCTTCACTCCTATACAGAAAATGGGAAGGTCTAATATAGACCAACCAATTAAAAGCTTCAGAAGAAAGATTGGTCTTCTCTCTGCCTGAATCCTCAAGCCTAATCCCCGATTGATTGCGATGTACAGAAGGAACAGTGCAGAAGAGCTTCCAGCTGTGACTGAAGTCCAGCACCCGCCGACAGTCTAGAACCGTGGCCACATTCCAGGAAGATTTCTGGTAGTTCAGCAGGAAACTAGCCCCCGAACTACTGCCAGAACCGGGAGACATAACCCGGGGGTTATGAAGAATTAACCATCCTATCATATACAGGTATGGTAATTCTACCTGGGGAAAGCTATCACGTCGAGCATCATCGGCGAGCAGCCCATCAGTCATGGCCCTCAGGCCAGCTTGAATACGACACACCATGGCAGGAAGCAAGCCCAGTCTTGCCCGAAACACCAGACGTACTGCAGGCCATAGCGTATTGCGGTGAATGCGGTCCGTAGATGCGATGCCAGGTACCACCACTCGGCACAGCCATATGGAGAGGAAACCAGCTAGTTGAGCTTCCCAAGACAGAGGCCTGCGACTGTGCCTCAAATAACTATAGGCCTTAATGCCTACGGGATACTGTCCTATCCCTTCGTCGAGGATCAAGTCCGGAGCCCCAGCGTCTACCATGAGATCGTCGACTACATGAGCATTAAGCACGCTCAGAGGATTCATAGGCAGATCCTTGCCCTTCAATACCTTCTCCGGCTTAGCATTCCGGGATCGGTGAAAAAAGAGGTAGGACGTCCATTTAGTGATATGAGCCAAATCTGAGGGCTCACCATAAAAAACAGTGCAAGCAAGGTAGTGGCACATCAGCTCCTGATACACTTCTACTACCCGAGGGTCTGAATCCCCCAGCTTTCGGTTCATAGGAACATACTCTTCATAAGGAGTTTCCCCCATCGGCAGTCTCGAGATCTCTGCCATCTCATGAAGGACCAACCCCAACTCCCCCAGTGGAGTGGCAAAAGTCCCGGTGAGCAAAATATATCCCTCCACCAGTGCCAGAAACAGGTTGGGATTAGGAGGTAACCCAACACTGGTGGCACTCACAGCTGCAAACAGACCAATGCTCTCCAACTTGGTCTGAAAATGCTTCAGGGTCCAATCAACTAAGCGAGCCCATCGAAGTTTCGTAGGGGTGATCCACCCACCGCACCGAGGGTTCACCTTAGGGTATACTCTCCCGTGCCCCATAAAATTATTGTAGAAGGTCGATAACTGGACCGGCTGGATCACCAAGCTGTCTTCACTCGAGACACTGCCCGGGTATAGTCCCCTGAACGTCGTCATATTACCGGAAGGCCGGCTGACAAATGACCCCTGATCCGCTCCTTTCAGATGAAAGATCTTCCCCGGCCTGCCGTGAAGATCAGGAGTCAGCGTCCACGACATCCTCCTGGGATGTGTGGCATGGAAGAACGCCGAGATGGGATAGTCTCTTGGCATCTTGGGCAGATACAAAGCCAAGCCCCCGGCAGGGAAAACCCAGAGTTCTTTCTTGGGCTTCGTCTGGGACTGCTTATCGATCATGCCTTCGAAGAGGAAGGCCGGCTTTATGTATTGGTCCCCGTCTATGTACGTCAGGGGCTCCCCGTTGATCATGCTCAACAGCATTCGCTTGCCCTGAGCCGATATCAGAATCTTCCTTCCTTCAGGATACTGCGGCCCGGAGATAGGAAATGTCACGTGTGACAGATCCTCCAGATAGTTAGAGTACAGCATCCCGGCGGCAGAACCCATCACATCGGCTAGCGGAGACACATGCAAGTTAACTGCAAGAGTACAAGAAAAACATGTCAGTTCCTATAATTAGACATTATAGATCTTGCAGCCTACGCCGAAAAATAACAGTTTGTGCTTTACGCCAGACTGATAAAATTGAGATATTATGCCAGAATCTTCATCCAGAAGCGTAACGCTCAAATTTTATACGCCAACTTTCGACAGTCAAAGCTTTCACGTCGGACTGCGAAAATATCGAGTTTTTGCGCTGCCACATTAGAAATATGGGCGTAAAATATAAAACATCTCTGTGCATCATCTTCCTCAAAGAGGCTATCAGCACAGAAGATGGCCTAGCACGGTCACGTACAACGTGTGCGAAGGATTTTCAGTCGTTCTTTTTCGTCCCAAATGCTCTACCTTGGAGATCGGGTGCACTGCTCGTCGGTGGGATACTTCGCTCAGAATGAAGTTCGCCTTGCCCGACCGAAGACGCTCTCACCTGAGCAGAAGAACGAGAAGAAGAATCAACCTTCTTTCCCTTAGTGGCGGAGGATTGTTTCGAGGCCATTTCTGAAAACTTTGAAATCTCGGAGAAGAAACGAAGAAGAAACTCGAATAGACGAAGGCTTTCTTTCGCAGAAGACGGATGAAAAGTTTTTCTCTCAGAAACTTGGGGTATATATAGAGTTCGGATGGACTCCTCGAATCTCGAACCAAATCTCCTAATTAATGTCTGGTTATGATTGGGTACTACGTCAGCCTATTTACTCAGAGAAGGCGGACAGTCAGCGAATTCGAAAAGTTTTCGTGCCAGGAAGATTCGCGGTTCTTACGCTAAGGAGCTTTCCACGCTCGACAGCTACAGATCTACGGTTTTACGCTCACAAGCTATAAGTGTATAGTTTTATGCCCGGATGCCTTTGTGCTCGGTAGCTTTTATGCTCGAGGGGCTACAAACCTACGACTTCACGCTCAGCAGCTACAAATCTATGATCTCACGCTCGGTGGCTTTTTACGCTAAGAGGCAACAGATCCACGACTTCACGCTTGGAAGATTTTCTTTCCAGAAGCTACAAATCTACAGTTCTGCACCAAGGAACTTTCTACGTTCGACAGCTACAAATCTACGGTTTTACGTTCAATGGCTACAAGTCTATGGTTTTACGCCTGGATGCCTTTGTGCTCGGAAGCTTTTATGCTCGAGAGGCTACAAACCTACGACTTCACGCTCCGGAACTACAAGTCTATGATTTCACGCTCGGTGGCATTTAGCTTACGCTCAGAGGCTACGAACTTATAATTTCACGCTCCACGACTTTCCGCGTATCTGAAAAATGCGCAGGCCAGTACAGTACATCTGAACAAATTCTCAAGGCGGTCAATTGAAGGAGTTCACACAGAAGATACTCCTTCTTGACCTCAAAATACCCCAAGTATCCGAAGCATACAGAGTTCAACATTGAAAATTACTCTTCTTCGTGGGTCGATTCGAAGTTCATCCAAAATCTAGTCTGAATATTTCGACTGCAAACTCAAGATGGCAGCTCAGTTCTTGACAGCCATTTATCGCCCTGTTCAAAGGGATTTTTGAGAAATCACTCTTGAAGACGACGGTCTGAACAAAAAATTCTGTTTATCTGAAGTAACAGCTCAGAATTCTACGCGGTTCCTCATTCTTAACAACAGTTCGAACACTCGACTGCTACAACGGCTTTTTGCGCATCCTTAGTTATACGTAAAAGACAGGACAGGACCTAGCACTCATTCTAACAGAGTCGGCATAAAGTATCAGACGTGTCGAAGCTACATATATTCAGACTTCACAACAAAGTATAGCAAGATGATCATATGAAGAAGAAAATGATCTTATTAAAATCACGATTACATATGAGGGAAATCCAGTCTACAAGGATTTTTTTCTCCATTTTCGTGGTTACATATGAGGGAAATCCCGTCTACGAAAGGTTTCTCATTTTCATTTAAAGATCGCGCCAAGAATCTGTTTCAGCCAGGTTCTCGCATGGGCGGCATCCTTCATCCATCTTCTTCGACAGTTAGTCGGTAACAGCAAACTGACTGATATATTGGTCGACGGCGAGGATGCAGAACTGGGTGTAGGCCCATACTGCCAACAGAAGAAAAGTAGGGTAACTCTGCTTTCTTACATCCAGTGCCACAGAGGTAACGGGAGAAGGTACCGCTTGCAAGCGGCATGGCAAAATACGACCCTTCTTCTCTCCCGAAGAACCACCATACAAAGTTGTTGATTATCCCGAGGAAAGGAGGCTATAATATCCTTCCATGATCATCGTTGCAGAGGACATTTGCTCGAAGATGCCATCTTTTTCGGCTCCTTACATGCTGGAAGAGCATGATCTCCTTCTTCCTCAAGTCGACCCGACGAACTCCGGCCATCATCTCTGTATGGTGAAGGAAGTGTGTGAAGAACAGGAAAGCTCCTCAGCCTTTTTATAGGCAAAAGAGATCACTGATCCCCAATAACTCTGCCATAAAGGCAGCCATGAAAGAACGTGTCAGGCTTGACCGTTTTAGGCTCTATTCAGAGCGTTTTGAGTTACGAGAAACGGTTCATGCTTCATTCAAAGTGTTTCAAATTACGAGGAATTTGAAAGCTTTGAAGGGGGTCTTGTAGAAGCATGAAAAATACGCTGATAGCTATACGCAGCACATTCGTACAGGGTAGCGTAAACAGAGGACCTCACTGCCATCAAGACATGCAACAGAGTTGTTTACGCTCCGCGAAAGACAAACAGCCTGCCACGTCAAAAGCTGTACTTCATACAGGGCTCGAGGCATGTCTCTACATTTAATGCGCAGAGCGATGACAGTTTCTCGAGACACGTCTCTACATTTGAAGCACCGAATACTAACAGATGCCTGAGGCACATCTCTGCACTTGATGCACAGAAGGTTGGCAGACCTTCAAACCACGCCTCCTCATTTAATGAGCAGGATGATGGCGGATCTCCATATTTAATGCAGGAGATTTGATTAAATGTCACCAAACCATCGTTTAGTGACATCCCTTTTCCGTAAACTACTCTTCCGCATATAAGGGAGTACGCCGCTCAGTTTTACACAGGCAGACGTGAGCTTCTTACGCTCCGCAAAAGGCAAATAGATCGCCACATCAGCAGTCACTCTTCATACAGAATTTGAGGCGCGTATCTGCATTTAAAGCACAGAATAATGGCAAATCTTAAAGACAAGCCTCTGCATTTAATGTGCAGGATGGGGGCAGATCTCTGTATTTAATGCAAGAGATTTGATTATATCTCCAAGATCCATAATTCTGGCTAAAACGTCCACATCGTCTCGGCTTCTACGCCTGCTCGGCTTCCATGCCCACCCGGCCTCTATGACCACTTGGTTTCTACGCCTGCTCGACTTCCATGCCCACCCGGCCTGATGACCACTCGGCTTCTACGCCTGCTCGGCTTCTTCGCCTACTCGGCTTCTATGCCTATTTTGGCTTCTATGCCATGGTGACAGTTACTTGGCTTCTACGCCAACCTCTTCTACACAAGGGATAACTACCTATGTGACTTCTATGCCGTGATTTTCACAGCAGATATACGCGTTTTATCCCTTAGTTGGATGCGCGTCACATGCTCACTCAAAAGGTCATCTATACGCAGGCATTAGTTATTTTAAACCGTCATGTAAAAGGGTGCTATACATTCTACTACTCGGTTTTTACACCGACTGAGTGGTCCCTGTCACTAAAACTCTATAAATAGAGTCCTCTATCAACGAGGAAAAAAGGTCGAAGAAATTAGGTCTAAAAACTGATCAAGAAATCCAGTATCAGATCCAACGGTCGCAAAGATCGAAGGTCAAATTTTCGAGAGAGAGAGAAAGAGAGGAGAATCCGGAGCTTAGGCAAAGAGAAGGGATCGACGATTTTGGCATCGAGCATCCACCCTCTTTAGCAACCTTCGAAGCTGCTTTCTATCTTCCATGGCACTTCTTCAATATCGTGTGGTCCAAGGGCTAAAGTGATCGACTGCAGATCAGACACCTATAGCAATATTTACCCAGATTAAATAAATTATACTTAAACATCCTCGTACGGGGTCAAATTTGTACAATCTTGTTTGTAAACATAAAAGAAGGACGGGTCTTCGTACAAGACCTCGTTTTCAGCATATCAAATCTTTTTATCGTTTATTAAACCATAAACAGTGTTGTATACGTGGCTTTACACCATTCTTGAGAATTCTACCTCTTAGTGTGTTTTTGTCCTTTGAGGCGACCAGGAAAATCCTTTTTGGCAAATTTGGGTGATAGTGGATCGACTCACAAAAGTGGCACATTTTTTCTCTTTCAGAGTGTGACATTCTATAAAGTAGTTGGCAAATATGTATTTGCGATAGATTATGAGACAGCATGGAGTGCCAGTAAGCATAGTATTCGACCGAGATACGAGGTTCACTTATTTTTTCTAGAGAATCTTTCTTACCACCTCCAGACAGACGGACAATCAGAGAGGACCACCCTGACCATAAAGGATATGTTAGCATGTATCTTAGACCTTGGTGGATCTTGCAAGAATCACCTTCACTCGGTGGAATTCTTGTAAAATAAAAGTTATCAGGCCAGTATTCAGATGGAAACTTTCAAAGCACTGTACGGTATAAAGTGTAGATTACCGTTGGCTTGGGACGACATTGGTGAGCAGAAGATGCTAGGCCCCAAAATGATCACGTAGACAATAGAAATTGTAAGGCAGATCAGAGAGCGACTTTGGGTTACGCAAGATTGGCATACCATTACTTTATTTCGAGAATTTTGGTTTTTGTTTCACTTAATTCAGAGTAAAAATAAAGTTTTATGATGAAAATAATTTTTGAGTTTTTGGAGCTTTTCTGCCATAGCTGAACTTGATGCCTGGAGAATACGAAGTTCTCATGTGGCCATCACCTTATGCGGTCGAGACTTCCATGCGACATGATATGTCACACCCTAAAACCAGAATACTGAAGAGCGGGGGAGGACAAAGCCAGCTACGTACACCAGAGTACTCTATACCCCGAGATACGATCACGGCTGTCTAGACATGTGAGTGTTTACTCTATAATCCAACATGCATTCCTGGGTCAAGAGTCCTAGTTATCTCAATTGTCACTACTACGTTCCAAAAACAGGGATATTTTTGACTTTTTATATATATTTGATAAGTTTATTTAATTTAAATAATTGTGTGAGATGTGTATTTAAATATAGTATATATATACAGTGTTCATTAATATTTGAGATGGTAGACTTGACCTAGAGGCCCACTAGATGAACACCTGACCGAATTATCGAATTATATATTAATTTGTATTAATTAGAATTTAATTATTTAGGATTGTGATTAATTACCGTAATTTTATTTAATTGTTGTGCCTTACCGTTGCTTCAATTTTTGGAGCGCTACCCTAGCTTTTGTCTTCCAATAAATTTCACAACCTTGTCCTAGATGTGCCCGCCTTCCGTTCTGACCTTTTTGTAACTCATAATTATGCTCTCTTGTGCTTTATTTTAGCCGCACAATATTCATCGCGGATGTTTATTTAATTTCTAAATAAATTCTAAATTTGTATCATTGCACGTTCCAATCGAAATTGGAGGCAATCTCGATCCATTTTTCGTGCAACCCAAATTAGGGTAATATTCTGTTTTGAGTCTTCTTCACTAATGATATTTGTGACCCAACCAAAATTTGGCCCCATGTACTCCTAATTAATTTTAGAACACAATTTGCATTATTTCTAATTAAATTGGGGATACCAACTTTGACTAATCCTGTTTAATCCTAATTTAATCCAAATGCCCTATTCATTAAGCCCATACAAAACACACAATACCCCCTCACCCTATAAAACACCAAACACAAAATCCCCCACCAATTTTTTATCATTTCATGTGTTTGTGCAAATACCCAAATTTAAGGGGGCTAATTTGTAAATGTTGCATTAGGTGTCAACACCCCATTTGTTCAAACCAATGGAGAAGCCCTAATATTTGACTAGTCAACAACCCTCACCCTTGCATGAGTAATACCTCATGTCAAATCCTGACCACCCATTCAAAATGGGAGCATCGACACCACTCATTCCCACATACCTCTTCCTATTTAATGTCTCATCACACACTCTTCCCAACCATGACCTAATCCCCAAACCTAGGAAAGCCCCCATCTTCTTCCCCCTCACTCAACCGTAGCTTTTTACTTTTTTTCATTTTTTTATTTCTTTCCTCTTTCTTCTTCTTCTTCTTCCTTTCTTCTTCTTTTTCTTTTTTAAAAAGGGAAAGAGAGGGAATGTAAAACCTTACATCATGGTTCACCCGGGCACCCCGACCCCCTTCTCCGGCCGACCCGCCGGACATCACCCGATTCTCCAACCCAGCCAAACCTCTCCTCCTCTTGCACCTCCAAGCCAAGTCCACCACCATCAGCCTGACCACCCGTACTGCTTCTCCCCTCTTACCCACCAGGCCAAGCTCCGACCTCGTTGCCCGGCCTGCTGCTCTGGCACGGCTCCGCCACTCCCACTCCATCTTCTCTGGCCTGCATTCCCCGAAGCTCCACCATCACCAGCCAACATCCCCTACGGCCTCTCCTCTTCTCCGAGTAGCACCACCCCGAGTCCGACGCTGCTACTCCAGCCACGTCGACGATCTTCGGCGGCCTGCAGCGCAGCCACGACCCCCTGCTGTCCCTGCGTCGAGCCACACCCCACAGCCCGGCCTGCTGCAACACGCCGCTCCGCCACTGCAGTCCGGTTACTACTGCGGTCCCAACCCCGCTGCTCTTCTTCCCCGGCCAGATCTTCCCCCCGGCGGCCAATCAGAGCTAACATCACCACCACCATATCGAGCTAGCACCACCACCATCATCATCAACTATCACCACTACCACCACCCTATCACCACCAGCTCCCTTTGCCCGCAGTATCACCCATCCGACCGAGCCCCTCACTGAACCACCCCGCCTGGAGCTCCCCGACCCCGCAGCATCTTGCAGCTCTGGCTAGGCCCTCCACGCCGAGCCGACCACCCTTCACGAGCCAGCTCCGGCCATCCCTACTCTTGCCACCCTCATCAGCAGAACTACCCCCACCTCGCCATCATCGTCGACTTTGTCATCCTTCTCGTCATCGTCGTCTTCATCGTCGTCGTGCACGCGCACAGGTACGACTTCCTTCTCTCGCGTACATGTACGCGTGTACATATGTATGTAGTGTATTACATATGTATTCAATATATATGTAGATGGTATATGTATGATTCGTATGTATATACATATATATATAAAGTATATTTTAAATTAGTATATACGTATTAAATAAAATATGTTAGTATGTGTATATATATATATATATACTAGAATATAGTATATGTTCGTAAATACATATTTCGTATATATATATATGTATATATATATACATATTTGTAGCATGGTATACGTTAGTATGTTTGTATATGGTAAATGTATTTTGGTATATATAAATATAATATTAAATTCTATTTAGTATATATACATATATATATATACGTATTGTATATATCTCTCTCTAATATATGTTATATATATATATATAAAGTTTTAATTTTTATTTAAAGTATATATATACATATCTATTTTTTGTACCAAATGGATATTAATGTATATGTTAGTAGTAATATGTATAATATATATATATATATAGGCACTAGGCGACCCAAGTGTAATTACGGATACCCCGTCTTTATATTGACCTGTAACCCTGTAAAATGTTAGTTGACTGCCACTTGTACACTGACGTACTGGCGAGCCCCATATCATTTTGACCGTCTGTCTTGTACAACAATCACAGATGCGACGTCCGTGCAACTTGACGCACACTGACCCTAATTGACCAGTATCATACCTAGCATAGCCCTGAGTCCAGTGTATTTATAAAGGTATGTTAGATTAATGTCTGATGCAATATTATATTATTTTATGATATGTCTAAAGGACTGTTGGATCATCCAGACGATACTCTGGGATAGGATATTGGTATTACCAGCTAAGGACCCAAGGCGAGTACATTCTTTGATAATTTCCAACTATTTGATAATTTTTATAAGTTCAGTATCTAGAAATATTATATCTGATCCTTGACACTGTGCTACACGGACTAGTATATAGATTGGATCTACAGTCATGAGATGTTACATTGATTATCGTATTGACATTGTATACGATATTAATATTTAGACCTTGTACATGATAGCTTGGATATTGCTCGTGTATCGTAACGTGTCATGGTTGGATCCACTGTACTAGTTGGGGGCAAGGAAGTAGTTAATGAGAAATGTGATCATATTCCTCTTGTACAAGTATAGAATCATGTTAGTGTTAATCATATTCCTCACGTATGATTAGCCAGGCCATATAGCTCTCGTACATGTTCCCAAGCTGATCACATATCGAAGCTATTATTTCAAACACTTAGAATAGTTACAGGTCTCTATTTTATATCATATACTACATCACCCATATATGATATTATACCTCGTTCTCTTCATTTCATATATGCACTGACTGTATCATATTGCCTATATTGCTTGTCCCTTTATATTGCATGTCTCTTTATTTTGCCATTGCATTTATTCACTGTCTTCTCTCAGTATATAGCATCATCTGTTTATTGTTTTGTAGTCCTTATCAATTAAATTAAACTATTATTTGAGATGTACTTTGCTCCTTCCTGACTGGAAATATATTTTTAGACTATGCCTTAGAGGACTGGTGTCCGACATTTTATGGACCACAGGGTGAGTAGCTGCAGACTTGGACTTGGTAGTTAAGTTATGATTCCGGAAGGTTTAGCCGGAATCAGTAGTTATCTAGTTAGTTCTTTTAGCAGATCATTTGGTACCGGATTTGTCTCCGGCATACTTTGTTGAGACATGGATATTTGTTGAGTTAGATTATTTACATTTAGACTTGTGTTGCATTTTATTTTATTTCTTCGATATCTTATCGTGCTGTAGTTATGTGATTGAGTATGTTGTTCATTTATATTATATTGTGTCATCCGTGCCTCCTTATGGAGATTTGATGCTCATGTGAGATTGCTTAGATAGTATTATAACCTTGACAGCGTTCTACCGTCGATGCTGCGGCGTAGGCTGGACGTACCCACGTACTCGTGCCCCAATTCTGGGTGCGTATCGTGACACATTTTTAGTGGTGGCCCATGCAGGTCAGACTTTGCAAGTTGTGCGATGTCGTGGTAGTATGGCATCTTTGTTACACTACTGCGTGCCTGTGATAGGATATAGGACATAGGGTACTAGGATGAGAGCGAATACTCAATCACAATTTCTTGAGATATTCCTGGAATGACCCCTGAGAATCTTATTATAAATTCTAATTTAAATCATTTTTCCCTTATTTTTGTCCGTTCTCACTTGTTGATATTAAATTTGATTCTTGTTGACCAGTTAGTAAATTAAGATCTTGGTGTCATTGTAGAGTTTGATTTCATATCAAGATGAATTTTATGGGCTAATTTATGGTATCATCTGATGACACATGTTGATGAGGACAGTGAGAAAGATTAACATTAGAGCTATTGGGCTACAAGATGTGGATTTAAATTATAATTTGAGGATTGAAAATGAATTTCAATTTTTAAGAATTTTGAGGAGTTGAGATATTCTGTTATTAAATTTTTTTTTTGAGGATTCAGATTCAATTCAATGAACCTAGACAAAGCTGTAAGGATTTTTGGAAGTGATTAAACTTTCGTTTCAGTATTTGAATATTTGACTTTGAGGAAAGTATATGCATTTTACTTTAAATTGTTCGAGGAGTTAGTTTTGAGAATTTTATTTTGAGGATAAAATTTTATAGTGGAAGAGATATATATTAGTATATGAGTGGATGAGGTGCATGTGTAAGGATCTGTTGGCTTGAGCATGATTGAGATTGTACTGTAAACTGACTTGGGTGTCCATCTAGGGTTGTATTAGAGGGAGCAGTACTTTGAATGGTGTGTTGCATTTGATATGAACTTGAGTGATAAGAACAACTAGTATCAACAATTGCGATAGGTAAGAATGAGATTAGGTCGCGCCAAAAATTGTAGAAAAGGGCTGACGAGAGAGATTAGGTCGCACACTTCTGGTCGTCGTACCGCTACCTTTGAGGGTATCTTAATGGATGCCCAGATTATAGAAGAGGATCTAGATCTAAGCCCTAAGAGGAGTCACAATATTTTTGGAGATACGAATGGTAGCACAGGACCTGCTAAGCGTCCCCATATTCAGCAACAGCCGTGGGCGTTTGAGTATCAACAGTAGTACCAGGCACCAGTTCATATTCAGCAACAGCCATGGGCGTTTCAGCATCAACAGCAGTACCAGGCACCAGTTCATATTCAGCAACAGCCATGGGCATTTCAGTATCAACAGCAGTACCAGGCACCAGTTCGTGTTCAGCAGGATCAGCAGCAGCCTCCGAGAGAAATACAACAGACTTATCATTTCTGTAAGAAGCCAGGTCACCTTTGGGAGAGCTGTAGAACGAGGCTAGGACATTGTTTGCACTGCGACGCTACGGGACATCGAGTAAGGGATTGTCTTCGAGTTCCTTATCTTCCCGGACAGCGCGTAACTCTAAATTATAGAGATCCAGTTAGGCTACCTGTGGAACCGTATATTGCTCAGCACCCGCGAAAGGAACCACCCCAGCAGGAAGGGGCATTTGCGATGACGGTCAAGGTGACCGATACTACAGGTAATATGTTAGCAGGTTTTGTTCTTTCCTTTCTTCTGTTCCTTTCTATTTGATTGATTGATTGATTTCCTAGTACCGTAGCTTATATTCATAATTTTTGTTAGAATATAGTTAGTAGTACACCCTGACAGAGACTGCAATACCATGACGGAAGATACATATTTTCCTTAGATTGCACAATGAATGACTGTAGGTAGAATTTTTTTAGACCATGATTATTGGGGTTTGACCATAGCGAAGATTTATGAAAAGGTTATGACTTGACAAGAGAGACAAGAAGATTAAAATTTGAGGATAAGAATTAATTTAAATAAATAGTTAAGGATTTAATATGGCAGAATTGATGAATCATTAATTTTATCAAGATTGAGATATGATTAAATTATCATTAAAATTCGAGGATAAACATTAATTTAAAGGAAAGGTTAAGAATTTAATATGGTAGAATTGATGATTTATTGATTATGATATAATTTATCATTAAAACTTGAGGAAATTTAGTAGATTATCATTATATCTATTTGATTGCAAGATATGAATTTTAAAATTTATATTATAAATGTTGCATTTAAAGATTTCACAAGTATTGCATTGTTTGAGTTTTGTAGAAAAAAGGGGGGAAACCAAGGAATAAGATCATTGATGGATTAGTGTTTGAATTCAAACTTTTTGGGACGAGATTTCAATTTTATATATATGCATTGATTGAAATTAAATTAGAGGAGTGGATATTAAATTTTGAGTATTTAATTATTAACTTAAAATTTCGGATGAAATTGTGAAAAAAATAGAATTTGATTTTATTTCGAGAATTTTTAGGAATACAATAATATAAGAATTTTGAAAATTGTGAAATGACAAGGTGAATTATTTCATGATTATGTGGGTTGGTGAATTTAACTTTTGATGGAAAATAATATAACGAGTAAATACTATTATTAAGGATTTAAATTTTGAGGACAAAATTCTTTTAAGGAGGGTAGACTTGTCACTACCATGTTCCAAAAACAGGGATATTTTTGACTTTTTATATATATTTGATAAGTGTATTTAATTTAAATAATTGTATGAGATGTGTATTTAAATATAATATATATACAATGTTCATTAATATTTGAGCTAGTAGACTTGACCTAGAGGCCCACTAGATGAACACCTGACCAAATTATAGGATTATATATTAATTTGTATTAATTAGAATTTAATTATTTGGGATTGTGATTAATTACCATAATTTTATTTAATTGTTGTGCCTTACCGTTGTTCAATTTTTGGAGCGCTACCCTAGCTTTTGTCTTCCAACAAATTTCACAACCTTTGCACTAGACGTGCCCGCCTTATATTCTGACCTTTTTGTAACTTATAATTATGCTCTCTTATGCTTCATTTTAGCCGCACAATATTCGTCGTGGACGTTTAATTAATTTCTAAATAAATTCTAACTTTGTATCGTTGTGCGTTCCAACCAAAATTGGAGGTAATATCGACCCATTTTTCGTGCAACCCAAATTAGGGTAATATTTTGTTCTGAGCCTTCTTTACTAATGATATTTGTGACCCAACCAAATTTTGGCCCCATGTACTCCTAATTAATTTTAGAACACCATTTGCATTATTTCTAATTAAATTGGGGATACCAACTTTGACTAATCTCGTTTAATCCTAATTTAATCCAAATGCCCTATTCATTAAGCCCATACAAAACACACAACACCTCTCACCCTACAAAACACCAAACACAAATTTGTAACCACCGATTTCTAAATTTTCGAAATAATTAGATTTTTATTTATTTTAAATACCAAGTTTATAAAATATTTCTCCTTGAATTTTGTGTTAGATTTTTGAACAATGTTGATTGAAGAAGGTAATTTAAAATCTTTTATAAAAATTATTTTTCTAAATGTCAATGTATTAAGAAATAAATAAATAATAATATATATATATTTCTCTAGTTTCAAATGTTTATTGGCTTGAAATCATAAAATTATTTATTTGATAAAATTATTTAAAGGACTAGTTGTTTTCTTCATAATAATTTTTAAATTCATTTGGGGTAGTAAATAAATAAATTTCATAATTTCTAGGATTTTGAAATATGAGGTTAATTAGTAGCTAATTTGGAATCAGTTAGCCTTGGAAGCCTCTTAAAACATTTTTTCTTAAATTATCTTTTTCTATTTAATTTACCCGTTTACTGTCTCCCATTCACACCATCATTTTTCCCACATGAAAAGCCCGTTTATTTATTATCTGGGCCATTCATTATTGGGCCAACCCGTACCGTTTATCCCACACCCTCTCTCCCTATTTAAGTCCCTCATCACCATTCCCAAGGAAACCCTAACTAGCCCTCACAAATCCCCACAAGCCAACAACCATCACCATTTTGTGTGATCGTGTCCGTGTGTCCAGCATCACCGTGTCAGCCGTGTTGGCCTCGGGTCCGACCCCGGGTGTCCCACCGTATCCATTCATTTCCTGTGTCCAGATTTACAATATTATAATCTGATTTTCGTGTCCGACACACCCGGACACGTCCGCCCCACACCACAGTACATCGAATCCGTGTGTCCGGCCTCGGACACAGCCACCACACAACAACCAACCCGCTGTGTCCAGCTTCGGACACGACCCAGAACACCCTGACCCGATACAGAGAAAACCCTAAACCTAGCTTCGACCTGCCGCCGGTGGCCGCCGCGGATCCCCTCACCCGCGTCGAGCTTCTGCCGCCGAGTCAAATTTCCACCACCGCTGAGTCGAGCTTCCACCGCCGAGTCAAATTTCCACTACCGCTGAGTCGAAGATCCGCCGTCGCAGCCAGATCCGTCGACCGCCACAGCAGATCCGGGAGCGCCGCCGCCGAGACGAACACCCGTCGATCGCCTCCTCGAACCGAGCGTCGCCTCCTCGAACCGAGTGCCGCCTCCTCAAACCGAGCGTCGCCTCGAGCCGAGCGACGACGCCGCCTCAGATCTGTCGAAGCCGCCGTCGCTTCAGACCCGCCACCGCCTCAGAAGCTGTCGAAGCCGCGTGACCTCGACGGAGCCCCCACCGCGTGACCTCGCCGGAGAACCCTCCCCCATCGTGAGCCGATTTCCCCTTTTCCCTTTCTTTTCAGTTCTGTGTAAATTGGTTAAGTATATGTAATTAGTAATATAATTAGTTTAGTAAAATAGATAATTAGTTTAATTAATTCTCTGATTAGATTAGTTAATTATTTTGTTAATCAGTTAATTAATTATTTATCAGTTAATAAAATTCTTAATCAGTTAATTTAATTATAATCAGTAGTTAATTTATTAATCAGTAATTAACTATTAATCAATTAGTTTAGTAATATTTATTTAGTTTAGTTTTTATTTAATTTAGTTATGTATTAAATATAAGGATCCTGATTCTGTAAAATATAATAATTTTTGGGGGCTTATATTATTAATTAAAAATATAGTTTCAATAATAAAAATAAGATAAAAATTGTTTAATTGGACTGGTAACTGAAATTTCTAATGATATATAAATACATTAGTTTTTATATAAATTTTAATTTTTATAAATAAACTTTTATTTGTAATTATTGTTCGAGAATATGCATATACACATGAGTATATATATATATATAATGATATGTAGATGTTTAAGTACTTATTTAAATAAATGTATTTTAGCATAAATATTTCTTAGTATATATATGTTAATGTATATAGTGTATTTCTATTTAGTGTATATATATTTTATATATATACCTATATATATATATGTATATATCTTGCGTATTTCTCTATTTTCCTATATATGTATATTAAAATGTATTTTAGTATAAATACGTATTGAATATATATGGGTATTAATTTAACTGTATTCATATAATTTATGTCAATGTATGTTTTCGTAATTAATGTTATATATATATTCAATTGGTATAATTACCTGTATATAGTATAATTATTATTTTGGTACAAATATATATATGTATATATATATTTTGTATGGGTATATGTTTAATAAAAACGTATTTTGGTATAAAAATGTATATTTGGTATATATGTATATATACTTGTGTACATATAGGGTATGAGTATATTTTTAGTGTATATAAATGTATAAATGCATATATTCTTGAATGATGGGTGATGTATATTTTTCATAAATAAAATATATTTCCACTTGTATATACTTTGGAATAACAATATATGTATTATATTTGATCATTAATAATACTACGTTTAATTGGTGAATAGACTAGATGACCCTAGTTGACTAGTGCCCTGCCTGACATGGCCCTGAGGCCAGTATTTTTAGACTGTGTTAGTGTAGCATCTGATGCAAATATGGTTTTGCTTGTGATATGTTTATAGGACTGTTGGTTTACCCAGGAGATACTCTGGAACAGGACCTCGGTATTCACCAGCTAAGGACCAAAGGCGAGTACATTCTCTGATTAGTTTCTAATTTATGATATCTCCTATGTTCACTGTATCTAGTGTAAATATTCATGTTTCTGACACGTTGGTTACACGGATTGGTATACACGGATCTCGTCATGAGATGTTATTCCTTATCCATGGTGTAGCTTGTACAAGACTTGTTTCCTTGATATCTTGTGCAGGTACAGACACTGATTCCCGGGGAGATTTGCAACCTTCCTAGGAAATCCCGTGCCATAGCGTACCATGATTGGATCTACTATACCAGTCGGGGGTTTGGGGAGTACTTTAGTGTAGATATGTGATCATACCCAACTTTATATGCACCATAGCTCACCCCACATCTCACGTCGGGTGCGGCCTGACCATTTACATGCTCCATAGCTGTTACGTGTGATTAGCCTGATCTCTACATGCATCATAGCTAACCAACGGCTAGCCTAACTTTATATGAACCATAGCTAATCACATGTAACCAGCCTGATCAAGTTCCCAAGCCGATCACATATTAAAGCTAGTACTCACACACTTAGTCATAGGTTCCTTGCTCATGGACATATTGTTTCTTTTTCTGCAGTTACTTACAGTATTTCCAGTATTTTTTTCATTGTACATTTCTCGTACCTATACATGCATCTGGTATATTTCCATCTAGAACTGCTACATAGTTTATGTCATTTATATAGAACTGCTATTTAGAGATGTACTTTGCTCCTTCCTGACTGAAAAATATTTTTCCAGATTGTGACCTTAGTGGACTTGTTTCTGACACTTGGGGATTGGTTGTTACTGATTTCAGGTATGATTATTTTATCAGTAGACTTGTGTTGTATTCTTTTGTTTCTTAAAATTCTTATCGTGTTGTAGTTGTGATTGAGTATGTTGTTTAATTTATTGTGTTATCCGTGTCTCCTTATGGAGTTGGATACTAGTGTAAGATTATTTAGATAGTACTTGACCTAGACAGCGTTCTACCGCCGATGCTGCGGCGTAGGCTGGACGTACCCACGCTCTCGTGCCCCTAAACCGGGTGCGGGTCATGACACATTTTAGTGGTGGCCCATGCAGGTCTCGAACCTGCGAGTTGTGCGATGTCGTAGTAGTGTGGCATCCTTGTTATACTACTGCGTGTCTGCGATAGGATATAGGACATAGGATACTAGGATGAGAGAGGATACTCAATCACAAATTCTTGAGAGATTCCTGGGATGACCCCTTGAGAATCTTATTATAATTTCCAATTTAAATCTTTTTCCTTGTTTCCGTCCGCTCTCGCTTGTTGTCACTGAACTTGATTCTTGTTGAGCAGTTATTAAATTAAAATCTTGGTATCATTGTTGAGTTTAATTCTTGTTGACCAGTTGTTAAATTTAATTCTTGGTGCCGTTGTTGAGTTTAATTTCATATCGAGATGAATTTTATGGACTAAACTTTACGGTATCACCTGATGACATATGTTGATGAGGACAGTGAGAAAGGTAAAACGTCTACTTTAGTTATGGAACCTAGAGTTTATCGCAGCCATATTAGCTGTCGTGACGAGAACGTAGGAACCTAACTTGGATGTACATACTTTAGTTATGAGATTTAGAGTTTCTCGCAGCCATACCGGTTGGCGTGGCGAAGATTCTAGATGACATGATTATAGAGTTGCATACCTTAGTTACGAAACCTATCGTTTATCGCATCTATGCTTACTGGCGTGGCGAGGATTCTGAGTGTCATGATTTCAGACAGACGTGTATGATTATCAGGTTGTATCTTAAAATTGGTTCTTAAAGTATCATCTCAAGACTTATCTATTTCTGTTATTCCAGGACTTTGTTCCATCGCTTCTTTTCTTTACTAGTAGTAAAGATACCTTCTGTCCTCAATCCAATTCCTTTTGAGCTTATTTTCTTTGAGGATTCCTTGTTAGTATGATAATTAGTGACTTACAATTTTGGTTGTATCTTGTATTGGTATTGACTGAGTGTTGCTTGTGAGTTGTAAGTATTTCCTAGTTGGACATGTGAGCAGCAGACTTTAATCTAGAGTTAACCATAGCATAATACCTTGTAACAATGGTTCTAGGATAAGTGTCATTATAGTACTATAAGTAGAAGGAGAGTATAGAGTATCAGTGATAGTTCTCAGAGTTAGTATCAGAGCCAATTACCCGTCTTGGATAATCATGATTATGTAATTGAGTGATCTATGTAAACAATTTGGTATCAAGAAAATTGTGTTAAGAATTAATGGAGCATGATGTTCAATTTGATGATTGATATCGGAAGTTAAAAGTTAATGAGGTGTCATGAGTAGAGAAATATCGGAATAGGTAATGAAGATGGTGAAGCGTATCACGGATTAGTTTAATAGGATTAAAAGGATTAAAGGAAATACATATACAACCATCGAGATGAGGAACCATATACTTGCCCATGAGAATAAGAAAAATGAGTGTTATAAAAGGTACAGCTAATCATGAGTTCTAATGAGCTTGATAAAATGATGCATTAATGAAACTAGTGATATAATACCAAGAGTGCCAATGATTCTATATCGAGGATTAGTCGAGAATAACGTTAATAACAGTAAGCACTCTGTGTGATGATAATTAAATGATATACCAGTTGACATAAATTGAAATCATGAAGGAAAATATAGGTGATGATAACTTTGATCATTGGAGGTAATAGTACAAGTGATTCAGGCAGTACAATTTTAGTACCCAGTTGGCAGTTGTAGGCAATAGAGGTTTTGAGTGCACCTCGAGTATCAGAGACCATGAGCACTTATATGTATAATTGTGGATTTATAAATTAAAGAGTGGAAATGAATTTTTAATTTTTTGAATTTTTAAGGAGTTGAGATTTTATGTTGTTAAAATATTGAGGATTTAAATTTGATTCAATAAACATAGTTAAGGCTACAAAGATTTTAGAAGTGATTAAATTTTATTTCGATGTGGAGTATCTGATTTTGAGGAGGTATATGCATTTTATTTTAAGTTGATCGAGAAGTTAAACCTTGACGATTATTTTGAGGATTAATTTTTGGTAGATGAGAGATATGAATATTAATATATGAGTAGATGATATACATGTGTAAGGATCTGGTGATTTGAGCATGATTGAGATGGCACCGCAGACTGACTTGGGTGTCCATCTTAAATTGTATTGGAAAGAGCATTATTTAGTAGGGTGTTGCACTTGACGTATATTTGAATGATAAGAACGACTAGTATGAACAATTATAGTAGGAACAGGGAACTGACAGAGGGTATGGTACTAAAGAGATAGAGGTATCAACTTGGATGCATTATTGAATCATGGTTATATTAGAGATTCTTGGCATCAGATTTTGGTATTAATAAACAGGTGTGTGTAATACGGATGTATTCATGGATTTTGTGGATTTATGATTAGTTGATATGGGTACTAGTGTACAGGAATAGGAATTAGTAGTGAATATGCTAGAGTTAAGTGTATGTTAGAGATAAGGGATACTGCAAGAAATATATTAACAGGTTCTTTCTTCCCCTCCTAATGATTCCTTCTTCCATCTTTCGATTGATTGTTTTTCCTAATACTGTAGTTCGTATTCATGATTTTCTTGTTAAAATATAACTAGTAGTACACCTTAACAGAGACTGAAATACCATGACAAGACACATGACCTATATTTTCTTAAATTGCATGGCTGTAGGTGGAATTTTCTTAAACCATGATCATTAGGGTTTTGACCATAGCAAAGATCTGTGACGAGGTTATGACTGACAAAAAGAGACAAGAGGATTAATTTAAGGATAAGCATTCATTTAAATAAACAGTTAATGAGTAATATAACAGAATTGATGGATCATTGATTTTACGAAGATCGAGGTATGATTGAAATTCGAGGATAAACATTAACTTAAATAGAGAGTTAAGAAATTCACAGGGCAAAATTGAGGATTTATTAATTTTAGGAAGGTCTTGATATGATTAAAGTGATTGTTAAAATTTGAGAAAATTTGAGAGATTATCATTTTTTTCTATTTGATTGCAAGATAGAAATTTTATAGTTTATATTATGAATGTTGCATTGAAGATTCTGAAAGTATCGCATCGTTGAGTATTTGAGGAAAAAAAGAAAATAAGAAAATAAATCGTTAATGGAATAGTGTCAAATTCAATTCTCGGGAGAAGGATTTATATTTGAATAAGCATCAATTAAATTTGGGTTAGAGGAGTAAGATGAATGATGGATTAGTGTTTAAAAATTTAAATTTGGGATACATATTTTTTTTAAATGTTATAAATAGACATTGATTGGAATTCAATTGGAGGATTGGATATTAAAATCCTTGAGTAATTAGATACGAACTTAAATTTTGGAAGAGAATATGATAAAAATTTGAATTTGATTTTAAAACTTGAAATTTTTTCGGAAAATGATGATATAGAATTTTGAAAGGTTGTGAAATAGCAATATGGAATTACTTCATGATTAATTGGTTTGAAATTTAAATTTGATAGAAATAATATGATGAGTAAAGGCAATTATTGAGAATCCTAAATTTCGAGGACGAAATTTTTCTAAGGTGGGTAGACTTGTAACCTCCGATTTCCAAATTTCCGAAATAATTAGATTTTTATTTATTTTAAATACCAAGTTTATAAAATATTTCTCCTTGAATTTTGTGTTAGATTTTTGAACAATGTTGATTGTAGAAGGTAATTTAAAATCTTTTATAAAAATCATTTTTCTAAATGTCAATGTATTACGAAATAAATAAATAATAATATATATATATTTCTCTAGTTTCAAATGTTTATTGGCTTGAAATCATAAAATTATTTATTTGGTAAAATTATTTAAAGGACTAGTTGTTTTCTTTATAATAATTTTTAAATTCATTAGGGGTAGTAAATAAATAAATTTCATACTTTCTAGGATTTTGAAATATGAGGTTAATTAGTAGCTAATTTGGAATCAGTTAGCCTTGGAAGCCTCTTAAAATATTTTTTCTTAAATTATCTTTTTCTATTTAATTTACCCGTTTACCGTCTCCCATTCACACCATCATTTTTTCCACATGAAAAGCCCGTTTATTTATTATCTGGGCCATTCATTATTGGGCCAACCCACACCCTTTATCCCACACCCTCTCTCCCTATTTAAGTCCCTCATCACTATTCCCAAGGAAACCCTAACTAGCCCTCACAAATCCCCACAAGCCAACAACCATCACCATTTTGTGTGCTCGTGTCCGTGTGTCCAGCATCACCGTGTCAGCCGTGTTGGCCTCGGGTCCGACCCCGGGTGTCCCACCGTATCCATTCATTTCCTGTGTCCAGATTTACAATATTACAATCTGATTTTTGTGTCCGACACACCCGGACACGTCCGCCCCACACCACAGTACATCGAATCCATGTGTCCGGCCTCGGACACAACCACCACACAACAACCAACCCGCCGTGTCCAGCTTCGGACACGACCCAGAACACCCTGACCCGATACAGAGAAAACCCTAAACCTAGCTTCGACCTGCCGCCGGTGGCCGCCGTGGATCCCCTCACCCGCGTCGAGCTTCCGCCGCCGAGTCAAATTTCCACCACCGCTGAGTCGAGCTTCCGCCGTCGAGTCAAATTTCCACCACCACTGAGTCGAAGATCCGCCGCCGCAGCCAGATCCGTCGACCGCCACAGCAGATCCGGGAGCGCCGCCGCCGAGACGAACACCCGCCGACCGCCTCCTCGAACCGAGCGCCGCCTCCTCGAACCGAGCGCCTCCTCCTCGAACCGAGCGTCGCCTCGAGCCGAGCGACGACGCCGCCTCAGATCTGTCGAAGCCGCCGTCGCTTCAGACCCGCCACCGCCTCAGAAGCTGTCGAAGCCGCGTGACCTCGACGGAGCCCCCACCGCGTGACCTCGCCGGAGAACCCTCCCCCATCGTGAGCCGATTTCCCCTTTTCCCTTTCTTTTCAGTTCTGTGTAAATTGGTTAAGTATATGTAATTAGTAATATAATTAGTTTAGTAAAATAGATAATTAGTTTAATTAATTCTCTGATTAGATTAGTTAATTATTTTGTTAATCAGTTAATTAAATATTTATCAGTTAATAAAATTCTTAATCAGTTAATTTAATTATAATCAGTAGTTAATTTATTAATCAGTAATTAACTATTAATCAATTAGTTTAGTAATATTTATTTAGTTTAGTTTTTATTTAATTTAGTTATGTATTAAATATAAGGATCCTGATTCTGTAAAATATAATAATTTTTGGGGGCTTATATTATTAATTAAAAATATAGTTTCAATAATAAAAATAAGATAAAAATTGGTTAATTGGACTGGTAACTGAAATTTCTAATGATATATAAATACATTGGTTTTTACATAAATTCTAATTTTTATAAAAAAACTTTTATTTGTAATTATTGTTCGAGAATATGCATATACACATGAGTATATATATATATATATATATAATGATATGTAGATGTTTAAGTACTTATTTAAATAAATGTATTTTAGCATAAATATTTCTTAGTATATATATGTTAATGTATATAGTGTATTTCTATTTAGTGTATATATATTTTATATATATACCTATATATATATGTATATATCTTGTGTATTTCTCTATTTTCCTATATATGTATATTAAAATGTATTTTAGTATAAATACGTATTAAATATATATGGGTATTAATTTAACTGTATTCATATAATTTATGTCAATGTATGTTTTCGTAATTAATGTTATATATATATTCAATTGGTATAATTACCTGTATATAGTATAATTATTATTTTGGTACAAATATATATATGTATATATATATTTTGTATGGGTATATGTTTAATAAAAACGTATTTTGGTATAAAAACGTATATTTGGTATATATGTATATATACTTGTGTACATATAGGGTATGAGTATATTTTTAGTGTATATAAATGTATAAATGCATATATTCTTGAATGATGGGTGATGTATATTTTTCATAAATAAAATATATTTCCACTTGTATATACTTTGGAATAACAATATATGTATTATATTTGATCATTAATAATACTACGTTTAATTGGTGAATAGACTAGATGACCCTAGTTGACTAGTGCCCTGCCTGACATGGCCCTGAGGCCAGTATTTTTAGACTGTGTTAGTGTAGCATCTGATGCAAATGTGGTTTTGCTTGTGATATGTTTATAGGACTGTTGGTTTACCCAGGGGACACTCTGGAACAGGACCTCGGTATTCACCAGCTAAGGACCAAAGGCGAGTACATTCTCTGATTAGTTTCTAATTTATGATATCTCCTATGTTCACTGTATCTAGTATAAATATTCATGTTCCTGACACGTTGGTTACACAGATTGGTATACATGGATCTCGTCATGAGATGTTATTCCTTATCCATGGTGTAGCTTGTACAAGACTTGTTTCCTTGATATCTTGTGCAGGTACAGACACTGATTCCCGGGGAGATTTGCTACCTTCCTAGGGAATCCCGTGCCATAGCGTACCATGATTGGATCTACTATACCAGTCGGGGGTTTGGGGAGTACTTTAGTGTAGATATGTGATCATACCCAACTTTATATGCACCATAGCTCACCCCACATCTCACGTCGGGTGCGGCCTGACCATTTACATGCTCCATAGCTGTTACGTGTGATTAGCCTGATCTCTACATGCATCATAGCTAACCAACGGCTAGCCTGACTTTATATGAACCATAGCTAATCACATGTAACCAGCCTGATCAAGTTCCCAAGCCGATCACATATTAAAGCTAGTACTCACACACTTAGTCATAGGTTCCTTGCTCATGGACATATTGTTTCTTTTCCTGCAGTTACTTACAATATTTCCAGTATTTCTTTCATTGTACATTTCTCGTACCTATACATACATCTGGTATATTTCCATCTAGAACTGCTACATAGTTTATGTTATTTATATAGAACTGCTATTTAGAGATGTACTTTGCTCCTTCCTGACTGAAAAATATTTTTCCAGACTGTGACCTTAGTGGACTTGTTTCTGACACTTGGGGATTGGTTGTTACTGATTTCAGGTATGATTATTTTGTCAGTAGACTTGTGTTGTATTCTTTTGTTTCTTCAAATTCTTATCGTGCTGTAGTTGTGATTGAGTATGTTGTTCAATTTATAGTGTTATCCGTGTCTCCTTATGGAGTTGGATACTAGTGTGAGATTATTTAGATAGTACTTGACCTAGACAGCGTTCTACCGCCGATGCTGCGGTGTAGGCTAGACGTACCCACGCTCTCGTACCCCTAAACCGGGTGCGGGTCGTGACAAAATTCCCCCACCATTTTTTTATTATTTCGTGTGTCTGTGCAAATACCCAAATTTAAGGGGAATAATTTGTAAATATTGCATTAGGTGTCAACACCCTATTGGTTCAAACCAATGGAGAAGCCCTAATATTTGACTAGTCAATAACCCTCACCCTTGCATGAGTAATCTCTCATGTCAAATCATGACCATCCATTCAAAATGGGAGCATCAACACCACTCATTCCCATACACCTCTTCCTATTTAATGTCTCATCACACACTCTTCCCAACCATGACCTAATCCCCAAACCTAGGTTTGCCCCCATCTCCTCCCCCTCACTCAACCGTTGCTTTTTATATTTTTTCATTTTTCCAATTCTTCCCTCTTTCTTCTTCTTCTTCCTTTCTTCTTCTTCTTCTTTTTTAAAAAGGGAAAGAGAGGGAATGTAAAACCTTACACCACTGTTCACCCGGGCACCCCGGCCCCCTTCTCCGGCCGACTCGCCGGACATCACCCGATTCTCCAACCCAGCCAAACCTCTCCTCCTCCTGTACCTCCAAGCCAACTCCACCACCATCAGCCCGACCACCCGTACTGCTCCTCCCCTCTTCCCCACCTGTCTAAGCTCCGACCCCGCAGCCCGGCCTGCTGCTCCGGCACGGCTCCGCCACTCCCCCTCCATCTTCGCCGGCCTGCATTCCCCGAAGCTCCACCATCACCAGCCAACATCCCCTCCGGCCTCTCCTATTCTCCGAGCAGCACCACCCCGAGTTCAGCGCTGCTACTACGGCCACGTCGACGATCTTCGGCGGCCCGCAGAGCAGCCACGACCCCCTGCTGACCCCGCATCGAGCTGCACCCCGCAGCCCGGCCTGCTGCAACCCGCCGCTCCGCCACTGCAGTCCGGTTACTGATGCGGTCAGCATTCCCGACCCAGCTGCTCTTCTTCCCTGGCCAGATCTTCCCCCCGACGGCCAATCAGAGCTAACATCACCACCAATATATCGAGCTAGCACCACCACCATCATCATCAACTATCACCACTACCACCACCCTATCACCACCAGCTCCCTCTTCTCGCAGTATCGCCCATCCGACCGAGCCCCTCACTGAACCACCCCGCCTGGAGCTCCCCGACCCCGCAGTATCTTCTAGCTCCGGCCAGGACCTCCACGCCGAGCCGGCCACCCTTCACGAGCCAGCTCCAGCCATCCCTACTCTTGCCACCATTATCAGCAGAACCACCACCACCTCGCCATCGTCGTCGACTTCATCATCCTTCTCGTCATCACCGTCTTCGCCGTCGTCGTGCACGCACATAGGTACGACTTCCTTCCCTCGCGTACATGTACGCGTGTACGTATGTATGTAGTGTATATACGTATGTATTCAATATATATGTAGATAGTATATGTATTGGTATGTGTATGATTCGTATATATATACATATATATATAAAGTATATTTTTAATTAGTATATACGTATTAAATAAAATATGTTAGTATGTGTATGTATTAATATATATACACATATATATATACAGGAATACAATATATGTTAGTAAATACATATTTGGTATATATATATGTATATATATATACACATATTTGTAGCATGGTATACATTAGTATGTTTGAATATGGTAAATGTATTTTGGTATATGTAAATATAATATTAAATTCTATTTAGTATATATACATATATATACGTATTGTATATATCTCTCTCTAATATATGTTATATATATATAAAGTATTAACTTTTATTTAAAGTATATATATACACAAATCTATTTTTTGTACCAAATGGATATTAATGTATATGTTAGTAGTAATATGTATAATATATATATATAGGCACTCGGCGACCCAAGTGTAATTATGGATACCCCATCTTTACATTGACCTGTAACCCTGTAAATGTTAGTTGACTGCCACATGTACACTGACGTACTGGCGAGCCCCGTATCATTTTGACCATCTGTCTTGTACTACAATCACAGACGCAACGCCTGTGCAACTTGATGCACACTGACCCTAGTTACCAGTATCATATCTAGCATAGCCCTGAGTCCAGTGTATTTATAAAGGTGTGTTAGAGTAATGTCTGATGCAATATTGTATTATTTTATGATATATTTATAGGACTGTTGGATCATCCAGACGATACTCTGGGATAGGACATTGGTATTACCAGCCAAGGACCCAAGGCGAGTACATTCTCTGATAATTTCCAACCATTTAATAATTTTTATGAGTTCAGTATCTAGAAATGTTACATCTGATCCTTGATACTGTGCTACACGGACTAGTATATAGATTGGATCTGCAGTCATGAGATATTACATTGATTATCGTATTGACATTGTACACGATATTGATATTTAGACCTTGTACATGATAGATTGGATATTGCTCGTGTATCATGACGTGTCATAGTTGGATCCACTGTACTAGTTGGGGGCGAGGAAGTAGTTAGTAAGAAATGTGATCATATCCCTCTTGTACAAGTATAGAATAATGTTAGTGTTAATCATACTCCTCACGTATGATTAGCCAGGCCATATATCTCTCGTACATGTTCCCAAGCCGATCACATATCGAAGCTACTATTTCAAACACTTAGAATAGTTACAGTTCTCTATTTTAGATCGTATACTACATCACCCGTATATGATATTGTACCTCGTTCTCTTCATTTCATATATGCACTGACTGTATCAAATTACCTATATTGCCTGTCTCTTTACATTGCCTGTCTCTTTATTTTGCCATTGCATTTATTCACTGTCTTCTCTCAGTATATAGCATCATCTGTTTATTGCTTTATAGTCCTTATCAATTAAATGGAACTGTTATTTGAGATGTACTTTGCTCCTTCCTGACTGAAAATATTTTTCCAAACTATGCCTTAGAGGACTGGTGTCCGACATTTTATGGACCACAGGGTGAGTAGCTGCAGACTTAGACTTGGTAGTTCAGTTGTGATTCTGGGAGGTCTAGCCGGAATCACTAGTTATCTAGTTAGTTCTTTTAGCAGATCATTTGGTACCGGATTTGTCTTCGGCATACTTTGTTGAGACATGGATATTTGTTGAGTTAGATTATTTACATTTAGACTTGTGTTGCATTTTATTTTATTTCTTCAATATCTTATCGTGCTGTAGTTATGTGATTGAGTATGTTGTTCATTTATATTATATTGTGTCATCCGTGCCTCCTTATGGAGATTGGATGCTCGTGTGAGATTGCTTAGATAGTATCATGACCTTGACAACGTTCAACCGCCGATGCTGCGGCGTAGGCTGGACGTACCCACGTACTCGTGCCCCAATTCTGGGTGCGGGTCGTGACATCAATCTCAAGCAAGCAATAATTTATAAGAAGCATAATCAGCAAACATATAATAGTAAGGCGTCCTAAACTATACATACATAGATGATCATGAATCTAGTTACCAGAATGATGAACTAGCAAAGTACAATATTATATGTTCAGCTCTAGCTATAGTCTAGAATATGCTTTACATATAGGCCCGCAGGCTAGAATGTGAAGTGCCAAAATATATGCTAAATACATGCTCGATGGCTAAATACTTCAAAAGTATAAATACAAGATTAGGTGGGTGATGAAGAAGAAATCCACTCAAGTCCTCGGGTGCTCCAGGTGTTCACCATCTAGAGACGAAAAATACGGGAGGTCCTGCGGTATTGCTCCAAAATCTGGCCCTACAAAACCAGTGAGGTCAGACCCAAAAAATAATAAGTACCACAATGGAGCCAACATAGGAACTAAAACCAGCTTGCAAACATTCAATAACATAAGAAAATATAAATAAGAGCAATATGTAAATAACCTGTTTAAGCAGTTTCAGGAATCAGTAACTAGTACAGTTCAGGATTAGTAGCTAGATGATCCAAGACAAGACAAGACAAGACTAGAAAATATGCAATCATGACCAATCATGACCTACGGCTTACTACCATTAACTATCTAGGGTTATCACAATCCTGGTTACTAATAAATGCAGTTGAGATTTTATACAGCCACATGTCCTGTAGACTATCCGGGTTATCAAGACATAAGAATATATAGCATAGATTAATTTAAGTATGTATTATTTTACTGGTAGATTTTAACACTCGTCGGTGTGCTGGAAGTGTGCCCTCTCGACGGAGAGCTCCAAATCCATCAGGTGTCGCTGGAATACCGGGATTGCATGTAGCCATGAAATCTCTCTAGATACTTCAAGATAATTATTCTAGTTATTAACTTAGGCAAGTTATCAAGGATTCCTGACCATAGTGCTCAGAAATCTGCCTTAGATATGATGTAAGACTGGATAATATCTTGACAAGTACAAGCAGGCAACCACAAGAATTTATCTTATCAGTACAAGCATTTTAGTTCTTGAGATTCTAGCATGTTCGGAGTGAGATACATCGAGTCACTATCAGGTTTATCCGTACATGTCAGGTATCTGGAGTCAGTGATCAAGTTTATTTACTACAAGTCAAGTGTCGGGAGTTTTCAGTTTAACAGTGCCATTACATTCTATGTTCTAGAATGTGTAGCATCCAGGTTATAAGCAATTTAGATAACATGCATGATATAAATTTAACTAATTGGGCCAAGCACAAGGAGTAAATAATCCATAAGAGAACATATTCCAAAGGAAAACTTTCTACAAGAAGTGCTAGAAGTGCATGAGATGAGCTGGCCGTAGGCAAAAAATTGGCCGCATACATGAAGCTGGTTGCATGCATGAAGCTGGCCGCATGGGCCATAACAAGGTCCACTCCTCGGGACAAGTATTGAGTGACAGGGAATAAACACAAGGTCAGGAAAGTCACTAGCCAATGAAACGTGTCAGGGAAGGAAAAGACAAAATCAGTG
The DNA here is from genome assembly GCA_036927795.1 of Iris macrosiphon. NCBI lineage: Eukaryota > Viridiplantae > Streptophyta > Magnoliopsida > Asparagales > Iridaceae > Iris > Iris macrosiphon. The sequence goes on from JAYESA010000012.1 coordinate 91,380,435, forward strand.
GAAACTATGCCAAGGCGGCTAAGTCAAGCATTTAAGGAAAAGGAGAATGCACATCTCGGGGCTGCATAGACAACTCGACCGCATGCTCCTCTGGGCTACATGCTCCACTGGGTCGCACGGAATCAGGAACTTAGAGAAATTTTTTTTGTTCAAGTTTCATGCGTTTGGCCATGGGGTGCATGTGTAGATTCAGTCATGCGTCCAACAAGATGGCCGTATATTGAGTTTGGAGCGAGGAGTCCAGGCCGCATGGAACTCCTTCGTCCCAGAATAACATATTTCAGTCATGGAAAAGCCCTAAGTCTGAAATATAGTTCCTCTATGAAATCTTCGTTTCCAGCCCAAATCTAGAGAAGTAAAGTTCTAAACCAATTAAAATCAGATGCTCTCTCACATAGAACAACTAGTTTTGGAAAACTATAAGTTTTAAAAGATCAAAACCATAAAAACTTAAGAATGTAGATCTAGTCCAACCAAGCTATCAAAATCAAAAATATCAAGAAGTAAACATGTAGAGGAGTTCATAGAGCACAATAAAGACTAATAAAATACAAGAGATCCACAATAATATAAAAGTACAAGTTCTTCTTCACTGGCAAGATGTACTTGCCTAAAACTACCACTAACTAATACCACTACTACCTAGGGAAAGGGGACTGGCTTGGGCTGCTCTCGGCTAGGGAGGAGGGGAGAGAAAAGGAAAAAAAAAAAGAGGGGGAAAATGAAAGAATGGGGAAGAGAGAGAAAGACAGGAGTTATATATCAAGAGTGGTTAACACTATTCAAAAATCCAAAAATTATATGAGAGTAGCTAGAGAAATCCATAAAAATATATGGAATTAGGTATAGGATATAGCAAGAAGACTACAGGAATTAGGTAATAAAATAAGCATCATGGTACGGGTGTCAATCATAAGCTATGAACTATCTAGAACAAGGCAAGCATGCACATGACAAGATCAGGGTACGGGATATACGAACAAGTATATCTCATAAGTCAAACAGATATGGGTATCGAGTTCTGATATCATCCTCGCACTTCCAAGTTGACTCGCCCGGGAGTGATGCCCCCAAGCAACTCAGACTAAACCAATGGTTCGGTTCTTAAGAATTTTCTCTCTGGTCCAAAATAGATACAAGCATCTTCTCATACGAAAGGTTGGTACCAACAACCAATTCTGAATGATCTAGGATATGGCTTATATTCGGTATATACTATCATAGCTGGGATACATAGAAAATATTATATATCTTATAAAATGACGACGGAAGAGCAAGACGATAGAAAATATCTCTTACTCGCTCAAGAATATCGAACGGGCCTATATACCGCGGACTAGGCTTTCTCCGTACACCAAACCTGATGACTCCACGGGTAGACAAAATTCGAAGGAATTCATGGTCATCGACAGAAAACTCAACAGGTCGCTGATGCGAATCGGTCCAATGATGCTGGCGATCTTGTGCTACTTGAAGATGCTTCCGGACTTGCTTGACTACTTCAACTGTTTGAGCTATCATTTTGGGACCAAACAATTGCTTTTCGCTAATATCATCCCAAGCTACAAGAGATCTGTGCTTCCTGCCATATAATGCCTCGAAGGGTGCTATCTAGATACTGGCCCAGAAACAGTTATTGTAGGAGAATTCAACCAAGTGCAGATGATCCTCCCATGAACCACTAAAGTCAAGGGTACATGATCGAAGCATATCTTCTAGAGTCTGGATGGTTCACTCTGACTGCCCATCTATCTGGGGGTGATAAGCCATAATAAACTTCAGGCGGGTTCCTAGGCTCTTTTAAAGACTATGCCAAAAGTAAGAAGTAAATCTGGAATCTCTATCTAAAACTATGCTAACTGGTATCCCATATAGTCTAACAATTTGTCTCACGTATACTCGGCTAACTGTTCTGTGGACAAGCCAAACCCTGAATGGAAGAAAGCGTACAACTTTTATGAGTCGATCCACTATTACCCAAATAGCATCCCTGCCAGTTGTGGACCTAGGTAGACCGGTCATGAAATCTATAGTATTATGCTCCCGCTTCCACTCCGGAATTGGTAAAGGTTGAAGAATTCCTACTAGTCTCTGATGCTCAGCTTTAACTTATGACATACCAAACATCGAGAAATAAATTGAGCTATCTCGTGCTTTATTCTATTCCACGAGAAATGCTGACTAATGTCTCTGTGCATCTTTGTTCCTCCGGGATGTACTAAATTTTGTGAACGATGGGCCTCCGACATAATCTCACGACGAAGGTTTTCGTTAGGCACACTGTCACGCCCCAGTCCCAAAAGTACACGGGACCAGGCCACGTGGCAATAGCCAGCTGTCACGTCTCCGAGGATATCCTAATTTAATAGATCCTCACGAAGAGTGCTACACTATCCTAAAATACTAACATGTCCAATATCAACATCAAACAGGTAATCTAATCTCATCCACAAAATAAACAGTAAAAAATAATAAAATAAATGCTGGAAGATAAATTCCAGTCCCAAAATATTATAGTACAACCAAGAGTGTCTGGTGGGGACAAACCTACTACTATGACGAAATAAAAGTACTGAATGACAAATAAAATGAGTAATGACTAGGCATCGGCTGACTAGATAATGATGCTCCCAATCCTAGGCAGAAGGCCTACCAACTAATCATGAAAACTCTGATGGTAGCACCTCTAGCTCCTCAGCTGTAGCGTACCTAGTCTCCTGTCCTGGACCGTACACTGTGGGGGTAAAATGCCTCATCCAAATCTGGAAAGGTACCAGGTCCTCAGAGGGACGTAACAAGATACATAGAAGCATGCCATATATGTAAATACTGAATAAAATAAATAAAGGGTGTGCTAATCAACTAAGTGAATGCAATATGAGAACAACTTTGGTACGTATGGGTAGGCGTAGGCATAACATCGAACACAACGAAGAGCGTGGTATTTGTAACGTCCATCATTCCGAAGAATGAGATATCTGCAATATATATACGTCCGTATCACTCCGAAGAGCGCGGTGTCTGGAATAAAGGAAGTCATTGTATCCGTGGCTCCTCCGGATTTTACGGAGTCCAATGTGTATATCACATACGCTTACTAGTTGTCCTCTCCGCCCAATGTAGATACACAAATTGAATACTCGACGTGCATACCACGTATATATATGCCAAGTCTCTACAAATCAAATAATCCTAAGTTACGTACTAACCGTGATGCATGTCACATGCACCGATAGCTAGTCGAGTACGCGAACCCGCATCCCAATATGAATTTGTTACTATAAAACATGTAAAAGTGTCAGGTCTCAAAAAATACCAGAGTATCTTCCCAATGGGGTGAGTCTTCTAGCAACTAGGTCAAGTACACTACTCACCGACGCATCTGTCGACTGTACCCGAGTCAATCTCGGATGCGCACAGTCATATAAAATAAAGCCATAAGAATCATACAACATATGCATAATTTAAATTAGATAGTAAATATGGCAATGTATCTTGCCTGAGTCCTCAAGCTATGAATGCCAATAGCCTGCTACTGCAGTATCTCTAGGCTGGTCTAGTGACCCTAAACATACAATATAATATAGCAATCCAACATCAGACACTAAAGCAATACATACAACTATGACGCTGCGCTTAAGTACTGTCGCAAGATCACGGTTGGTCGACTACAGAGTCGTGTGTGCACGTAGCTAGGGTGTACACGTTTTCTGTCCTCGGTTACCGTATCTTTCGCGATAATAAATTACCACGTTATGGGTTTTACGGAACTATTTATGTTTTTTACAATTACATGTCCTTCTTCCTCCGGTTACCGTGTGTTTGATCAAGGCCTAGGTTTTGGTGAATTACGAGTCCTTATAACAATTCATATTGTTAGGGTCATTTACTACTTTGTTAATTACTAACTCATTATTATTCTAATCTAATTACATACCTACATATACAAATATATGGTTCAACATAAATTAACTTGTGTCCATGCTCGACACACGACACAATCGACACAACAACAAGAAGAGGCAATACGATGGTTACCTAGGCATGGTTGGATGGAAGAGGGCCTGTGCTCGTCGACTTGTGTATTCCGGCGAGGGGACGACTCCGGTCGGGCGGCCAGCAAGGCACAGCTGCTGTGGCAGCAACTGAAGTAGGTGCAGCAGCGGCAGCGACGTCTGATAACGGTAGCAGCAGTATTTTGGCGGAGGGGGAAAGCGGTCAGGGTCATGGGGAGATCGGGGTCGGCCTGGAGGTGGTGGTTGGCGGTGCCGGAGGCGGCGGAGGGCTCTCGGGGCAGTCGGCTAAGGGGTTTGCGTTTAATAAAGCGTGTTGGGGTGGTTGTTGATAATGGTGAAGGGGATGGTGATGATGGAGGAGGTCCGGCGGGTGCGGGGGGCTGTGGTGGTGGTCCGGCGTTGAGGGGGCAGTGCAGGTGGGTGAGGTGGCTTTGGAGTCGTCCGGTCGGGGTAGGGGGATGTGGTGGTCGGGTGAGATGAATGAGTCAGCTATGGTTTCTTTGGAGGTGGTGAAGAAATTGATTTTTAGGGTTTTTAAGTTCGAGAATATGTGTATTTATATAGGAGGAGGATTTATGGGCTGACCTCATGACTTGGGCCGGCCAGTGCTCATTGGGGTGGGGCTGGTCCACATGAAAGGGTGCACGTGGGCTTGGTTAGGTCCTGTTTAGGGTGAAATTGGCCTCAAATTTAATTAAATTAAAACAAATGCACTTGGCATTCATTTGTCAATTGAGAACACATGGAGTTAAATTTGAGTGGAACACAAGAGTCATAGGCGTAGCAGGCTCAGAGTAGGTTAATACCCTAATTTGGATTATAGGGAATTGGGTTGTGGTTGTGCCTCAATTTCAAGTATGAATGGACAATTAAGGGAAATTGGATTTATTGAAATTATTCGTGGACGTTTGCAATGAATACTGCGCAGCTAAAAGGAAGCATAATATTTAGTTTTTAAAAGTTATACAAGGGTCAGGTGGGTAGTCTGGCATGTCCAGGAAATATATATGAACTTAGTTTGAAGGTAACTATTGGTGTAGCGCTCCAAATATCAAAGCAACGGTGAGGTGTAATAAGTCACATAATTATTGCACATTAATTCTAATTGTATCCAAATTAATCCTAGTCTCTCAATCTAAATTAAATTAATCCAAAATGGGTCGAGGGGGTTTACAATCTACTCTCCTTAGAGCATTTCATCCTCAAAATTAAAACATACGTAAGGTAAGAACTACTGACTAAAATTAAAAACTACTACATACCTAGTCCTTCGAAGTGCGCTAACTTTATAACTTAGGTAAACTAGCACTTTCAGGGGGAACCTCCGTCGAGCAGGCACAAAAGTCGGCCTTAGTGATCCGACGTGGGGATAACGCTGTCGAATATCCTCCTCACGTTCCCAAGTCGACTCGCCTGGTGCATGATGCCTCCATGCGACACGGACTAGGGGGATAGTCTGAACTCGCAATACCTTCTCACTTCTGTCCCGAATCTTGATGGGCTCCTCTTGGTATGATAAAGTCAGGCCGACTGTGATCTCTGAATGGTTAAGCACATGACTCGGATCTGGCATGTACCTCCTTAGCTGAGATATATAGAAGACATCATGGACTCCTTCCAAAGTCTCTGGTAAGGCTAGTCTGTAAGCAACCTCTCCAATGCGTTCTAACACATCGAATGGTCTGATGTACCTCGGACTCAGCTTTCCTCTGCCTCCAAATCTGATAGTCCCTCGAGTAGGTGAGATCTTTAGAAACACGTGATCTCCAACCTGGAACTCTAAGGGTCGTCGATACGCATTCTCCCAATGCTTCTGTCTGTCTTGTGCTGCTCGCAGGTTCCCTTGGATCTTCTTCACCTTCTCTAATGTACGAACAACCAACTCTGTCCGAAGAATCTATCTCTTGCCTATATCGCTCAAACATACTGGGAAACGCACTTTCTTCCATACAATGCTTCATAGGGAGCCATCTGGATGCTCGCCTGATAGCTGTTGTTGTAGGAAAAATCGACCAAATGCAAATTGTCCTCCCATGATCCTCCGAAATCAAGCATGCACGCTCTTAACGTCTTCCAATATCTGAATATTGTGGTCAGACTGACTATCTGTCTGTGGGTGATACGATGTGCTAAACTTTAGGCGGGTACCGAGACTCTCTTGCATACTCCGTCAAAAGTAAGATGTAAACCTCATATCCCTGTTAGACACGATACTAACTGGCACTCCATGCAGTCACACAATCTCCCTCATGTACATATCTGTTAGGACCTCTGTAGATTGCCCAACTCTAAAGGATAAAAAGTGAGCGGACTTGGTGAGTCTATCCACGATTACCCAAACTGCATTGTGACCACTAGGACTCCTCGAAAAGCCCGTAACAAAGTCCATAGTGATATGCTCTTATTTCTACTTCGGTATCTGGAGCAGTTGAAGTAATCTTGCTGATCTCTGATGCTCAGCCTTGACTTGCTTTCACACTAGGCACTTTGCCACAAAGCGAGCTATCTCTCTCTTCATCCCACGCCACCAGTAGTACTGCCTTAAGTCTCTGTACATCTTCGTGCCTCCAGGATGAATAGAGTATGTTAAAATAAGTGCCTCTGACATCAACTCCTGACGAAGTTCTCCATTCGAAACATAGAGACGGTCTCCACATCTCAAGATTCCATCATCATGTATACGCAGTCCTGTCTGTATTCTAGCCTCTGTCCTCTTTCGAAGCCTCTGGAATCTGGCATCTGTCTGCAAAGCAGCCTTGATCCTCTTTACTAATGTCGATTGCAACTGGAAATACGACAACAGTCCGTCTACTCCGGGCATAACGACCTGTATACCCATCTGCTCTAGATCTCTCAACAGATGTTGTTGGGTAGTCAAGAAGAATGCCATGGGTCTTCTGCTCAACACGTCAGCTACTACGTTGGCCTTTCTTGGATGGTACTGTAGCTCAATCTCGAAGTCTGTCATCACCTCGAGCCAACGTCTCTGTCTCTGGTTCTGGTCCTTCTTAGTGTAGACGTACTTTAGGCTTTTATGATCAGTGAATATCTCCACACTTTCTCCATATAGGTAGTGTTTCCAAAGCTTCAAGGCAAAGATCACTACGACAAGCTCTAAGTCGTGAGTGGGATAGTTCTTCTCATAGGTCCTTAACTGCCTAGAGGCATAGTCCAAAACCTTCCCATGACGCATCAAGACACATCCTAAACCTTTCCTAGATGCATCCCTATAGATCACGAATCCTCTGGGTCCAGAATGTATGGTCAAGATAGGTGCTGTAGTCAGTCGCTTCTTCAGCTCATCGAATGCTCTCTTACACTCCTCCGTCCAGGTGAACTCCTGCTCCTACGGGTCAAGCGGGTCATCGGCTCTGCAATCTTCGCGAAGTTCTCTACGAACCTCCAGTATTATCCGGCAAGTCCTAGGAAGCTCCTCACCTCTGAGACATTAGTAGGGGTTGGCCATGTCTCTACTGATGAAATCTTCGTCGGATCTACTGAAGTACCATCTCCTGAGATAACGTGTCCAAGAAAAATGACACGATCTAGGAGAAACTCACACTTTCTCAGCTTGGCATAAAGCCTCTCTCTCCCCAGAGTCTCTAACACTAGTCTTAAGTGCTCTTCGTGCTCCTCGTGGCTCTTTGAATACACCAAGATGTCGTCAATGAAGACTACCATGAACTGGTCTAGGTATTGGTGGAAGACTCTGTTCATCAAGTTCATAAATATAGCAGGCGCATTCGTCAATCGAAAAGGCATCACTAAGAACTCGTAGTGACCATAACGAGTCATGAATGGTGTCTTTTGAATGCTGCACTGCCAGGCAATACTACTTCTATACCCATCTCTTGAAGATCTTCTAAAATCTCTCGCTGTATTGTGAGAAAATAATCTCCTGCTCTCCGGCTCGAGGTATCTGCTACCATATTGTCCTTCCCAGATAATACTGATAGTCAAGATCATAGTTTGTCATTAGCTCCAATAATCTTCTTTGACTCATGTTAAGATCCTTCTAGTTAAAGACATACTTCAAACTCTTGTGATCTGTATAAATCTCTACTCAATCTCCATAAAGGTAATGTCTCCCAAGTTTGAGTGCAAAAACAACTGCCGCTAACTCCAAGTCGTGCGTTGGATAATTTTTTTCATGATCCCGAAGCTGCCGGGACACATAAGCTATAACCTTTCCATCTAGTATTAGAACTATCACAACCCGTACCCGGTATAAGGATACTAGCCGGAAACAACGCCCAGCCTACGTCGCAGAATCGGCGGTAGAACGCTGTCTAGATAGTCTATCTAAAGTAATGAACCACCAATAATGATAGAATACTCAATCACAGAACTAAGATAGAATGAGCACGAATCAGATAAGAATAGAATAGTCATCATACAACTCATGAGTTTAAAATAATACATCAATGAGTCTGAAGAGTAACAAAAATAAGCTGGAGACAAATCCAGTACAAAAGAATATTATCATACTACAAAGCTACACTCCAGGGTCAACTGTCTCAGTTGGGATAAGTCCCTCTTGAGCCAGGGTCTCCGAATCTAAACCTACAATATCCTGGGGTCCATAATAGGTAGGGTACTCCTCAGTGTCATCTGGAAAAATATATCCAGTCAGGAAAGGAGCAGAGTACATCTCTAACAGCAGTTCTAATCCATGATAAAAACTATGTAACAGTAAATAGCTGTGGATAAACAAGATGCACAAAATAGATACAAGAGATATATTGACAATAAGGAAATACTGGAAAGAAATACAATAATGAACAATATGCCAATGAAACAATAATACTAATGACTAAGTGTGTGAGTACTAGCTTAACATGTGATCGGCTTGGGCAAGATACAATGCGGCCTGGCTAATCATACGTGCGGTGCATGATCAACACTATTCGCTTACCAATACTTTATTCAATAGGGATTTGATCACATATCTATACTAATACTCCCCACCCCCAACTGGTATAATAGATCCAACCACGGTATGCTATGGCACTAGATTCCCCAAGAAGAGAGCGATTCCTCCCAAAAATCGGTGTCTGTACATGTACAAGATAACCAATGAAACAATACTTGCACCATATACACCATATACCAAGGAATAATATCTCATGACGAGATCCGGATATACCAATCCGTGTAACCATAGTGTTAAGAGAAACATGTATATCTACACTAGATACAACGAACATAGAGGATATCATAAATAAGAAACTATCAGAGAATGTACTCGCCTGAAGTCCAATAAAAAGTCTCACAGATGTTTGACTCGGTGCCTCGAAGACCTAGATATGGAATACCATATTAAAATAAGGTCCCGGAAAGAGAACAAGTCAAACTAGTCAACTTCTAGGTCAATAAATAAATTCTAAGTCAAAAGTCAACTATGGTCAACTCTAAAGCCAACTAAAGTCAAACATGGTCAAACTAAGGTCAACCTCACAAGAAATCTATATAAATAATATAGAATAAAATACAACAATTTAGGAATCAAAATTAGATCCCAAATTGGTACCCACACAAAGTATACTAATAATACAATTAATGCACACTCTAAATAATGTATATACAAACCAATATTTATACAAATAAAATAATATATTATTATTAGTATTATACCTCACAAAAACACCTATATATATACATATATAAAACAATTTAATAAATATATATACTTATATATATATATACACATAAACTTTACACAATCAAATACTAATAGTTACAAAACACATTGCACATATTAATGTACATATTTTACATGGCTAGAAGCACACATAAAAATACATTCATTAATATACAAATAATTATATAATAATTATAAATAAAATAATTACACATTTAAAAACATAAATATATTTTATAAAACATTTATGTATAATTTATGTTATTAACATAAGTACATATATAATTGCATGCAAGAAAGCTACATACATATATATATTTATACACCATATTAGAACACATAGAAATATCTATAGATCTATGCTACAATAAATACCATAATAAATACACTAAAATAATATATAATATCTATATATATTTACCAATTATAAATGAGGAATTTAAAGCATAAATAATTAGATCTACACATAAACACACCAAATTGGAAAGTTTCACACCGTATCCCACTAGATCTAGGATACGCATGTGACACGAGTCCAACACACAACCAAATATACTCCGAAGGAAACAAACAAGTCACAAATAATATTTATGAATAAATCAAAGTGTCAAAAGTAGATCTATCTGTCCGTGTCAAAATACGACATGTACAAAGCCCCGTGTCGGAGGGAAAACTCCCAAAATGACACGTATCACCAAATAGTTGGGATACGAACCACATGTACCCAAATATGGACACGACACAAGCCCCAAACACATAAGCACATGCCCAATTGATCTATAGGATCAATTGACACACACAACAAAATGTAAATTCGGAATTCCAACAAAATTGACACAAAAAGCACCATAACTTTCTCCATGGGTCTCCTATGAACATAAAACAAAGTCCTATGGGTAGTACATATATATGGGCATGATTAAATCTCAGATTTAGAAGCTATTTAATGAGAAAAACTGAATTATACCTATTGGGAGATGGATTCCCAATGAAACCTCCAATTGAGATGAACTTGCTTCCAAATTGTAGATCCTTGCTCCTCTTTGTAGATCCTTGCTTCCTCCTTCTAGATCCTTTCTTCTCAACTTTCTAATGGTGAATTGGGAAGAATTTGGAATAAATTTGGTGGGAAATTGGAATGGGAATGGAGGGAATTTGGGAGTGGGAAATTCTAGATCTAGATTTGGAATGAGAATGAGAGGAGAGAGAAATTTCCCCTCTCTTTTAATAGGCCGGCCTTGCCCCTCTCCAAAGAAATTGTAAAATGTCCAATGTACCCCTTGGGGCCTCTCATGAAGAAATAATTAAGGAAGGAAGCTTCTAGTCTAATCATTTAATTAATTTAATCCATCTCCTTAACCATGGGCTTTCTAAATGGGCCAAGTCTAACTATTTAATTCATGTTGGTCCATGGGTCCAAACTAAACTAGTTGGGTCTACTAAAATAAGTCCAAAATAATTAAATAACATCCAACAACAATTAAATAATACAACAAAAATTATTTAACATGCACAATATTTATTTAAATAGGAAATTACTAAAATACCCTTTTTCCTAAAATATGGTAGTGATAAGTCTACCCTCCTTAAAATAATTTCGTCCTCGAAATTTAAAGGTGAAAACTACCCCCAGAAAATCACAGAACAGAACTAAAGAATCACAACTAACTAATGAACAAAACATAACAATGAACAGAACACAGCTAGAGAATTAACATACCTCAAGGTACAAACAAATATGGATAACGCTCTCGCATGTCATCATCTCTCTCCCAGGTAGACTTCTCCGGAGAGTGATGCCTCCATGCGACGCGTACCAAAGGAATAGTCTGGTTCCCCAGCACCTTCTCTCTCCGATCCAGAATCTCAACTGGCTGCTCTGGATAGCTAAGAGTAGGGCTCACCTCTATCTCTGAGTGATCCAATACATGACTAGGATCTGCTACGTATCGTCTCAACTGTGACACATGAAACACGTTGTGCACTCCCTCCAATGCAGGTGGCAAGTCTAGTCTATAAGCAACTGCACCGACCCTCTCTAGAATAGTGAAAGGTCCGATGAATCGTGGACTAAGCTTCCCGCCTCCACCAAAGCGAATCGTACCTCGTGTCGGAGAAATCCTCAGAAACACCAAACTACCCACCTAGAACAAAACACCATCTTAAGAACTTAATCTATAACAAACAAGAACAAGCACAAACAAAATCTAAACTATACCTCGAACTCCAAAGGTCTCCGATGGATATCGGCCCAATGCCGCTGTCTGTCCTGCGCCACTCGAAGTCTGTCTCTGATTAACTGAACCTTCTCCGCTGCATCCACAACCATCTCTAGCCCAAGCAAAACTCTCTCTCCAACATCGTCCCAAGACAAAGGAGTACGACACCTCCGACCATATAGAGCTTCAAAAGGTGACATCTCTATACTGGCCTGGTAACTGTTGTTGTTAGCAAACTCTACCAAATGGAGATGGTCCTACCAAGAACCCCCGAAATCTAGTACACAAGTACGCAACATATCCTCGAGAGTCTGGATAGTCCTCTCTGACTGTCCATCTGTCTGGGGATGATATGCAGTACTAAACTTGAGCTGAGTACCCAAACTCTCCTGCAAACTCCTCCAGAAATGAGAAGTGAAACGACTATCCCGATCTGAGACTATGCTGACGGGAACTCCATGTATCCTAACGATCTGCCTCACATACATCTCTGCCAGCTTCTCCGTAGACAAACCCACCTTGAAAGGCAAAAAGTGAGCCAACTTGGTCAACCTATCAACAATGACCCAAATCGCGTCTTTCCCTCCTGGAGATTGTGGAAGTCCGAACACAAAATCCATAGTAATATGTTCCCACTTCCACTATAAAATGGGTAATGGCTGAAGTAACCCTCCTGGCCTCTGCCTCTCGGCTTTTACCTATTGGTACACTAAGCATCTGGATACAAACTGTGCCACTTTCCTCTTTATGCCATACCACCACACACTCTCTCGCATATCCCGATACATCTTGTTAGCACCTGGATGTATGGAATACTGAGAGTGATGCGCTTCCTGCAACACCTCCTCGCGCAACTCCCCACTAGACACACACAATCTAACTCCATGTCTCAAAGATCCATCCTCTAAAATAGTGAAATCATCCTCCAATCCTGCCCTCACTTGAGCTCTGATACTCCTCAAAGATACATCATCATACTGTGCTGCCTTAATCATGTCCATCAAATCTGAGTGTATCTGCAATCCCCACATCTGCATAGCACCATCAGGAACAATTACCTCAATGCCCAAGCTCTCCAAGTCCTCCAACAAATATCGATCCTGCGTCAAGAACATAGCTACCGGATACCTGCTCAAAGCATCGGCAACTACATTGGCTTTCCCAGGATGATATTACAAAGAGATATCAAAATCCTTCATCAGTTCCAACCACCGACGCTGCCTCATGTTCAACTCCTTCTGCGTGAAAACGTACTTCAAGCTTTTGTGGTCTGTGAAGATCTCCACACGCTCTCCGTACAAATAATGTTTCCACAACTTTAGGGCGAATATGACAGCTGCCAACTCCAAATCATGGGTAGGATAGTTCTTTTTATGAGGACGCAATTGCCTGGATGTATAGGCAATCACTTTTCCATGCTGCTGAAGAACACAACCTAAACCCTTTCCCGATGCATCACTATAAATAGTGAAACCTCCGTGTAATACCCCGTTCTGCTCAAGCGGACTGCCGTCTCAATCGGCAATCGTGCAGCTGTCACGACCCGCTTTGCCTCGATCAAGAAGCAAAGGATATCCAGACTTGCCCCTACAGGAATCCGGCTTGGACTTTCAGAGGCTCGCTCAGACGTATCGCTCTACCGAGGCGAATCATCGCTAAGGTGGGTGGCTACGGTAAACTTATCTTTGCTTAGCCAGCACACATAAAATCTGGAATATTCATGCTAGTCGCTAGGTGAATCACCACCTGCATGCTAATAAATCCAACGCACCTAGCTAAGGGAATAATCCCAACTTGTATTGCTTGCTAGAGCATGGAAATTGAAATACTGCTTATATGTTCAGACCCTCGCATGCTAAGTCCCTTAACGGTTTTATCTCTCGGACTACCTTCGGGTCCGAGCAATGTGCCTGCTTATGTTCCTAGAATGCATGCTTGTCTGCTTGTAATGTTACCGTGTTTTCATCCAAACCCCGGAAGACTACTACGTAGTCGTTCCGTGCCTGAATGTTCCTGCAATTATCCGGGACCGCTAGGTCACCCAAGGCATCCCCGAACCAGGGGAATGCATCAAGACAAGTAATCACTGTACAAAATCATGATTCAAACATCTCCTGTAATACTGTACCACTGTACTACTGTTCTACTGTACCACTGTACCACTGTACTCCTGTTCTACAGTGCTCGAGTATCTAGTGAAGGGGAAACTGACCCTGACCCTGACCTGCATGTCGCGGACAACTCGGAAACGAGGCATAGTTCCACGGACGGTCTCCGGGGCACTGGGGCCGCTCCGATCCGGATGGAACTACACTGTTTCAGCCAACTGTACTAGACGAGATAGTATGCAGCGCCCACCGTTCTTTCGCTGCATACCATCTGCTCCATGACTGAAGTTACTGTATAGTCTACTGTACTGGACGAGATGGCTTGTGGCACCACTGTACATTGGCTGCAAACCATCTCCGTTTAAGACTAGTGTCCATAATGGCTTTGCCAGCGACCGTGTTCATATAGATAAGTCATCCTCGCTTAGCGGCTATCCGCGTGGGAGTCACTGCATCGCATCAAGAACAACTAAACACCTGAACGATCATGTTAAAAATGACCCTCCTGTTTGCATAGGCTTGCCTCCTGAATGCTTATACTTGCCCGTGCTTGAATTAACATGTTGCCTCAATGTTTGCCTTAGACAGGGAAGGAGAAATGGTAAGTTGGTAAGTCTCGCCGTGTTTCCTCAAACATCGCACGGTGCACTGCCTGACACGTTAAGCTATTTAATATTTGCATGAAACTGATCCTAAGGCAACTAGAAAGACAACTAAATAGTTGTGCACGGAACCTGTATTACGTGTTTGGATTTGTCGAGCGGGCGAGTAGCTTCCCCACCAGTGCATTCAATGTACTGATAATCCACTAGTTTGTATGCAGGGTGCAGGGAACCTCGTTTGGTGCGGACGCCTCCAACGTGCGTGCTAAGGCGTGGATATCACTCCGAAGCAACGGTGCATCCGGAACTGAAGCACATATACAAGACATAAGTTGTGAACATCGCCTGAACATCGCCTCTACAATCATTCCACAGTTGTAGCCACTTGGCACGCTTTATGTTTCAGAGAGAGAGGCTTGAGCGACTTGTAATCTCGGCTATACGCCGCCTGTAACACTTGTTCATATCAATAAAGAGATTACTTTACTTGTTTCAATACTTCCGCTATATTTGTCGACTCAGTGAACCTGTTACCGATCGCCTATGCGTTCATGACTCCGCTGCACTCGGACAATCTGTGCGACTCTGTGGCTTAGAACTCTTGCCGCCAGCTAATGAACCATGACCTTGCACGGGCGTGGATCACGCTCGTGCGGTATCACACCCGGATGGGTTAAGCGATCGTTCCGCGGAAGCACTGGCGAGGGTGATTCCCGCCTAGCGGGAACGGCCGATTTGCCTGCGGGAGATCGGGGCGTGACAAGTTGGTATCAGAGCCTGGCTTCTACGCCTTTGGACTTCGATTCGATATCTCTGTTTCGAAAGCTCGTTCGTGGGTTATGTGCGCGCTCTCTCTCAATGCCTCGATGGGATATTCCAACAATAAGTCTAAATACTTTCAAAATACATTTTAAATGATATGCTTGCTTGTCTGGTTGTATGCTGTGAGTGGCCTTTGTGCCAACCTGTGCGAACCCATGAGAGTATCGCTAGTAGCTTATCCGATTTTCACTAACCCTAAGTTTGGTTGAATGCATCTATTCGAGGGACGCCTTGAACTAGTGCACCATCCAAGACTTAGAAAAGGTGAAACTCGAGTGCTAAGACTTCGCTATCACTGAGCTGGTTGACGTGTTCACGCTAGAGGGTACCTTCGAAAGTGCGCACGATCCAGTCTAAGCGATATGCTGATTTCGACGCTTGTACAAGTGAATATCCAAATAAACAAGTATAACGACTTGTCTAGGATTGCCTCAACCCTAGATTACTGCTTGTCCTCAGTAAGTCTCGAGGACGAGACTTCTTCTGAGCTAGGTAGGATGTAACACCCCATTTCGCTCAAGCGGACTGCCGTCTCAATCGACAATCGTGCAGCTGTCCCGACCCGCTTTGCCTCGATCAAGAAGCAAAGGATATCCACACTTGCCCCTACAGGAATCCGGCTTGGACTTTCAGAGGCTCGCTCAGACGTATCGCTCTACCGAGGCGAATCATCGCTAAGGTGGGTGGCTACGGTGAACTTGTCTTTGCTTAGCCAGCACACATAAAATCTGGAATATTCATGCTAGTCGCTAGGTGAATCACCCCCTGCATGCTAATAAATGTAACGCACCTAGCTAAGGGAATAATCCCAACTTGAATTGCTTGCTAGAGCATGGAAATTGAAATACTGCTTATATGTTCAGACCCTCGCATGCTAAGTCCCTTAACGGTTTTATCTCTCGGACTACCTTCGGGTCCGAGCAACATGCCTGCTTATGTTCCTAGAATGCATGCTTGTCTGCTTGTAATGTTACCGTGTTTTCATCCAAACCCCGGAAGACTACTACGTAGTCGTTCCGTGCCTGAATGTTCCTGCAAGTATCCGGGACCGCTAGGTCACCCAAGGCATCCCCGAACCAGGGGAATGCATCAAGACAAGTAATCACTGTACAAAATCATGATTCAAACATCTCCTGTAATACTGTACCACTGTACTACTGTTCTACTGTACCACTGTACCACTGTACTCCTGTTCTACAGTGCTCGAGTATCTAGTAAAGGGGAAACTGACCCTGACCCTGACCTGCATATCGCGGACAACTCGGAAACGAGGCATAGTTCCACGGACGGTCTTTGGGGCACTGGGGCCGCTCCGATCCGGATGGAACTCCACTGTTTCAGCCAACTGTACTGGACGAGATAGTATGCAGCGCCCACCGTTCTTTCGCTGCATACCATCTACTCCATGGCTGAACTTACTGTATAGTCTACTGTACTCGACGAGATGGCTTGTGGCACCACTGTACATTGGCTGCAAACCATCTCCGTTTAAGACTAGTATCCATAATGGCTTTGCCAGCGACCGTGTTCATATAGATAAGTCATCCTCGCTTAGCGGCTATCCGCGTGCGAGTTACTGCATCGCATCAAGAACAACTAAATACCTGAACGATCATGTTAAAAATGACCCTCCTGTTTGCATATGCTTGCCTCCTGAATGCTTATACTTGCCCGTGCTTGAATTAACATGTTGCCTCAATGTTTGCCTTAGACAGGGAAGGAGAAATGGTAAGTTGGTAAGTCTCGCCGTGTTTTCTCAAACATCGCACGGTGCACTTCCTGACACGTTAAGCTATTCAATGTTTGCATGAAACTGATCCTAAGGCAACTAGAAAGACAACTAAATAGTTGTGCACGGAACCTGTATTACGTGTTTGGATTTTTCGAGCGGGCGAGTAGCTTCCCCACCAGTGCATTCAATATATTGATAATCCACCAGTTTGTATACAGGGTGCACGGAACCTCGTTCGATGCAGACGCCTCCAATGTGCGTGCTAAGGCGTGGACATCACTCCGAAGCAACGGTGCATCCGGAACTGAAGCACATATACAAGACATAAGTTGTGAACATCGCCTGAACATCGCCTCTACAATCATTCCATAGTTGTAGCCACTTGGCACGCTTTATGTTTCAGAGAGAGAGGCTTGAGCGACTTGTAATCTCGGCTATACGCCGCCTGTAACACTTGTTCATATCAATAAAGAGATTACTTTACTTGTTTCAATGCTTTCGCTATATTTGTCGACTCAGTAAACCTGTTACCGATCGCCTATGCGTTCATGACTCCGCTGCACTCGGATAATCTGTGCGACTCTGTGGCTTAGAACTCTTGCCGCCAGCCAATGAACCATGGTCTTGCACGGGCGTGGATCACGCTCGTGCGGCATCACGCCCGGATGGGTTAAGCGATCGTTCCGCGGGAGCGCTGGCGAGGGTGATTCCCGCCTAGCGGGAACGGCCGAATTACCTGCGGGAGATCGGGGCGTGACACTCCGGACCCTGATGGCAACGTCAAAATAGGAGCAGACGTCAACCTCTTCTTCAATTCTTTAAAAGCAACCTGGCAATCCTCCGTCCAAACAAACTCCACATCCTTCCTTGTGAGTCTGGTCATCGGCTCGGAAATCCTCAAAAAATCTTGCACAAACTTCCTGTAGTAGCCTGCCAATCCCAAGAAACTCCTGATCTCTGCTACCGAACTCGGAGTCTTCCAAGATTCCACTGTTAAAATCTTCTTCGGATCCACTGAAATACCATCACCAGTCACAACATGCCCCAAGAATTCTACCTTGTCCAAGAAAAACTCACATTTGGACAACTTCCCATAAAGCTTCTCCTTCCTCAGCACATCCAACACAATCCTCAAATGCTCCTCATGTTCCTCCGGTGTCCTCGAGTATATGAGTATGTCGTCGATGAACACCACCACGAACTTGTCAAGGTACTGGTGGAATACCTTGTTCATCAAGTTTATAAATACCGCCGGTGCATTAGTCAAACCAAACGGCATCACCATAAACTCGTATTGACCATACCGAGTTCTAAAAGCAGTCTTCGGTATGTCCTCCGGCTTCACCTTCACTTGATGGTAGCCTGATCTCAAATCTATCTTAGAAAATACCTTCGCACCACTCAACTGATCAAACAGATCATCAATCCATGGCAAAGGATACTTATTCTTGATAGTGAGATTATTCAAAGCCCTGTAATCAATGCACATGCGCACCGATCCATCCTTCTTCGGTACAAACAATACCGGGGCTCCCCATGGTAAAAAACTCGATCTGATAAACCCCTTATCCTGTAATTCGTCCACCTGCTTCTTCAACTCGACCAGCTCGCTGTTGTTTACTCTATAGACATGCTGCGAAATTGGTTCTGCACCTGGCACCAAGTCTATAGAAAATTCAACATCTTGATCTGGCGGCAATCCTGGCAATTCCTCAGGAAACACATCCAAGAATTCTGCTATCAACGGATGCGGCAACTCCTTGTCTTCCACCATAGCTCCACAAATAATGCCTTCTTCCTGCTCCGCAGCTCCTCTAGCAAACTCGAACTCTGGCTCTCCTGGCGAACCAAACAAAACTCTACCTCCTCTACAGTCTATGCTAGCACGGTGCCTACTCAACCAATCCATCCCAAGTACATTGTCGTAGCTCGGAAGTGGCATTATAAGTAGACACGCACTCAAATCCTGGCCTCCCAGAGTAACTCTCCGATCTTTGCAAATATCATTAACCAGGATAATACCTCCCCCGGTCATGATCTTGCAAGTCCTAAGCAAAGACTCAGCTACCAAACCATGCTTCAGAGCAAAAGAAACAGATACAAAACTATGGGAAGCACCACTATCAAACAAAGCTAAAGCTGGAATGGAATCAAGAAGAATAGAACCTGCGATGACATCTCCGGTGGGTTCCTCCTCTTCGACGGTTATAGCAAACGCTCGTCCTTGTCGAGCACCTCCCTGTTGTTGATGCTGGACAAAACGCTGCTGCTGTGTCGGAAGCGGTCCCCTCGGCTGTGCTGCAGGTGGTCTCGTCTGTGTCCTCGGAGCTGGAGCTGCTCCCTGAACTGTACGACGAGGACACTCCCTCGATTGATGCCCTTCAGTACCATAATACAAACAAACTCCTAGCCTCCTCCTGCAAACTTTCCAGATGTGGCTGGACTTCTTGCAGAAGTTGCATGGAGCTTGCTGTAACTGTCTCTGCTGCTGAGGTACCTGGAGAAAAGGCGCTCTAGCTGGAGTCTGGTTCTGCTGTGGCTGCTGGAATGGTCTGGACTGGAAATGAGGACGTTTGGCAGATACTGCACTGCCGTTGGCCCCCAAAAAAGAATCACGGTCTCTCTTGGTCTTCAAACCCAGATCCCGCTCAACCTTGCGTGCCTCCGCAAGTATCTCCGAGTATGTCTCATAAAGAGACTGAATGAGGATCAATATGGCACAAGATGTAAGACATCAAGGAAAGGATAGTTTAAGGGATCAAGTATCAATGTCAAAGGAGAATAGTTGAATCAAAAGAATTTTCCTATATGTGATTGAGTATCTCAGCCTATATCCTATATCCTATCGCAGGCTCGCAGTAATACAACTAAATTGTCGCACTACCACGACATCACATACTTGTGAAGCTAGACCTGCATGGGCCACCACCAAAAACGTGTCACGACCCGTACCCGGTGTAAGGATACTAGCCGGAAACAACGCCCAGCCTACGCCGTAGAATCGACGGTAGAACGCTGTCTAGATAGTCTATCTAAAGTAATTAACCACCAATAATGGTAGAATACTCAATCATAGAACTAAGATAGAATAAGCACGAAACAGATAAGAATAGAATAGTCATCATACAACTCATGAGTTTAAAATAATACATCAATGAGTCTGAAGAGTAACAAAAATAAGCTGGAGACAAATCCAGTACAAAAGAATACTATCATATTTTCTCAGCTTGGCATAAAGCCTCTCTCTCCCCAGAGTCTCTAACACTAGTCTTAAGTGCTCTTCGTGCTCCTCGTGGCTCTTTGAATACACCAAGATGTCGTCAATGAAGACTACCATGAACTGGTCTAGGTATTGGTGGAAGACTCTATTCATCAAGTTCATAAATACAGCAGGCGCATTCGTCAATCGAAAAGGCATCACTAAGAACTCGTAGTGACCATAACGAGTCATGAATGGTGTCTTTTGAATGCTGCACTGCCAGGCAATACTACTTCTATACCCATCTCTTGAAGATCTTCTAAAATCTCTCGCTGTATTGTGAGAAAATAATCTCCTGCTCTCCGGCTCGAGGTATCTGCTACCATATTGTCCTTCCCAGATAATACTGATAGTCAAGATCATAGTTTGTCATTAGCTCCAATAATCTTCTTTGACTCATGTTAAGATCCTTCTAGTTAAAGACATACTTCAAACTCTTGTGATCTGTATAAATCTCTACTCAATCTCCATAAAGGTAATGTCTCCCAAGTTTGAGTGCAAAAACAACTGCCGCTAACTCCAAGTCGTGCGTTGGATAATTTTTTTCATGATCCCGAAGCTGCCGGGACACATAAGCTATAACCTTTCCATCTAGTATTAGAACTGTCACAACCCGTACCCGGTATAAGGATACTAGCCGGAAATAACGCCCAGCCTACGCCGCAGAATCGGCGGTAGAACGTTGTCTAGATAGTCTATCTAAAGTAATGAACCACCAATAATAATATAATACTCAATCACAGAACTAAGATAGAATGAGCACGAATCAGATAAGAATAGAATAGTAATCATACAACTTATGAGTTTAAAATAATACATCAATGAGTCTGAAGAGTAACAAAAATAAGCTGGAGACAAATCCAGTACAAAAGAATACTATCATACTACAAAGCTACACTCCAGGGTCAACTGTCTCAGTTGGGATAAGTCCCTCTTGAGCCAGGGTCTCCGAATCTAAACCTACAATATCCTAGGGTCCCTAATAGGTAGGGTACTCCTCAGTGTCATCTGGAAAAATATATCCAGTCAGGAAAGGAGCAGAGTACATCTCTAACAGCAGTTCTAATCCATGATAAAAACTATGTAACAGTAAATAGCTGTGGATAAACAAGATGCACAAAATAGATACAAGAGATATATTGACAATAAGGAAATACTGGAAAAAAATACAATAATGAACAATATGCCAATGAAACAATAATACTAATGACTAAGTGTGTGAGTACTAGCTTAACATGTGATCGGCTTGGGCAAGATACAATGCGGCCTGGCTAATCATACGTGCGGTGCATGATCAACACTATTCGCTTACCAATACTTTATTCAATAGGGATTTGATCACATATCTATACTAATACTCCCCACCCCCAACTGGTATAATAGATCCAACCACGGTATGCTATGGCACTAGATTCCCCAAGAAGAGAGCGACTCCTCTCGAAAATCGATGTCTGTACATGTACAAGATAACCAATAAAACAATACTTGCACCATATACACCATATACCAAGGAATAACATCTCATTACGAGATCCGGATATACCAATCCGTGTAACCATAGTGTCAAGAGAAACATGTATATCTACACTAGATACAACGAACATAGAGGATATCATAAATAAGAAACTATCAGAGAATGTACTCGCCTGAAGTCCAATAAAAAGTCTCACAGATGTCTGACTCGGTGCCTCGAAGACCTAGATATGGAATACCACATTAAAATAAGGTCCCGAAAAGAGAACAAGTCAAACTAGTCAACTTCTAGGTCAATAAATAAATTCTAAGTCAAAAGTCAACTATGGTCAACTCTAAAGTCAACTAAAGTCAACTAAAGTCAAACATGGGCAAACCAAGGTCAACCTCACAAGAAATCTATATAAATAATATAGAATAAAATACAATAATTTAGGAATCAAAATTAGATCCCAAATTGGTACCCACACAAAGTATACTAATAATACAATTAATGCACACTCTAAATAATGTATATACAAACCAATATTTATACAAATAAAATAATATATTATTATTAGTATTATACCTCACAAAAACACCTATATATATACATATATAAAACAATTTAATAAATATATATACTTATATATATATACACATAAACTTTACATAATCAAATACTAATAGTTACAAAACACATTGCACATATTAATGTACATATTTTACAATGCTAGAAGCACACATAAAAATACATTCATTAATATACAAATAATTATATAATAATTATAAATAATATAATTATACATTTAAATATATAAATATATTTTATAAAATATTTATGTATAATTTATGTTATTAACATAAGTACATATATAATTGCATTCAAGAAAGCTACATACATATATATATTTATACACCATATTAGAACACATAGAAATATCTATAGATCTATGCTATAATAAATACCATAATAAATACACTAAAATAATATATAATATCTATATATTTACCAATTATAAATGAAGAATTTAAAGCATAAATAATTAGATCTACACATAAACACACCAAATTGGAAAGTTTCACACCGTATTCCACTAGATCTAGGATACGCATGTGACACGAGTCCAACACACAACCAAATATACCCCGAAGGACACAAACAAGTCACAAATAATATTTAAGAATAAATCAAAGTGTCAAAAGTAGATCTATGTGTCCGTGTCAAAATACGACATGTACAAAGCCCCGTGTCGGAGGGAAAACCCCCAAAATGACACGTATCACCAAATAGTTGGGATACGAATCACATGTACCCAAATATGGACACGACACAAGCCCCAAACACATAAGCACATGCCCAATTGATCTATAGGATTAATTGACACATACAACAAAATATAAATTCGGAATTCCAACAAAATTGACACAAAAAGCACCATAACTTTCTCCATGGGTCTCCTATGAACATAAAACAAAGTCCTATGGGTAGTACATACATATGGGTTGATTTTACATGATTAAATCTCAGATTTAGAAGCTATTTTAATGGGAAAAACTTAATTATACCTATTGGGAGATGGATTCCCAATGAAACCTCCAATTGAGATGAACTAGCTTCCAAATTGTAGATCCTTGCTTCTCTTTGTAGATCCTTGCTTCCTCCTTCTAGATCCTTTCTTCTCAACTTTCTAATGGTGAATTGGGAAGAATTTGGAATGAATTTGATGGGAAATTGGAAAAGGAATGGAGGGAATTTGGGAGTAGAAAATTCTAGATCTATATTTGGAATGAGAATGAGAGGAGAGAGAAATTTCCCCCCTCTTTTAATAGGCCGGCCTTGCCCCTCTCCCAAGAAATTATAAAATATCCAATGTACCCCTTGGGGCCTCTCATGAAGAAATAATTAAGGAAGAAAGCTTCTAGTCTAATCACTTAATTAATTTAATCCATCTCCTTAACCATGGGCTTTCTAAATGGGCCAAGTCTAACTATTTAATTCATGTTGGTCCATGGGTCCAAACTAAACTAGTTGGATCTACTAAAATAAGTCTAAAATAATTAAATAACATCCAACAATAATTAAATAATACAACAAAAATTATTTACCATGCACAATATTTATTTAAATAGAAAATTACTAAAATACCCTTTTTCCTAAAATGTGGTAGTGACAAGAACGAAACCCAGTCCCTTGCCGGATGCATCACAATAAACTGTGAATCCACATGTCCTGTCTAGAAGTGTCCAAATAGGTATTGTGATCAATTTCTGCTTAAACTTCTCGAAAGAGGTCTGACATGCATCTGTCCAATCAAAGCGCACATCCTTCCGTGTCTGCAGGCAAAAACTCTAGCAAAGTTTGCCATAAATCATCGATAATATCCAGCTAATCCTAGGAAACTACGAACTTCTACAACTGTCCTGGGTACTGGCCATGTCTCAACGGCTTCTATCTTCTTGAATCTACCTCCACTCCACCTCTGGCAATGATGTGGCCCAAGTAGGAAATACGATCAAGCCAGAACTCGCATTGGCTAAACTTTGCATATAACTTATGCTCTCTGAGAATTTAAAGAACGGTTCGAAGATGCTGCTCGTGCTCTGCTTCATTCCGACTGTACACCAAGATGTCTTCGATGAACACTATCACAAATTTTTCTAGGTAAGGCATAAAAATATAATTTATGAGACCATAAATACTGCTGGCATATTGGTTGCTCCAAAAGGCATCACTAAAAACTTTTAATGGCTATATCTTGATCTGAACAGCATCTTGGGTATATCTTGCTTTCTGACTCCGATCTGATGATTTCCAGACTGTAAATTAATCTTTAAAAATACGGTCTCTTCACTAAGCTGGTCAAATAAGTCATCTATCCAAGGAAATGGATACTTATTCTTGATGGTTATCGCATTGAGGGTACGATAATCAACATATAATCGTGATGTGCCATCCTTCTTCTTCACAAGTAGCATCGAAGCTCTCCAAGATGTTCCACTAGCACTGATGAATCCCTTGGTTTTCAATTCTTCAATCATTCGGTACAAGACTTCTAAATCTGAAGGCACCATCCTATAGACTCTCTCTGATATTGGGACTGTCACGGGAAGCAGATCGATGGTAAATTTAATTTCTCTTTCTGGTGGATGCCCAAAAGTTTTTCTGGAAATACATCTGGGAATTCACTAATAACTCTGGGAAATCATACTTCTTCTGCTACTGCCATTCTCAATATTGCTGGTAATGACTCTGTCTCGCCTCTAGAAAATAAGATTTCTTTTTCTTGGGGAATAGGGAAGATAACCTTGCCAGCATGGCAATCTATCGTCGCATACCGAGCACTTAACCAATTTATGCCTAAGATGACATCATAATCTCCTATAGAAAATTCTATCAATCTAGTAGGAAATTTTTGCCTGCAGACTATGACTCGGCACGATACATAAACTCTATCGACTGCTATGATATTGTTACCAGTAAGTATATTGAGTCTTACTGATAAGGATTTGGGTTCCAAACCAACTCGTGTCATAAATTGTGCAGACAAAAAAGAGTGTGATTAACCTGAGTCAAACAATAATAAAGTTGAATAAGAGTTAATAAGAATGGTACATGCCACTACTTTACCTGAAGCTATCTGCTATTTCACAGTGAGTGACATTGCCTAACCTCGTCCTCTCTGTGCTGGTCCTCTCTGCTCTGAACCTCCTTGCCTGACCTGTGCTTGATCTTGGGCCTACACATACTGTTGTTGCCTTTCTTGCTGGTATACTTGAGATAGAGTTGGCGAAGGCCTCTGACCCTAGTTCTGCGGAGCTAGCACTAGAGCCCTATACTGTAGTCCTACGGGGAAAGACGATGATGAACTGGCTCTGTATGGACAAGATCCTATTTTGTGTCATGGAGCTTCACAGGCTAAATACAATCATTGTACTCTGCGATACTCAAAAAATATGTGCCCAAGTTTCCTACAATGAGAATACCCTACTGAAGAAGATGTCCTCTGCCGCTGCGGTCGGGTTGGTGCCATTTGCTGGGCTGAGGCTGTTGATATGGGCCTCCTCGGAGATCCAATACTTAAGGCCCTAACTACCGGGGCTGGTGTTGAAGACTGGGAGTAAAACCTTTCTGAGGTGTGGGTCATCTTCCTTCCTCCAGTTCTATCCATAATTGTTTGGGAGGTATAATCATGCCTCCTTATTGCCCGTAATACGACATCGAAAGTTTGCAACTCATGATGTTCTACTGTCAATATGATCTCCAGGTTAAGTTCCCATAATACGGCATCAAAAGTCTGCAACTCATGCTATTCTATTGTCAATATGATCTCCAGGCGAAGTTCTTGCTGGAACCTCCTAGCTCTATCCAATTTTGTCGCCACCAAGGTGGGAGCAAATTGACTTAGTCTGCAGAATTCTGTCGCATAGTCGTCGGTAGTCCTGCCCATCTATTTTAATTTGTTAAACCTTTTCTGAAGATCATAAAGAGATACCACTTCAAAGTACCTCATCTGGAACCTCTCGCTGTAGACGGCCCAAGGGACGGGTATTGTCAGAGAAATTATCTGTGCTGCCTACCAGTCTCGGGTCAAGTCTAGTAAAAGTAGTCGAACTACTAATACTTGTTCTTTGTCGGGCAATCCTACTGCCTCTAGGATAGCTTCACTGTCCTGAAGCCATGCATCTGAAGAAATCGTATCTTCGGTACCATAAAAAAAAGGGTTGGAGGTGCTTGAAGTTGCTTGCTGAGTTTGGGGCATGATGTCCGCCTCTCTCTAAGGCCTCCTATATTGACTGGGTGAGAGCATTACCCCATCAATCTAGAGATGCTAGTAACTTCCTGATGATCCCTATTAAGCCTGTGTATCACTTTTTGAATTGGGTGGTACTAGCGAGATTGCCACTGTAGGTACAACTTGTGGTTTTGGCTGGACTTGTTGTTCCACATCTTAATCCATACTGGACTCTGCTTTAGAATGTTGTGGTTGAACCGCAAAGAGATGCTGACAGGCCGGTGGTTGTCTTGCTACCGAAAAACTCTAGCTGGCTGATCGGAAGGACGAGGAACAATGTCCCTAAAAGATAGAGAATACTAGGATCAAATCAGAAGGACATGATAGATCGAGGATCAAAACATATGTTGAATTAATATTTCTAGGATACAAATTTGAAGTTGGAGGAGATCATGGAGTAGAATGATTGAGATATTTAAACAATGATAAAACCCTACACTTCTAAATTTTTAGACCTACATAGGCCACCACTTAAACCGTGTCACATCCCAGAACCATAATACTGGAGAGAGGGGGCGGACAAAGCCAGCTACGTACACCAGAGTACTCTATATCCTAAGATACGATCAAGGCTGTCTAGACATGTAAGGGTTTACTCTACAATCCAACAAGCATTCCTGGGTCAAGGGTCCTAGTTGTCTTAATCTCAAGCAAGCAACAAGTTACAAGAAGCATAATCACCAAACATATAATAGTAAGGCATCCCAAACTATACATATATAAATAATAATGAAGCTAGTTACCAAAATGAAGAACTAGCAAAATAGAATATTATATGATCAACCCTAGCTATAGTCAAGAATATACTTTACATGTAGGCCCGCAGGCTAGAATATGAATCACCAAAACATGAGCTAAACACGTGCTAGGTGGTTAAATGCCTCAAAAGTATAGAACAAGATAAGGTGGGTGGTGAAGAAGAAATCCACTCAACTCCTCGGGTGGCCTTGGTGTTCACTATTTGGAGGAAGGAAGTATGAAAGATCCTGTGGTGTTGCTCCAAAATCTGGCAATACAAAATCAGTGGGGTCAGACCCCAAAAATAACAAGTACCACAAATGAGCCAACTTAGGAACTAAAACTATCATCTAAACATTCAATAACATAAGGAAATTTAAATAAGAGTAATATATAAATAATTATTTTAAGCAGTTTCAGAAATCAGTAACGGGTACAGTTTAGGATTAGTAGCTGGATGATCCAAGAAAAGACAAGAAAAGAAAATATGCAATCACGACCAATAATGACCTATGACTTACTACCCTTAACTAACTAGGGTTATCACAATCATGGTTACTAACAAATGCAGTTGAGATTCTATACAGCCACATGCCCTATAGACTATTCGGGTTATACAGACGTAAGAATACAAGTAGATTGTAACACTTGACGGTGTGCTGGAAGTGTGCGCCTCTCGACGGAAAGCTCCAAATCTATCAGGTGTCGCTGGGATACCGAGATTGTATGTAGCCATAAAATCTTTCTAGATTCTTCTAGATAATTATTCTAGTTATTAACTTAGGCAAGTTATCAAGGATTCCTGACCGTGGTGCTCAGGAATTTGCCTTAGACATGATGCAAGATTGGATAATAGCTTGATAAGTAAAATTACGACAGGGACAAGCAGGCAACCACGAGAATTTATCTTATCAGTACAAGCACTTCAATTACGGAGATTCTAGCATGTCCAGAGTGAGCTACGTTGAACCACTATCTGGTTTATCCATATATGTCAGGTATCTGGAGTCAGGGATCAGGTTCATTCAGTACAAGTCAGGTGCCAGGAGTTCTTGGTTTAACAGTGCAATTACATTCCATGTTCTAGTAAGTATAGCATCCAGGTTATAAGCAATTTAGAAATAACATGCATCATATGAATTTAACTAATTGGGCCAAGCACAAGGAGTAAATAATCCAAAAGAGAACATATAACAAAGGAAAACTTTCTACTAGAAGTGCTAGAAGTGCATGAGATGAGCTGGCCGTACGCAAGAAACTGGCTGCATACAAAAAGTTGGCCGCATACATGAAACTGGTCACATGCATGAAGGTGGCCGCATAGGTCATAACAAGGTCCACTCCTCGGGACAAGGGTTGAGTGACAGTGAATAAACACAAGGTCATGAAAGTGACTGAATTGACTGGCCAATAAAGCGTTCAAGGGAAGTGACCGATATGACTGGCCAATAAAGCGTGCCAGGAAAGGAAAAGACAAAATTAGAAGAAACAGTGCCAAGGCGGCCCTGAGTCATACATTAGAGGAAAAGGGGAATGCATAGCTCAGGGTCGCATGCTCCTCTAGGCCACATGGAATCAGGAACTTAGAGAAATTTCTTTCATTCATGTTTCATGCGTTTGGCCATGGGGCGCATGTACAGATTCAGTCATACGTCCAACAAGAAGGCCGCATGTTGAGTTTGGAGCGAAGAGTCCAGATCGCATGTAACTCTTTCGTCCCAGAACAACAGCCATAGAAAAGCGCTAAGTCTGAAATCTAGTTCCTCCATGAAATCCTCGTTTTCAACCCAAATCCAGAGAAGTAAAGTTCTAAACCACTTGAAATCAGATGCTCTCTCACATAGAACACCTAGTTTTGGAAAACAACAAGTTTTAAGAGATCAAAACCATTAAAACTTAAGAATGCAGATCTAGTCCAACCAAGCTATCAAAACCAAAATTACTAAGAAGTAAACATGTAGAGGAGTTCATAGAACACAATAAAGACTAATAAAATACAAGAGATCCACAATAATGTAAAAGTGCAAGTTCTTCCTCACTGGAAAGATATACTTGCCTAAAACTACCACTAACTACTACCACTAGTACCACTACTACCAAGGAAAAAGGGACCGACCCAGGCTGCTCTCGGCTAAGGAGGAGGGGAGAGGAAAGGAAAAGAAAATAAAAAGAGAAAAAAGTAAAAGAATGGGGAAGAGAGAGAAAGAGAGGGGTTATATATAAAGAGTGGTTAATACTATTCAAAAATCTAGAAATTATATGAGAACAGCTAGATAAATCCAGAAAAATATACGGAAAGCAATATACAGCAATAACACACATATACAAGATATGAACATAAAAAATATGCGATAGTTAGACAAGTCTCACATGATCCTTATGCGGCCTGGAAGCTTTGTCGCTTAAACAACCAGCATGCGTCTATCGTGTTGGATTCATGACTGACCATTACACAAAGTATTCTGGAGCTAAGTGATAGAACTTTTTGTGTTTTGTTTGTTGGACGAATGAGAAATTCGCTAAGTCCAAATAGCATATGTGGCCGAGTGACTTCATATGCGGCAAGCAGAGTATGCAACCACTTTCCTTAGATGCATGACTCTGAACCTTTGGCACATATTTCTATAAATTTTGTCCTTTCTCTCTGATACACTTTATTGTATGTCACATCAGTTACATCAATTATTTTATGTTACTTCACTAACACTTTATTTATTGGCCGTCACTTTGACACTTGTCCTAAGGAGTAGACTTTAACCCTTATCATGCGGCCTGGAATTCATATGCAGCCAAGTGGTTCATGCGGCCTATAGATATATGCGGCCAGAACTTCCCATGCGGCTTAGAGACCCATGTGGTCTTGATTATTTTGATTGAATATTTTTCTTATTCCTTATGGTTTATAATTGGGTTAATGCTTGTGTTATGATTCTAAAAAAGAATGGATTTAGTAACCAGACCTCATATCAGACATGACCATTAGCTAAGATTGGCTATGAACATGGCATAAGTTGAACTGAGATTTTATTATGAACTAGACTAAGTGGATTATGACTAACCGGATATGTGTATGACAAAAATTTTGTGTTACAATATGATATTGATTCATTTGACACAATGTATAATTGGTAATTGGACTCGAATAATGTATTCATGCTGATACAAATTATTACCTAAAAATATATATGATCGGATATGTGCCGAGGTGAGAAATACCGTGTCATGTGTTAAGTAATTTATATTTGGGGTATACATCGAGAATGCCTCCAAATTCCTTAACGCGTGATATTATAAATTATATTTTTTTCCTAGCACGAGCATGATATACGAGTCAACTACCAAAGCGTGCCTAGGATTTTGATTGACTGAATCTTGCATACACGCTCTGGTGAATCCAGACCGAACTTCCATGGATTCGTATCTAGCATGCTCGTACTTTGTACATCATCTTAAGGAAAATTCTCATGTGACCATACCTTGAGATTTTGAACACAATATAGGTCTAATTTGGTAACTAAAAATTTGTAGTAAAATTTTGAGGAAACAGTATTACTAGATCATGCCAACTAACCTTCCCACAGAGATTTATTCTTAGTGTGTTGTGGGCTGACCACCACAGATACTGTATATCATCTGCCTTAGTGGAGTACAATATCTGACCTATTATTATGCTGAGCCACTATTTCATTATAGGAACATTGGAACCGCTAATATCGTATTTTTAGCGCAGTGGCCCTACGGGAAACTGGTGCATCACGTGTAATATCTGTTTTATTCATTTATTGGCTAGGTTAGCTCATGTTCGACAAATGTGTGATCTAAGGATACCTATTATGGATTATTTATTGGATAACCTCAGATCCCACAAATAGCAAGCTATACAAATGATTGCACGATATAAAGAAAATAGACTTGATTGTATTATTCGGTTAGTAGGCTTGGGAAATTGAATATCATAGTGTGATGGTTCAATCCTTGTCCATATTTGCTTATAGGGTTGGGCCTTTATGCTAGGGTATACCATGGACCTAAGTTACGACACTGAACCTATGTATAATTATATAATTATTTCTTGGGTTTTTGTTTCTCTATTTCGTGATTACTTTGTGGTACTTGCTATTTGAGGTCTAACTCTACTTGTTTTGCATGGCCAGGTTTTGAGCCAGCACCCGAGGATCTAACATACTATCCCCAACTCATGGCGCATAGAAGGAACATGGTCGTAGTGGATAACGAGTAGGTTTTTTACTTTCTTGCTCGTCATTGTATATTTACTTATTTTGGGAGTTTAACTACCAGCGCCTTTTAGCCGACACGTCTTGACATTAGTCTCCTTATATGATTATATTAAATTAGACTACAGATGATCATTATCATGTACTTTTGCTACTCTTTCAGTTTCTTATTTTGCACAGATGGTCTCTAGAACATTTTGAGAAAGCTTTTGGGCTGTCTTATTATTATCATATATGCTCTATGTTTACTGTTTCTTATTTGAATGATTGAGACGTAGAACTTCTTGAACCTATAAGACTTGATTGTAGCATGCACCCCCATGTCTTATTACAATTATGATCACCGTACAATGTATAGTATCTTGTACGGGTAGCTGGCCATGTTCGTCTCCGTCCGGTACTATAGAGTGACAAGGTTTGAGTGGTGGCCCATGCAGGTATATTCTTCAGACTTGTGGGGTATCATGGTCATAGGATTCTCCATCAAACATGATCCTTCTTGAAATTCCGAATTCGTTCTCTTCGATAATCAGCTTAAAATTTCCCAAATTTGTTACTTCTTTGTTCTTTCTCGTCCTGTACTTGATTGTTTCTTGTGCTCTTCTTTAGGGCTTCTCCTTTCCCCTATGCTGCAACAACAAGAGAGGCAGATTTGTCAGAGGAACGAGATCCTGTAGAACCCCAACCAAGCGTCCGAGTTGAGCCTACGATAAATATGGCAGAGCAACAGGCTCTAGGTGTTCCCATACCTCCCACAGTGCCGACAATACTGGATACCCCGGCCTTGCTACTGATTATCTGTGGATTATTGGCTGCCCAACAATACTAGATGGTGGTACAACAACAACTATATCAACTTCAAAAACAAGAACATAATGTCCTGTTAAGCTAAGGGTTGCAGACGACCCTAGAACGAGGCAGGAAAACAGATTCTAGAGCATCTGTTAGATTTTGCAGACTAAACCCCAGATATTTTGATGGCACAAAGGACGCAATCACGACGGATAATTGGCTCTAGGATATTGAGACCATTTGGGCAGCAGCTAAGAATCCGGCTGAGGAACTAGTTGGCCTGGTTCGCCTACAACTCTAGGACTTGGCAAAAGATTGGTGGGCCACGATGGAAGAAGAATTGAGGCATCCTATTTCGTGGGATAATTTTAGGACTCGGTTCAGGGCAAAGCAATTAAGATTTTGACTCAGTGTGAGTTGCAGCAAAGGTTCGTTAACCTCAAGTAGACTGGAAGGACAGTAGACGGCTACGTAATAATGTTTTGCCGACTGAGCATGTTTGCTCCAACCATGATGGCAACAGAGTTGGAGATAGCAATGAGGTTCCAGTAGAGACTTTACTTGGAAATCTTAGACATGGTAGAGGTGCATAACTACCAAAATTTTGAGACGGTATTGATAGCAGCAAGGTGGGTTGAGCTTACTTTCTAGCGGATGGCGTCAAGAAGAGTGGATCAGAAGAGGCCTCATGGAAAGAGCAATATAAAGTACACATTGCACGTAGAATAGGCACATGCCCCTTGTAAGGCTACCATGCTTACCAAATCAATAATAACGCATAACACATAGTATCCAGATACTACACTCCACTACTGTTGATGATATATAGTATCCGTTGGTGGCCAGCCTGGCATGCCCGAATTAATTTTTGTTAGGTGG
This sequence comes from Iris macrosiphon, assembly GCA_036927795.1. Taxonomy (NCBI): domain Eukaryota; kingdom Viridiplantae; phylum Streptophyta; class Magnoliopsida; order Asparagales; family Iridaceae; genus Iris; species Iris macrosiphon. Next base: position 91,413,726 of record JAYESA010000012.1, read on the forward strand.
CCGTCATGCACGATCTTGGAATTCTGTTCCCTCCTAATGCTCTACACATTTTAGTTGCCTAGTTAAAACTATTGTAAATTGGAATCTCATATCGTATTACATGATTCTTTACCCTAAATGTCATACTTTGGTACGTATACACTAGGTACGATTCTATATTGTTGCCCAAAGGCCCAATCCAGATCCACCCTAGTGTAATACAATATTTAACGATCATCCTAACCACGCTAGGGTTAATGATCAACTCCAATGTTCGTGCCAGAGAAATCTAGATTATATAATATCACATGTCAAGCAGGATCATGTGATACCTCAGTGCGCAAGTAAACAAAATAGCACACTCAGAGCGTAAACAGGGGTATCAATAGGGATACAAGTAGTCAAGTGAGGATATTAGGTCAATAAGTCAGTCATATGAATTCCTCTTTTAACATTATAGCCTATTGTTCAAGACAGGTATATGATTGATGCCCTTATGGCAAAAGTTTATCCAACAGTCTAGTTAAGCCCATAGCTTTATCAATATATCTTAAGTACTGGATACTATGCATATAATTCTTAGGTATTGTTGTCACTAATCTCATTAGCACTTGTAACTTACTAGGGTCAAGACATAGAATCAAAATAATCAAATAAAAATAATAAAACCAAGCAAAACAACAAAATAAGCAAGACAGGTGCATATGGTCATATGCGTTTATAAGAATATGTACGTATAAGAGGTTGTCGCATTAGAACAATGTCACGGTCCGCACCCGCTTTTTGGATACGAGTACGTGGCCAAGCCCAGCCTACGCCACAGCATCGGCGGTAGTATACTGTCTATGATAACAATGGTCCATCAATCCAAATAGATAATATTTAATCACAAATTTAAATCTATTGCTTATTCACAATTTTTACATAGTTTTACAAGATTCTTAATTTATAATTAAATCATAACTCTGAAACAAACTAGCTAAACATCAAATCCAAAGAAGTTGCTAAACTATCTAAATTCTAATATTAGCCTCCACAAGCATCTCGAACTCTAACCAATTCCAATGAGCAAGATAGCAAGTCACCTAAAAATATTTACCCAGTCAGGATGGAACGAGTACAACCCAATAGCAGTTCTACTTAATTGATAAGTACTATAAACAGTAAATAGTTATGAAATACTTGATGAGCATATAATAATGGAATAAGGTACATCATAGAGGAATAGTTAAATAAAGAAATAATGAAAGACAAAAAAGAAGAACAGAGAAGCATATAAAGACAAACAAATATGTGAACTAGAAAACCTGTCATGCAAGTGTACAATCAACAAGTATAGATTAATCTAGAATGACTGCATCTACCTAGTATTTTGAAATACCAAGTTGGCATATGAACGACTAGGGGGTAATATCCGTCAAACCATACGTGTCGTGTGTGGCTGCTATTATTCCAGAAAGACCATGGGATGTAAAGGGTAGTTCACACGTCTCCTAGGTATTTTCTCGTTCGACTAGTACTCATGGATCCAAGTCCAGACACGAATAATCTCAATAGTCCAGAAGATGTCAACAGGCCAGAAAATATATTATTCCAGTAATTCATTAGTCCAGAAAAAGTTAATAGGCCTGAAAATCCGTATCTCACGAAAATGAATCCATACAATTCCAATCTGTGTATACATCGTGTCAGAAATTAGGTAAAATTATACTATAAATATGCATCATAGAAAATATCAAATAATAAAAACTATCAGAGAATGTACTCGCCGGTGGTCCTTAGCTGGTACGAGTCAGAATCCAAGTCAAAGTCCAAATAGCCTATATATTACGAATTTATCATGTAAAAAAATATTTTATTTAATTTATTTAATTCTGGAATAATTACTCTAAAATCCTATTTTAATCTTATTATTCTGATTTTTAGGTTAATTCCTAAATTTTGTCCAAAGAAACTGAATTTTATCACTCGAGACTCATGGCCTGCAAATCGAGGTAATCTGTTGACCTAAAAGTCAACAGATGCAAACTTGACTTTCATGCATGGTTTCCTGTAGATTTCACTGTCATAAATATGCTGGAATTTATGGCACATCCAGATTCAAATTCGTTTGGAAATTATTGCACATACAAAATCGTATTATATAACGGTGGTTGATTGTTAACCTAGAAGTTTTACAGAATTAATAGCATCAAAATATTTTGTATTAAATCCTGGGAAAAACATATGTCAATGATCTTGACATTAACTTTTCGAAACTTCAAACGGTTCATGATTCTGATTCCTGGTTCTCCCAAAATCATAAAAATACTGAGACACATCTATTTTGGACATGTTGTTCTCTACGAATTTTCTAGAATTTAATATTCAGAATTTTGTGAAACAATTTACATATTTATATAAATAACCTCAATACAGTTATAACGCAAGAAACTGGGCCATATTTGGAGTCCGGAGCTATGAGTAACGGCTTCTGAAAGATGAAGAAAACCCTAGATGACAATTCCCCAAAATCGGCTAAAAGGAAACCCTAGAAACTATAAACTAAATACTATATATATATGTAGGAGAGAGAGAGCAGCCACGGCTTAGAGTGCTCCATGTGGCAGCAATCCGCTGCTGCTCGCTCGGATCGAACGACCAGGATTCAACCCGGCTTGGCTCGACTGAGTACGAGTCGGACTAGTACGCGGCTCGGCTCGGCTCGACTCGCGGTCGGCTCGGTTGCACCCGCACCAACGCCTACGGTCGCTGACAGGCGGGCCCCTCCCAGTTTGCTGTGGGAGGATGATGGGTGGGCCCCTGTTGGCTGACTGGGCAGAATATGGGTTTTTTTTTCAGAAAATAGTTTTTAATTCAGTTTTTCATAATTAACTCAAAATAAATGCTAAAAATAATCAGAAAATACCCAAAAAATTCTAGAAAATATATTTGATTCTTTAGAACTTAAAATAAAAGTTTTTGACATTTTTAATTATGTTTGTCAATAAATTAAATTCTTAAAAGTCTTAGAAAATTATTGTTACTAGTTTTTAATTAACCAAAAAATTGTGGAAAAATTCCAATAGCCCCAAATTAACCTAATAACAACATTTAAGCAAGAATTTCAGGATACGGAGGTTAAAAGTCTACCCACCTTAAAAAAAAATTTGTCCTTAAAATTTAAAATCCTCAATAGTTTTTTTGTTTTTTTTACCATCAAAATTTAAATTCATCAAACTATATAATAATGAAGTAAATCCATATTGTAATTTCATAATTTTTTTTTCAAAATTCTAAAAATATTATATTCCTAAAAATCTTCAAAATTAAAATCAAATTCCATTCTTATCACAATCTCCTCCAAATTTTTTAGTTAATAACTAAATGCTCAACAAATTTAATATCCAATACTCTAATTAAATCCAATCAATGCACATTTATGAAATTTAAAATCTCATCCCAAAAATTTGAATTCAAACACTAATCCATTAATAATTTTACTCCTAGTTCTTTTTCGACACAATACTCAAACAATATAATAGTTAAGAAATCTTCAAATGTAACATTGAAAATATAAATTTTAAATTTATATCTTATAGTCAAATAAATATAATGATAATGTTCTTAAATTTTTCAAAATTTAATGACAAATTCAATCAAATCCTAATGTTCATAAAAATCTGTGCTTTAAAAAAATTGTCAATTCTGACATATTAAATTCTCAACACTTTGTTTAAATTAATGTTTATATTCAAAATTTTGAATTTTTTTCCTGCCACCATCAAAATTTAAGCAATATAATAATGAAGTCAAACCACTACTATAATCATGAAATCAAACCACTATTGTTATTTAACAAAGTCCTTAAAAATTAACTTCTTCCACACAACTTAAAATTTTAAAGTAAATATTCAAAATTTGAATTGATCTTCAAAATTTAAAATTTAATAGCAATTTTCTCTTAAATCAGTTTTACAAGTCATAATTCTTAAATATAATCTAACATTATTTCTTTAAAATTTAAATCTCATTTATAATTGCCTTCAAAAATTAATAATTAAATTATTCAAATTTAATCTCATATCCAAACTTAAAAATTAAATCCAATCTTGAAGTTAAAATTTTTTTTTCATCCTTAAAAATTGGAATATTATATTGTAGTCATTTCTCATAATAATTTGATTTGTCCCCATAGCCATAATTTGTTTTGTCCTCACTACTATTAGGATTACTTGCACTATTACTTCCAAATGATTTTTTATCCATATTAACTTATACGCCAATCTAATATTATCACACAAGGTACTTACTGTTACTAGCACATTACTCAACTAATCCCTGATATAGAAACACTAGCATTCTTGATATAGTAACACTAGCTTCCTCACTATACAACATATGTCCTTAATGTTCTAGGACACTCGCTTCATCATTAGATCACCTCATCACACTCACTAGAACTCATGATCACTTGCACTTTCTATAATACACATGTTTTACTTCACTCTCAAAGGCTGGCATATGGTTCTATATCTCGATTGATGTATACATATTTTTCTTTAAACCTTTTATAGACTAATACACTAATCAGTGATACACTACATATCTTCCATGACCAATCTTGATATTTCTCAACCCATCACACACCATTATAATTTCTAAAAATCAGGCTTCCACTTTCATGAACTTCCACACTGAAACTCACCACCCACTGTGCATCCTGCATACAATTTCTAGACACTTCCTTCACCTATTGCTCCCAATACATCACTGGCCTCAATATCAGGTGATATACCTATCATTAGTTATATACTGGTACACTCATATCTACTCACATCAAGGCTCTACTTCTAAGCTAAAGAATGATGGAACAAATCCTACAGTAACATGAGTGGATAAGTATTGAGATGATTCTTTAAGAACCAATTTAAGATACAACCTGATAATTATACACATTTATCCAAAATTATGACACTCGGAATCCTCGCCATGCTAGTAAGCATAGCTGCGACAAACAATAGGTTCCATAACTAAGGTATGCAACTCTATAATCATATCATCTAGAATCCTCACCCTACCAACCGGTATGGCTGCGAGAAACTCTAAATTTTTTAACTAAGATATGTACATCCGAAGTCAGGTTCCTATGTTTTTGCTACGAGAGCTAATATGACTGCGATAAACTCTAGGCTGCATAACCAAAGTAGATATTTACCCTTTCTCACTGTCCTCATCAACATATGTCATCAGATGATACCATAATTTAGTCCGTAAAATTCATCTTGATATGAAATCAAACTCAACAATGATACCAAAAATTAAATTTAACAACCGATCACCAAGAATCAGATTAATAACAAGAAGTGAGAACGGACGAAAACAAGAAAAAAGATTTGAATTGGAATTTATAATAAGATTCTCAAAGGTAGTCCCAGGAATCTCTCAAAAATTTGTGATTGAGTATCCCTCTCTCATCCTAGCATCCTATATCCTATATCCTATCGCAGGCTCGCAGTAGTACAACTAAGTCATCACATTACCACGATATCGCACAACTTGTGAAGCTTGACCTGCGTAAATATCGATTCATGATTCAATCCTAAAAATTTAAAAGTTAATTCCAATCTTCAAAGTAAATTCTACTAATTTATATTTTATGAATAAATTAAAAAAATTTCAAAGTCTCATCTTCAAAATTTGAATTTCAAATCTACTCCATCTATCTTATCCCTCGAACAAATCTAAATTTAAATTCAAATTAAGTCCTTAAAAGTCGAATTCAACAAGTTATCAAATCACCACGCCGGTTTAGAATTCCTCCCTAACGGTCGCTTCCTTTTTTCGTGTCTTTGTATTGTTATTCTTTTGGTCTAACTCAACCCATAAACTAAATCTCAACGTTATATTGAACTCCTAACACTCAAATTCTCAACATTATCCTTGAAGTTCTCGAATTATATCTAAAAAATTTCAAGATTATCCATAATTTCAAAACTTTCAACATTATACTCAATATTTTTCTCTCAATAATCAAATATGACAACTTCTACCCACCTTATAATTTTATCCTTAAAAATTAAATCCTCAAATTTTAACTCTTAAAAAAATTAAATAAAATGTATCATACCTTCCTAAAATAAATTAAATATTCAATTAATAAAATAAAATTTTATTCACTTCCAGAAATCTTTATAGCTTAACTATATTTTTTTAATTGGTCTTTAATCTTCAAAAATTATAAATCCATAAAATCTCAACTCTTCAAATTTCTGAAAACTTAAAATTTAATTTCAAAATTTCAAAATATAAATTTAAATCCACATCATGTATGCTAATAGCTCTAATGTTAATCCTTTGGAATTTCTCAAAAGAATAAATTAAATAACCAATACTCTAAAATTTTAAATTAAATCTTCAAAATTTAAAATCTTCAAACTTAAACTTAAATCTGCTATATCAATCTTCAAAAATCTAAAATTCAATAAATCTCCAACTTCTTATCTATATCCTCGTTTACGTTGTAAGCTAATTTTTTTCTAAAAAAGAATTTAACCTTATTTTTGCAAGAAAATTATAATCATCAAACTAGATAAAAATTTAAATCTTAGAGCACAGAATAATAATAATAATTCTTAGCTTCAATAATTGATTAACCCCAAAGAAATAATTCGTCAATCGAGAATTCTACCCGCACCTTTGGTCACTCCTACTTATCAAAATACCATAATATATAATACTTAATTTTCTCAAATTTATCTACTAGAGTTTACCTAAAAGTTCAATATGTATATCTATTTTAATCACGTAGCCTATTTAACTACCCAAGCAATAAAATTAAAATAAGTCCTTCCAATTGTATACCTAGTCCTAGCCATTCACCTAAATTCAAATCAATCCTAATTATGAATGAGCATCTCCTAGTCGCAGGCTCACAGCTAGTACTACTAAGTTGAAGTACTAACCATGACATCACACTTGATGCAAAGACGGACCTGCATGGGCCACCATAAAAAATTTGTCACGACCCGCACCTGCTTTTCCGATACGAGTATGTGGTCAAGCCCAACCTACGTCGCAACATCGACGGTAGTACACTGTCAATGATAACAATGGTCCATCAATCCAAATAGGTAATATTTAATTACAAATTCAAATCTATTGCTCATTCATAATATTTACATAGCTTTACATGATTCTTAATTTATAATTAAATCGTAACTCGGGAACAAACCTGCTAAACATCAAATCCAAAGAAGTTGCTAAACTATCTAAATTCTAATATTAGCCTCCACAAGCATCTCGATCTCCAACCAAATCCAATGAGCAAGATAGCAAGTCACCTAAAAATGTTTATCCAGTCATGATGGAACGAGTACAACCAAGTAGCAGTTCCAGTTAATTGACAAGTATTATGAACAGTAAATAGTTATAAAATACTTGATGAGCATGTAATAATGGAATAAGGTACATCATAGAGGAATAGTTAAATAAAGAAATAATGAAAGACAAGAAAGAAGAACAGAGAAGCATGTAAAGACAGACAAATATGTGAACTAGAAAACCTGTCATGCAAGTATACAATCAGCAAGTATAGATTAATCCAGAATGACTGCATCTAACTAGTATTTTGAAATACCAAGTTGACATGTGAATGACTAGGGGTAATATACGGTAAACCACACGTGTCGTGTGTGGCTGCCATTATTCCAGAAAGACCATGGGAAAGAAAAGGTAGTTCACACGTCTCCTAGGTATTTTCTCGCCCGACTAGTACTCATGGATCCAAGTCTAGACACGAATAATCTCAATAGTCAAAAATTTGTCAACAGGCCAGAAAATACATTATTCCAGTAATTTATTAGTCCAGAAAAAGTCAATAGACCTGAAAATAGGTATCTCACGAAAATGAATCCATACAATACTAATCCGTGTATCCGTCGTGTTAGAAATCAGGTAAAAAATATTATAAACATGCATAATAGAAAATATCAAATAAAAAAACTATCAGAGAATGTACTCGCCTATGGTCCTTTAGCTGGTATGAGTCAGAATCCAAGTCAAAGTCCAAATAGCCTATGTATTACGAATTTACTATGTCAAAAGATATTTTATTTAATTTATTTAATTATAGAATAACTACTATAAAATCTTATTTTAATCTTATTATTCTAATATTTAGGTTAATTCCTAAATTTAGTCCAAAGAAACTAAATTTTATCAACTCGAGACTCATGGCACACAAATTGAGGCAATCTGTTGACCTAAAAGTTAATCGATGTAAACTCAACTTTCAATCATGGTTTCCTATAGATTTTAGTGTCACAAACATGCTGGAATTTAAGGCTCATCCGAATTTAAATTCATTTGGAAATTATTGTACATATAAAATCGTATTGTGCAATGGTGGTTGATTGTTAACGAAGAAGTTCTGCAGAATTAACAGCACCAAAATATTTCATTTTAAATACAGGGAAAATATATGTCAATGATCTCAATATTAGCTTTTTGAAACTTCTAACGGTTTATTATTCTGATTCCTGGTCCTCCCAAAATCGCAAAAATATCAAGACGCATCTATTTTCTGACATACTGTGCTCTACGAATTTTCTAAAATTTAATATTTAGAATTTTGTGAAACAATTGATATATTTAGAAAACTAACCTCATTACAGTTCTAACACAAGAAACTGGGCCATATTTGGAGTCTGGAGCTATGAGTAATGGCTTTTGGAAGATAAAGGAAATCCTATATGACAATTCTCCAAAATCGACTAAAAGAAAATCCTAGGAACTATAATCTAAATACTATATATATATCGGAGAGAGAGAGAGCAGTCGCGGCTCAGAGTGCTCCATGTGGTAGTAATCCGCTGTTGCCCGCTTGGATTGAACGGCCAAAATTCAACCCGGCTTGGCTCGGCTGAGTCCGAGTCGGATTAGGATGCGGCTAGGCTCGGCTCGGCTCGGCTCGCGGTCGCTCGGCTCGCGGTCGGTTGCACCCGCACCCACGCCTACGGTCGTTGACATGCGGGCCCCACCCCATTTGCTTTGAGAGGTTGACGGGTGGGCCCCTATTGGCTGACTGGGCAGAATAATTACTTTTATGGGTTTTTTTTTCAGAAAATTGTTTTTAATTATGTTTTTTATAATTAACTCAAATAAATGCTAAAAATAATCAAAAAATTCCCAGGAAATTCTAGAAAATATATTTGATTATTTAGAACCTAAAATAAAAGTTTTGGACATTTTTAATTATGTTTGTCACTAAAATAAATTCTTGAAAGTCGTAGAAAATTACTGTTACTAGTTTTAAGTTAACCAAAAAATTGTGGAAAATTTTCAATACCCCCAAATTAACCTAATAACAATAATTAAGCAAAAATTTCAGGATATGGAGGTTACACATAGACGTATAGCAAGGTCTGCTGCATGAAACAACTGTCGCATGAAACAACTACCACATGGAAAACCTGTCGTATGACAAAGCTGTCACATGGGCAAGGCGCATAACGATCTACTGCATGTGCCCTCATGAGAATGGTAAGATCCGACGCATAGCAGTATCTGCCGCATGGCACAGTTGGAGGTATAGCTCATAGCGCATATGCAAAAATAGTCATGCACATCCATCCATGGCCCTAGAAATTCTAGGCGCATGGCACGCACATACTGCAATGGGGTTTGTGACAAGGAATTCGTGTCGCATGGCATTGCTGCCGTATAGCTTCCCTACCGCATAAAATAGCAGCTACACAATGGAAAAAGTTTTAAACTTTTTTTATTGTAAAACCTTCATTTTAGCTGAAAATTAAGTGAATAAAAAGTCAAAATCGTACGAAATTTAATTCTTTATAACATAAAAAATTAGTTTTCGAAAATACCACATTTTTGGAGATCATTTCCACGAAATTCCATAAAAGCCTAACTTTGAAACTTAGATCTACTCCAAAATATCTATCAAAATCGACAATTTAAAGTACTAAAGATGTAGGGAATTATAAGATACATATTATAGACTAACAAAATATAAAAAAATGTCAAAGAATTAAATTAAGGTATGATTCATGTTTCTCTATTTAAGCAAGATGTACTTTCCTAAGTTCCAATAAGAGAAAAGGGAAATAAAAAAAGTAGAATGAGGGAAGAGAGAGAAAGAGGGGTTTATATAAGGTAGGGATGGGATGCTAGCCAGTGGATCAATTTATGGATTCTCCCAAGCAATCCTAGCCACAAAAATAAACCATGAACCAAAACTAAAGGAAATTTGGTCTAGTCTCCAGGTTACTTGGTGGTCATGCCAAAAAGATGTATTAGTACCATTACGTATATCGGGAATGGAAAGTGACATCTCTATCCTCCTTAGAAAAATTTTGTCCTCAAAATTTAAATCCAATGCGAGCTAGAGATATCAGGACATTCACAATGCTAGCTGCAGGCTTATCTATGAATATAATTAAGCGGTTAATCATACAAAATAAAGACAAGCAACATCATACTACATGGGTAATCAACAATCATGAAATTTAAGATGCGAAGGCATAAGAAAGAATATACCTCCCAAGTCGAACAAGTGTGTATACCGGGACCTAATATTATCCTCATGCTTACACATTGACTCTCCTGGAGGGTTGTTCGCCATTAAACACGTTTTTACAAACTTTTATATTTAATTCACGAAAAAGAATACAAAGAAATCCTAAACAGAAAATCTAAGTACCATTTTTTTAATTTTGGGGAGTGTGACGATGGAAATCGAGCGCTGTAGTGGCTTATTTAATCCGTTGATGATATGACAGAAGAATGGAAATGCTTTCTCTTACATGCCTGTACATGTGCCTCTCTCTGCCTTTTCATGTTGGTATATTACCCGAATATTTATATCCATCGTATTATATGACCATGTGCGCACATGTACCATTGGCACATGGATATTAGGAGATGCCACGTGTACATCCTTAACATGATATAGTTCCAACCGTATGAGCGAGTCCAGGCCGAGCTGCCACGTGGACGTTGTTGCGATTTATTGTTACTAAAGATATGGGCGGTTCTCATCTTTTGTGTTTGTGACTTGGGAAGCTTGACACGTGGCCCACACTTAGTTGGAGAGAATTACTTTAGTCGAACATAAAGATTTTGTCTCAGAAAATCCTACCACATTGGACGCATGGAGTCTGGAATGCATGTGACAAATAGAATGCATGGAGTATAGAACGCTTGGGACCAGACACGCATAGAACACATGGAGTCTAGAATGCCTGAGGCCAAAGACGCCTCAGACTCATGGAGTCTAGGATGCATGGTGCAATAGACGTATGTGACGTATGGAGCCTTTGTCATGTTGTACATGTGGTACTGCACACCTGTCAGGAGTAAAGTTCATGTTGACGTGAGATTGTGGAAGCAAAGAAAATCTAGATCCATGTACCAAATAAACATGTGCCCCAAAGATCGACTCAGAAGAAATTATGCCACAGAATGACTATGCAGATAAGGAAAAATAATATCTATGTCCCATAATATTGGCCATATAAATGCATGACACAAAGATTATCTAACACAGAATACTAAGAAAATGACTTTCAGAATGCCTCAAAAGATGTAAGTACGCTAAATGACCTAACCTCACGTCAGCATGAACTTTACTCTTGACGGGTGTACAGTGCCACGTGTACAACCCGAGAAAGGCTCCATGCGTTCCATGAGTCTCGGTTCCCTTGCATTCCGGACTCCATGTGTTCCAGACTCTATACGTTCCATGCATCTCTAGCCCCATGCGTTCCAGAATCCATATGTTTCATGTGCCTTTGACCTTGTGCTTTTTAGACTTTATGCGTTCCTGTCTCTGGCCCCATACGTTCCATGCGTCTCTGGTTCCAAGCGTTTCAGACTCCATGCGTTTCATGCATCTCTGGCCCTATGCATTTTAGACTTTATACGTTCCATGTGTCCCATGCGTCCTAGACTCCATGCATCCAACGTGGTACGGTTCTCTGAGATAAAGTCTTTCTGTTGCAACTGAAGTAATTATCTCCAACTAAATTTGGGCCACGTGTCAAGCTGACTAAGTCACGCAAAAAGACGAGAACCGCCTAAATCTTCAGCAATAACAAATTACAACAAATGTCCATATGGAAGCTCGGTCTGGACTCGCTCCCACGGTTGAAACTACATCATGTTAAGAATGTACACGTGGTAACCTGTCCATAGTAAGCATCTGTAGTTGTAACCGTATTCTGTTGAAGGAGCCCCCTACGGCCACCAAATAGAAGCAAATATGGCACATATAGCCTATCAACATGATGGCTATAAATAGGAGAAACTTAGATGTTCCAAGGGCTGATTTTTTTGCTTCAGATACCATACCCCTCTAGGCGAACTACGTACGTGCACACAAGCTTAAGAGAGAGAAGAGAGAAGAGAGCATCCTCATTCCTTCGTCGGACCATCAACTGAGTAAAGGAGTCACTGCAGTACTCGATCTCCATCGTCATATTCCCTAGATCAAAAAATATTGCACTTAGATTTTCTGTCTAGGATTTCTCTGTACTTTTTGTTTGTTATTGAACAAAAGTTTCCCAAACTTACTTTAATAGCAAACAAGGAAGCGACTCTGCTGGGGACATCCTACTCCACTGATGATAAGGTCGTGACATAGTCTGACGCGTCAAAGCTTGGTTCGATCCAGAGGATGCTTGTTGTACGTTTTGACCAGCATGCCTTTAAGAAAATACTCTATGAGGGCGGCGCTTTACCGAGGCTGGAAAAGCCTAAGAAGACCCGCAGGACATGGGTTACAAAGGTTGTTGCCTCAATCGACTATGGAGCATGCACTCCTCATCTCTCTCACTGCCACAGGAAATGTTCATCCTGCGTCTACACGAGCTAACCCCACTCATGCGGCAACCTCTTCTGATAAGAAAAGTGCTCAGTACTTGGGCCCTGGCAGAGAAAAATACTACGATGCCAGGAGTTCGAGCGCTAAGACACGTTCTATGTGGCCATGTCAAAGGCCGCATATGGAGGACTATGATGCACTGGTCGACAATCGTAGGTAGATGGCCGCATGCGGCCAGGACATCAATAGAATTTTTTTTTCAAACGAATCTCATGCAACGCTGACTCCATGCGCCTTGCTTATGGAGATAAAGTTGTAAACTTTGACTCTTCATACTACACACCGGCACGTGCTAGGATGAAGAAGTTTAGGGTAATATGAGCTCGCCAAGCTCAAGTAATTACTCATTCGACCAACCGTCAGCTGGTGCCACTAATTGTAATACGTGCCCCTGACAGAAATTTATACAAAATTGACCCATGCATCCAACCCATGCATCCAGCCCGTAGTGGAAATTAGATAGGGTTAGTCTAAAGAGTCTTTCATTAGCAACCTGGAGAAAGTTCTTGTACGAACCTCAAGTCAGGAAGCAAATTCAATACCTATGCACCCATATGCCCGGTCTACCCGGGATCATAAAAAGGGTGCAAAGGTTAATCAGCCCTCGCTTGACTTGCTCAATGTGATCAATCCCAAGCGTAAAGCGAGGGAATCAACTACGACATATGAAGTATCATTTCTAGGGCATTACTGTGCCAACATTATCATCAACTGCTGTTGTAACAAAGTAGCAGTACCCACAAACAGGAAGTAGGCATTCTGGCGGCTGTAACCAAAGGAACCCACCTGGTTGTAACCTGGAGAACATGTACAAGCACCAGAGGAAGAGGATCTATCCTTCACCTCAGGTTATTCTGTTCAGAAGGCCCCCTCCATAAGTGGAGATTCAAAGTCCAGCACCTCCAGTCCGTCGCTTTCGGCCAACGGGTCAAGAAGACGGGTCCAAGGAGGATAGGTAGTGGAACCCTCGGACGGTATTTTCTTGGACAACTGCTCGAAGAAGAAGCTGTCAGCCACCGGGGGTAGTTATTTCTCAGGACCTTAGATAGCTACGCAAGCTTGGCGTTGTAATCCCTCGGACCTTTATGACAATCCGACGTTCCGAGAAGATAGTGATTCCCAAGGAATAAATGTTGAGATCCCTAGGGGTAGCCACCCTCGTCAAGAAGACACAACTTCCTACATTGGGGGTAGTATTCCCTCCCAGTCCGAAGAGGATATGGCACTACAAACTTTTCTAGATGACTATTCACGTTAAGTGTCTGAGGCGGAAAGTGCGACGTCCACCATCCCATCAATTTCTCCCTATGTGAGAACATTATATATTGCAGTAGATGATCACGAGGGCCCCAACGATTGATAATGCCTGGAAACCCTCGAGTCTATGATGCAAACCATGAGCACGTCAATACAGGCCTTGACCCCGCCAATGTTGGATATCAAGTAAAATATAGCCTCACAACTAGCAAGGGCCTCTAGTCACGCAAGCCTGGACCCCGAGACCAACAGGGATTCAAATACAACCGCTCCACTCGCTGGCGGCAATCATCCCCTTCCATGATTATCTGCCCCTTTTGAAGTCGATAAAGCCCGAAAAGAAATACGGGAGGTACGAGAACTATCACTACCATATTTTTAGATAAGGGTATTTTGGTCATTTACTATAATTATTATTTAGTCATTAATATCTATTTATATTGTACTATTTATTTAAATTATTCTTGTGTTATTTAATTATTTGTTACTGGGCTAGCCTAGGTTTATTGGACTTGTCATTAGTGGACCCATTGGATTGGCATAATATTTTAAGCCCAATACGAGACCAAGCCCATTAGACACTCTTCCTTAGTTAATTAGGGAGATTAGTTTAAATTGTATTAGTTAGAGACTTTCCAATATAGACCTTCTTAATTATTCTTTATGATTAGCTAGAGAGGGGCACCTTGGACATTTGATGTTGCTTGGAGGGAAAGAAAGGGGGGCACATAAAGGTATTTCCATTCTCTCTCCTCTTTATTAGTTCATTTCAATTAGATCCCCAATTGTGTTCTTTCCCCACAAATTCAATCCAATTCACAACCAATCCCTCTCAATTTGATCATCTAAGAAGCATTGGAGCTTGGATTGCAAGGAGCACTTAAAGGAAGAGGAATTGGCAAGCGAATTATGTTCTAATTGTGTCCATTAAGCATTTAATTAGTAATCCATCTCCTAATAGGTAAATTCTAAATCTACCCCTTAAATTAGACTCTAATTTATGCATTTAACCATTAGAAATTATTTTTTGGGTTAGGACTACCAATAGGATCAAGAATTAGGTTTATATGACTTATATTGTGAATGCTAGATGATGATTTGTGTTCAATTAGGGAAAATTACGAGATTGATACATCAATTATGTGTCATAAGACCAATTAGATCTAATTAGACTTATATTAGGATTGTGTGACTAGGTACGTATCCACAATTGGATACGAGTAGGCCGTATCATAGTATTTTATGATACGGTGTGATACATGACTCCTTTTCAGTGATTTGTGTAAATACTCTTCAATTCTAAATGTAACAAATTGTATTAGTTAGGAATTAGTGTATTTGATATATAAGAGTATTTGTTGTGGTATATTGTCAGTTTTGACTCTCAATTGGGTGTGTATCATAAAGTATCTTGCTGATGCACTATAGGTGTTTGGTTTTATATCTCTATTATGTGTGTTGAATATATATATATATATATATATATATATATATATATATATATATATATATATATATATATATATATATATAGGTATATATACATTTTTAGTTATATATTTGATATTTGATATATGTGTGAGTGTGGTATGTGTGTGAAGTGTACCCGTTGCTGTGTACTAGTGATAGTGTAGTATTGGGTGTGGTGTGTTATAAATAGGAAGGGAGATGTTATGCTCGGATTGGGGGATTAATATAGTGACAGTAACATTAACAACCATAGCCACAAATTTAATAGCAGCAATACTTGGTTTAGAAGCCAAGTTAGAAGCAATGAAGGCAGCAGTAACAACAGTGTACATACCTGAGTATTAGCAACATGGCAGTAATGTGGGGTTCCTGGTATTAGACTTAGTGTTGCATGGATATTCAGTATCAGAGATACTGAATAGGTAGGGGTGTCGGGTTAAGCATAAGTAGCAATAGCAGTATCAATAGCAGTAGCATATGTAGCATAAGTAGTAATAGCAGTAGCAGTAACAATAAAGCTAACATCAGCAGCTAGGTACAACAGCAGCTAGGTGCACTAGCAGCAGCAAGATGTATTAACTGTAGTAGCAATGCAGAGTAATATCAGTGCTCGAGCACAAGTAATAGGGGATATTGGTGATGTAGTATACTGGGTCAAAGTCCTGGGTATGGGCATGTCAAGCAGGGGAGCTTGTGATAAGAAGGATGTCAAGTCTGCTTGAATGCAAATAATTAGAGTGACAGAGGTTGTTTCCTGCATCTGTGGGTAGAGTAAGAAATCTAAGTGCACATACAATGTGGATTAGTTTATTAGTGAAGGGGTTAGACTAGTATCGATTGGGTTTTAGTGATTGGAGTTATCAGCTAGTGAGATTCAAGTTTGAGGTCTGACCCTTTGATTGTTAAGGAGATGGTGGTATCAGGCCACAATGTGTAAAAGACTTTATATACATATGTATCAGTGAGCTATTTGAAGGTAAGTTCAGTAGGTAGGTATCGGTTAGTAATAGTGTTAATAGTTAGTAAGTTAGTAATAAGTGGTTAGACTATAGTTAGTGTATATATATATATATATATATATCAGTTACTTATAACTGATATTAATTAGTATATATAGCTGTTAGTTACCAGTTAGTAAGGGTATATTGAAATATAGACAAGTATCAAGTTCATTAGTATGGGTTTTCAGTGATAGTTAATATATAGTGTAAGTTCGTATCAATCATTGATATTTTAGTATATTAGTGTATTAGTTAGTGGATGTTAGATATGGTTAGTAATAGTTAAGATATTATTTATACTCTTAGGTAATAACCTAGTATTTCTAGTATAAACTAATATTAGCTAGTTAGTGGCAAATATAGACTAATTAACTTAGTATGGACCTAGTTTAGCTAAAAATGGCCTAGAAGAGCATATTTTAGTGCATTTAGCTCATTTATTACTTTATTACACAAATTTGACATGCCATTCATATTTAGGTGTGTGGGATACCAGCTCGGATACCGAGATATATTATTTGTTTAGGACCCTAGGTGAGTACATTCTCTGATAGTTTCCTTATTTGATAGCCTCTATATTTCATGTATTTAGTATTGTTATATTTGATTCTTGTACGATGGTTTCATGGATTGCTATACGTGGATCTTGGTTATGAGATGTTATTATCGTAGTTAGTCAGTGATTGCCGTGTCGTGTTTCTTGATTGCCATATCGTGTTTCGTGATTATTTAGTGATTACCTTGATATCTTAGTGATTATAGTGCATGATATTATTGATCGTGATCATAGTGCATGATATTATAGACCGTACAGTGTGATATACGTATTATAACATATCATAATTTGGATCTGTGTACTCGTCGGGGGTTGGAGAAGTATTAGTGGATATATGATCATACCTTATAGCCAGTGATTTAGTGTAGTCCGTGATAGTTAGAAGATCAGGCAACTCACGCGTGATCACGCTAGCTCATCTTTTATATATAGCTCGTGTTAGGCCCAAGGTGATCACATTATCTTACTAATATTTTAAGGCACACACACACACACACACACACACACACACACACACACACATATATATATATATATTGTTTCATTTATTCTAGTTCATTATATTATTATTCCTCACCATATTGTTCTCAGTTCTTGCCATTATTTATCGTGATGCTCTTTCTCGTGATACATGCTAGTTCAGTTATTTCTATCATTTATGTTCATTACTTTTGATGTTTCATAGTTTATGTCAATTATTAGAACTGCTATTTGGGTTGTACTTTGCTCCAATCCTGACTGGATATTTTTTTAGATGATTCATTAGAGGACTGGTGCCCTATGTAGTACGGGCCATAATATGGTGAGATAGTTGAGCTAGCACACATAGGGCACCTTGAGAAAGTACCACATGTTGCAAAGATTTAGATCTTTTTATTTATGATATTATATTTAATCCTAGTTAGACTTTGGCATTGTATTATTATTTGATGTCTTGTGTTGAGATTAGACTTGGACTTATGTTGTATTTGTGACTTTTTTCTTTCTTTATATTCCATATCATGCCTTATCATCCTTTAGTTTGTTATTGTGATTGTGTATTGTTTACCATTACCGTATTATCATATTATCCTCCAGTTGGAGTTAAGATAGCATGTCATGTACCTTATATAGATTATGTGAGATGTGTAGATAGTATTATTGACCTAGACAACATTCTATCTCCAATGCTGTGACGTAGGCTAGATGTAGCCACGTACTCGTACCCAAATTCCGGGTGCGGGTCGTAACACATTTTTGTGTTGTCCCATACAGGTTTGGCTTCGCAACTAGTGTGATGTCAAGGTTGTATTACTCAGACCTCGAGTATTACTACAAGCCTGCTATAGGATATTGGACTAAGAATATAGGATGAGAGGATAATCAATCACTATTTAGAAATATTTTTATCTATTGATATTATTATCATTAATATTCATAATGATAGCTTTCTTTCGAATATTATTGTCCTTCCTTGAGGCTATTATATCTTGCGCAATATTAATTTTTTGTATGAATCTGTCTTCAGGGTGGCTCCGAAGAATCGATCGCAGCGGTCTGGAGCAGTCTCGACGAGGTCCGTTACTTCTTCACCTTAGAGAGAGCCAACAACGAATTTTTGTCTTCTTCTACTCAGAGGATTGCTTCACCAGTCTCTGACATCGGTCATCATCTAAACTTATCACCCATACTTAACTCTAAGTACGCTACCAGTATTAAGTCCATAAAATCTGCCACATACATATCACCTCTGGCAGGGCTTGTTTCGAACCTAATACTTGCATTCAAATGCACAAGAAGTAATGGGGCCAGAAAATCAATCACATCCATATCACCTCTCATAGGGTTTTATTTTAAATTTATTACTTGCACTCTAGTGCGCAAGAAGTAATATGTCTACCAAAGGTCCCCCAGTGAGATATCCTCAACAAAAGAAAATATTTCACGTCTATATTACCTCTAGACTATGGACGGCCCATGTTCCCGATCCAATGGAAATATTTATGTCCATATTACCTCTGGTTCGTTTCCTTTTTCTTCCACAAAAATACCATGATCGTGCATAACCTCTAGGTATGACTATCATTTAGCTCACGTTCACATTACCTCTGAGCTGTCATCCTCACATCCTCCCAATAGAGTTTGTCATATCCTTCTTACCTCCTAGCAAACCTCTCTACTTGACTATTGATTATCATGTCCATATTACCTCTAATATCGGTCGTCATCTAAACTTATCACCCGTACATAACTCTAAGTAAGCCAGCGGCAAAACCTGCCATGTCCATATCACCTCTGACAGGGCTTGTCTCGAATCTATTACATGCACCCAAGTGCGTAAAAGGTAATAGGTCCACCAAAGATCCCCAGTTTGATGTCCTTAACAAACTGCGATGTTGTACTATGTCAATATTGCCTCTAGTACAATATCCAAAGTCTACAGTATGTAAAATAACAAATACAAGAAGAAATTCTAGAAAAAGAAGAGACTTTATTGATTAAAATTCAAGATCATGAGTATATATGATGGAAATCCATTTTTATGGATTTTTTATTAGTATTCAAGGTCATGAGAGCATATGACGGAAACCCATTTTAAGGGTTTCCATGAAGTCTCATTGATACAAACCTTTTTCATTAGAGGCGCCCCTCCGTGCTATTTTTTCTACTAACACAAGTAAAGCCAGCAGTAGGCAACATCACATTCGTGTATATGAAAAAAATCCATATTAAGGGATAGCAAGGGAGGAGCAGGATCAGGCACTCTACAAGCATACGGGAAGACCGAAGTCAAGAATGAGAATTAATTCAAGTCCTATCATTGATACCGTAGGCCCCAGACTGGTAGCAAGCTGCATAGAGGGGAGAAACGCAACTAGCACGCTGCATAAATAGGGACAGCTTCTCGCATGACGCAAAATGTTTACCCTCGTCTACTAGATCACTTCTTGGCAAAAACTATCGCGTAAGGTTGGCATTCTCTTCGAATGACTTGTTCTATGATATCCTTCCATGCTTCATCTTAGGCACCTCGAAGGGTGGTAAAACTTGCATAAAGAGAGACATAAATAAGTCTCAACAAACATTACCATAGTGTACAGCGATAGTATGGCACTTTCAGGTCACACCCATACGTAGGAGGGGATATATCGACATAGCTAAGTTCGCATGCATGAGCAAGAGGAGTTCTCATCCATGTGGCCAAGCTACAAATAGACTAATTCCTTATCTATGAGGCCAAGCTACAAATAGGTTCTGCATGCATGTTGCAGATATGTTCCCATCGATGAGACCATGCCACATATAGGTTCTGCTCACATATTGCAGAAGATTACTCATCCATGTGGCAGAACATTGTCGGGGGGGGGGGGGGGGCGCACGTGTTCTAGATGATTTCTCATCACATGCTGCGAGGTCGTATACTTGTGTCTTTGTGTCCCTGCCATCATGACACACCCCTACCTCCATAAAGAATGCCAGTATCAGGGGGCCACGGATCGATGCCGCTCATAACAAACCCCTCGACGAGATAAATAGTAGCCCTCTATATTTTCTTTCACAATATAAGGAGAAACCGGAGACAAAAGTTTTGTCTCCTCCCTAGTTCGCCTATTTATAGGCTCCTAGGGTGCATGAGAAGATCAAGGCGATGAAGCTGGCAGTTATGAGGATGATCCTGATGCCTCAATTTATGTGATCCTTATTTATCTCCTAAGAAACTTTCGTTGACTCATAGTCCCAAGAAATCTCCAAGGAGATCAAGCCAAATCTTGATATTTAAAGATTTGACAGCCTGCCTGGAGCACTTATGCGGCAACATGCCTACGCGACATCACAACCATGCGGTCGAAAGTGCTCGACCTTCCTTCTTGTTCAAAGTATTCCAAACTTGTCCTTTGTAAAATTTGAAGGAGATCTTGTAGAAGCATGACAAATATAGATCCATGCGCCCAATAAATATCCACTCCATAGATTGATTCAGAAGGAATCAGTTCACAGAATGACCATGCTGCCAAGGAAAAGTAGCATTTATGCGCCCCAATATTGTCCACATAAAGGGCTGACACAAAGATTATGTCTAAAACAGAATTAACAAAAATAACTTTCTAAACACCTCAAAAGACATAAGCATGCTATACGATCGAACCTTATGTCAGCATAAAATTTACTCCTTATAGGTCAGTAGTACCATGGGTATAACACGGCAAAGGCTCCAAGCATTCCATGCGTCTCTGGCCCTATGCATTCCAGACTCTATGCGTTTGATGCGTCCCTGGACCCATGCGTTCAAGACTCCATGCTTTCCATGCATCTTTGTCCCTATGTGTTCCAGACTCCATGCGTTCCATACGTCTCTAGCCCTATGCATTCCATGCATCTCTGGCCCCATACATTCCATGCATCTTTGGCCCCAGGTATTCCCGACTCCATGCGTTCCATCCGTCTCTGGTCCCATGTATTCCAGACTCCATGAGTTCCATGCGTCCTAGACTCCAAGCGTCCAACGTAGTTGGGTTCCCTGAGACAAAAATTTTCTGTTACGACTGAAGTAATTATCTCCAACTAAATACGGGCCATGTGTCAAGCTGACCAATTTACAAAAACAAAAAATGAGAACCATCCAGATCTTCAATAACAATAAATCACAATAAACGTCCACGTGGCAGCTCGGCCTGGACTCGCTCCCAAGGTCAAAATTATATCCTATTAAGGATGAACACATGGTAGCCTGCCCAAATTATGCGTCTACAGTTATAACTGTATTCTATTGAAGGACCTCCCTAAGGCCACCAAACAGAAGCACATGCGACACCTATAACCCATCAGCATGATGGCTATAAATTGGAGAAACTTAGATGTTCCGTGGGCTGGTTTTTCTGCTTCAGAGACAATACCCCACTAGACGAGCTACGTACGTTCACACAAGCTCAAGATAGATAAGAGAGAAGAGAGCATCCTCATTCCCTCGTTGGACAATCAACAGAGTAAAGGAGTCTATATAGTATTCGATCTCCATCGTCACATTCCTCAGATAAAAAACTATTATACTTATATTTTTTGTCTAGGATTTTGTTTACATTTTTATTTGTTGTTGAACAAAAGTTTCCCAAACTTACTTTAATGGTGATAAGAAGGTCTATTGTTTAGTGTGCTCACGTCTTTCGAGGTGTTCAAAATTCCTTTTTGTCAGAAATATGTGTTAAACACAATATTGTATCAGGTCTTTATGTGGCCCATATTGGGGCACATATATGCTATTTTTTTAGGCCGTATAGCTATTCTGCGACCTAATTTTTTTTTAGTCGATCTTGGAGATCATGTTTGTTGGACACATGGATCTAGATTTTCTATGCTTCTATAAGACCCCCTTCAAAGTTTTCAAACTTATAAGTTTAAAATACTTTGAATAAAAATTATGGAGGTGAATACTTTGGACCGCATGGACGATGGGCCACATGGATGGTGGGCCGCATGGGCTAGTTCTGCCAAGGTGGCATATCTTTATTAAATGCCTTAATTTGATTCGATCTCTTAGGATTCTAAACTATCTCCTCAAACAGATCCCGAGGTAATGGTTTCAAAAGATAAAATCCAAGAGCCATTTTCATCATTAAGGCTGACAATGGGGCACGAGAACCAATGGGTCACCACTATCCCCTTTAGCTTAGAAATATGGGTCTTGCTGAAGAGAGAGGACTTTCTTTTCGGCCTGAGTCCTCATTATTCCTCTTTTTTTTTGCATTCGCTCTTCTTCTTCGACCATCTTCCATGGCTCCTAAAACTTTGTCTTCTTCGTCTAAGGATAAGAAGGCTGACGACAAGGGGAAGTGCCCTGCCTCTTTGTCTAAGGTCAAGGATGATGCCCCGACTTTCCATCCAGACGTTCAAGTACCTATTAAGGATAAATAATTTTAGGGAAGATAAAATCTGGATGCATGGATCCTTTGCACAATGTCTGCCACATGAATTCGAACATGTGCAGACTTTTTATATGAACTAGCCACATGCTTTATGCGCAGGTCTTTCTTCGGCCGCTTGTGTAGGTCCTGATTTGGTGGCATGGAGGGAATCTCATGCGTACCACTCGACCGCATGGATGTCCCGACATGCGCGTGACATGACTTGGCCGCATGGATGTCCTGACATGCACCTATCATGACTTGGCTGCATGTATGTGGTCGTATGTACCTCACATGACTCGCCCGCATATGAGCTATTACAGGCCACATTTGTCTTTTTGGAGTGCATGATATCTTGGTGGTTCTAACTGTCTTATTATTCCTGACTTTGTAGTGACTTTACCCATGGCTTCGTTAGGGGGGGTGCTCGTGTAAACCCCCTCAATTTATTCTGTAGATAGTTGGAGAGGACCAGGAAAAATTTTGATAGAAGATATTGAGGTTTAGAGTAGAGGATATTTAACTGGAATTTTAATCCAATTAATTTAAAACATTGGCACACCCTATCTTTGTCTAATTATTTGGAGCCCATTATCAGCCCATAAATTCCGTACAAATATTGTACACTCGACTCAACTCACCAAATTAGGCACTGGACTTTTCTGACCGTTAAAATCAACTTTTGTGTGCTCTAAATTAATTGCACAATATTTTCGAAAATCGTAAATAGTATTTAATTTCGTGTCGGACACCTGTGTCGTTACCCTCAATTTTGGGGTACCAACTTAACCCGTTGAGCCGGACCAACTAAAGGGTCCAAGACTGACTCTAAGTCTCCACCATTTTTGGCCTTTGCGCCATTTTCGGATTTTGACCCCGCGGGCCCCAATTAAATTAAAATTCGCGGAATGCGTTATCTCTATTTAAATCGGAATTTACCAACTTTGTAAATTTCATTATTTATCCTAAATTAATCCCAATGCCCTTCAAATTAGACCCGCGCCTAACGCGCAACACCCCCTCACCATGAAAATTTTAAATATATTTTTCTCCGCAATTTTTGCGTCATTTCATGTGTCCATGCAATTTCTCGAATTTACGGGGACTTAGTTGCAATTATTAAATTGTTGGCAACATCCTATTGGTCATGAATAATTGAGAGGGTCCCAAAATAGGGTCCCAATCACACCCCCTTCATGAAGAAACCCACTTCTCTTCATAATGAATCTCAACCCTCCATTTTGAATGTCATCATCTCCACCCTTCATCCCCACACACTATCCTATAAAACCATCACATCACCCTCACCACTCCCCAAACCGGCCCTAATCCCTATGCCTAGAAAACCCCCACTCCCCTTTCTCTCTCCTCCCTCCTTCTCCATGCAACCCAAACCGAGCCTCCTCCTATTTTCTTCTTCTTCTTCTTCCTTTCACCTTCATCCTTCTTCTACTCCACTTCAGTTTCAGGCTGGCCACCCACCCTCTGGCCGGGATCCCAGCCCATCCACGGCTCAACCCGTAGACTGCTGACGTACACCGGCGGCCTCCGGTATTTCCGACCACCCCTCCATACTCCGGCCAAGCTGCTGCTTTGCCATGAGTCGACCTCCCCCCGGCCTGCTGTATCTCCCCGCGGTTGCACCGATCAGATGACCGACTGTGCATGCTCCGCTGACCCGCTGTGAGCATCCTCGACCGCTGCAGCCCGCATCCGGGCATCCCCCGACCGCTGCAGCCCGCATCCATGAGTCCACCGTCGAGGTTCTACCGCTCCGACCGCAGTGAGTGAATACCCCCCGCCGCAGCCGAGCGTCCGCCACTGTGAAGCTCCTCCTCCACCGGCGGCTGACCTCACCGACTGATTATCTCGATCTCTGGCGGGCCAGCAGCTATTTCGGCCATTGCCTCATGGCGAGCCGCTGCCACGAGCCACTCCGACGAGTTCCCTGCTGCATCCAGCCGCCTTCTTCCAGCTCCACGAGCTCCGACTTCTTCCCTGACCATCCGCCATTAATGCCTCCTCTATGAGCTCAATACCCCGGCTTTGTCCCCACCTCCGGTCGGCCACTCCGGCCACCCTCTGCCGATACCCTCCGACCTCAACATCATCACCATCATCATCAACCACACCGCAGTTACCCCGAGCACCCCTCCGACTGAGAGCTTCCCCCGACCATTTTACCCTACCACCTCCTCCTTGTCCGATTACACCACTACCACCATCACCACCACTACCACCATCATCCCCACCACCACTACACTACCAAATCCGGCCAGCCACCTCTCTCGAGCTCCCTCCGGTGGACCTCTGCACCCTCCAGTCCGGCGCAACCACCAAAGCCCATCCGTTCCACCACCGCCTCCGGCAACAACTCGTCGAGGTATACCACCCTCTCCCCTCTCTATATTGATATATTTTGTAATGTGTTTAGTTAGGGTTAATTGATACATATATGGTTTTGTGTGCATTAGCTAGGTTCGTGTTTAATAATGGTGTGATGATGTAGAGTAGTATAAATTGAGCAAGTGTTGATGATAAGAGATTAGGGATTATATTGATAACAAGTTTTGTGTAAAGGTAGTGTAGTATTGATCTTGCGATTAATGATGGGTGTTTAAGATTTTAATGTAGGTTTAGGGTTTATTCTTCATAAGTAGTAAACTAGAATTTAAAAGATAAGCAAGGAATGTTAGGTTTTTGAATGCTTGAAATATTCAAGGATTTAGGTTATGAATTATATACATTGATGTTGTGCATACATTTAAACGCTTGAGGAAAGATGGTGATATTAACACAGTGACTAATACCAATAAGCAGATTAATTGATAAATGGTAGAGAGATATTGATTCTTGGGTAAATACTGGAAGTTGTTTGAGGACATAGGATATATACGCAAGTGGGTTATTGTTGTTTTAGCTGTTGAAAAGTATTGCTGAAAAATTAATGATGGGTTAAATTAGAGTAGTACTTCGTGAATGAAACGCAGGGTTAATAATCATTAATTGCATTTTGAGGATGGCTTGATGTTGTAGTGTTGAAGACTAGATGTTTTGACTATCGTACCGATAGTCAACTGTGGTCAACCCCCTAGTGTCTAGTCCCTGTGAGTCGTAGCAGGGAATGAGTTTAGGCGTCTTTGTGTGTCGCATCCCTTCTTAGCGTAGAATAGATTATTGATTATCGTTTGTATCTCATCTCTAGGTATTGCGGGACCTGAGGACTTGGACGCAGTACCAGATCCCCCTCATCAGCAGTCGCACGCAGGCAAGTGTACCTTGCCACCCTGTATTTCAGTTTAAAGATATTTATTGTTTCGTATGTACATCGTGCCCGTAGTTATGTTGACGTTCGGTACTTCGCGTCCGGTTCACAGCCGGGTGAAGACGTACATCGTAGCATCCTAGAAAGATTGTCGAATGATTCGTAGTATCTCGATATGCGTACCTGAGTTTATCGACACCCCAGGACACACTCATACACTATGATCGTACCAGATTCCTGTATCCTGATACTGACATCATGACCAGAGACTGGGACGACCTTAGGGTCGCGTCTGTTGAGTTATCTTTCGTGTGTCGAGACTGTTAGAGGTTCAGGTTTAGCGCACAATTGTTGACCGCTTGGGATGGGGAAGACAGTTACTAGACGTTTGGGCTACTCTGTACGCACTTATATATGTATATGTAGTGATCCTGTTTCATAGTGTAGTAATCCTGTTTCATAGTATAGTGGTAACACCCGTGTGTCTCTGTGCTCGGAGCTATGGTACGACCCGTGTGTCTCTGTGTTCGGAGCTGCGGTTTTATTTTGGACAGCCCATGCGTCGAACATTGTCTTTAAACTGTGTCACACTAGTTGGTTATGATAGAGTACCTTATCGTGCACTTGTACTTTCAGTTTACTTGGCATGCTATATTTTTATACCTTGTTACGTCCCTCTGAGGACCTGGTTACCTGCCAGTTTTGCAGCATAGACGATTACGGAGCACTTGGAGATGCTGATGGAGTGGCATATCTTGCGAG
Organism: Iris macrosiphon; assembly: GCA_036927795.1. Lineage (NCBI taxonomy): Eukaryota > Viridiplantae > Streptophyta > Magnoliopsida > Asparagales > Iridaceae > Iris > Iris macrosiphon. The sequence continues at coordinate 91,440,775 of JAYESA010000012.1, forward strand.
CATGGTACCAGGTACTCACATTATATCTACCGGCATTTATGGTTATTCACATTGATTACTCATCTGCTGTTGTAGCCTAGTTTTGTAGACTCATACTTCTTCTCGAGTCTATTCGAGTTAGTGTGTTATTGGGCGGCAGACCTTAGCACATATAGCTCTTTCTTGTATACTGATGTACATTGTGGATTGAGACATAGAGGTTTACATTTATAGAAAATTCTAGATAGTGTCCTTTATATTACAGCTTATACGTATTCGAGTCAGACCAGAGTCTGGTCGAATGCATAGCTGGCGTGTCACGTATTCCTGGTCCTACGTATTTTGGGACTGGGGCATGACATATTTTTGTGGTGGCCCATGCAGGTCCGATTTAAATCGTCTTGGTCACCTGACTGTACCAAGCGACCCTACAAATTAGGAATAGATGTTATGATTATTGAATAGGATCTCAATCCATAATCAATTTTAAAACTCTTTGTATGTGATTATCGCCCTTGGACTTCCACTTTGTATTCGTTCAATCTTCGTCAATATCTTTATCCTTGTTTCTCGTCCCTATTGTTCGGGGAGACGAATGCTTGTGACTGATGACTTCCCTCCAGAAGAAGGTCGAAGACCAGACGACAGGAGACATAATTTGTATACCTTTCTCGGAAAAGATTGTTACCTTATCAGGATAGATTGATGGGTTCTTTGGATTCTAGAACTAGTGTGGAAGGTTGGCAAGAGAGTTGGACCTAGTAGTCCCTACCCGTACTTGAGGTAGCGGTGATCTTGGAAGTACTGAGAACTGGAAGGATTGCTGATCATGACCTAGAATAATTCACGAAAATGCATAGCCTGATGTTGGAAACTAGTGGTTGTATATGATAGCAATACCAGGAATGATATTATAGACTAGAGGAGATAAAAATTTCAAGCTCTTACTTGGAAGATGGTGATCTAAGTATGTGCTTGGGTAACATCATTATTATAATTGTAATTATGACTTGGAGAGATAAATAAGGTAAAGAAGAAAACTCGAGGAATAAAAATTTTAGGGAAAATTTTAGGAGAAGAGAAATTATACGTAGGCAGGGGAGAAAATTTTCTTTTAAAGCATTAGTGTGGTAAACAGAACAGGAGGGTTTATTTTGAGGTTAAGTTTGGACGATGACACCGTCCTAGCATGAGTTGATTGAGCCAATACCACGTGACACTAGATTATCGACGTAGTTGCATTATATTTTTGGCCACCAGGTTACCCTGGGTTGAGGTTCTCCAGGGAGCCCAGGAGTATGGTGCCCATCTGCCTTAGGGGTATACAATACAGAAGGTGAACCAGTGTACCACCATATTATATCAGGGTTTGAAGAGGTGTTTCTTGAGAATCTTTTAGGCCTGCCACCTGACAGAAAGAGTTTACTATAGAGTTGACTCCAAGAGCGGAGCCAATTATTTTCCCATCTTCAGACTAGCACCGAAAGAGTTGGTTGAGTTGAAGGCCCATAGTAGAGGATCACTTAGACAAGAGTTTCAGTCGGGCTAGTGTTTCTCCATAGGAAGTACCCATCATATTGTACCGAAGAAGGATGAGACAGTATACTTGTGTATCGATTACAGGGCGTTAAGGGCTGTAACGAATAAAGAACAAGTACCCTTGCTACACATCGATGATTCATTAAATCAGCTAAGTGGCGCACATGTATTCTTGAAGGTCGATCTCAGATCAGGCTATCATCAGATCAAGGTACGGAGAGAAGACATTCTGAACACGGCGCTTCGGACGAAGTAGGGCCATTATGAGTTTCTAGTCATGCCGTTTGGTTTAACCAACGCGCCAGTAGTATTCATGTCTTTGATGAACAATATTTTCCACCAGTACTTAGATAAGTTCGTGGTGGTACTTATAGACGATATCCTGATATATTCCAAGAGCCAGGAGGAGCATAAGAGACATCTCAGGATTGTGTTGGAGACGCTGAGACATGAGAGGCTGTACGCCAAACTCAGCAAATATGAGTTTTGCTTGGATAGAGTACCATTTCTGTGACACATAATCACCGGAGATGGACTATCAGTTGATCCGGAGAAGATAGCTGCAGTAGAGACCTGGCCTACCCCTACATCAGTTACGGAGGTTAGGATTTTCCTCGGACTTGCCGGATATTACAGGAGGTTCGTGGAAAACTTTTCGAGGATAGCTGCGCCTATGACACGATTGACGCGTAAAGGCGAAGAGTTTATCTGGACCGACGAGTGTCAGGCGGCTTTCGATGAGCTGAAGAAGAGTCTGACATCGGCACCGATTTTGACACTATCTTCCGGATCAGGAGGATTTATAGTATACAGTGATGCGTCAGGGAGCGGATTGGGATGTGTACTGATGCAATATGGCAAGATGATAGCCTACGCATCGAGACAGTTGAGAGTTCATGAGAAGAACTATCCGACGCACGACTTGGAGCTAGCTGCGGTGATTTTTGTACTAAAGCTATGGAGACATTACCTTTATGGAGAGCGTGTTGAGATTTATACAAAACGCAAAAGTTTGAAAGTATATCAACACGCAGATGGAGCTCAACATAAGATAGAGGCACTGACTGGAGTTGATGACAGATTATGATATCGAGTTGCAGTACCACCCTGGCAAGGCGAAGGTAGTTTACGACTCATCGCCGGATGTTAGAGGATTTTCAGGAACTCAAGATTTAGATTATATTGCCAGGTATGGGTGAACAGATAGCCAGTCTCAAGGTTCAGTCCACATTTATTGAGAGGATCAAGACAGCCTTGCCTACAGATACGAGATTTAGACGATTGTGAGAAAGGACAGAGGCCAACATACAGACGGGACTTAGGATTCTTGGAGACGGATCATTGAGGTATGGAGATCGCCTATACGTTCCAAGTGACGAGCTACGCCAAGAGTTGATGACCGAGCCGCATAGCTCGACTTATTCAATTCATTTCGGGGGTACGAAGATGTACCAAGACTTGAAACAATTCTGGTAACATGGGATGAAAAGATAGATTACGAGATTCGTGGCAAGATGCTTGGTATGTCAACGAGTCAAGGCAGAATACCTGAGAACTGCAGGACTATGGCAGCCGCGTCCCATTTCCGAGTGAATATGGGGACACATTACCATGGACTTCGTCACATGATTCTCGCGAAGCCCAAGCGGGAAGGTTACAGTTTGGATTATCGGGGACAGACTCACCGAGTCTGCACATTTCTTGCCCTTCAGAGATTGGGCAATCCACAGAGATACTAGATGACATGTATATGAGGCAGATAGTACGATTACATGGAGTGCCTGTCAGCATCGTATCGGATCGTGATTCCAGATTTATATCACATTTTTGGCAGAGTATGCAGGAGAGCCTAGGAACTCGTCTTAAGTTCAGCACTGCGTATCATCCACAGACTGATGGACAGTCAGAGCGTACGATACAGATATTAGAGGATATATGGAGAGCGTGCATGATTGATTTCGAAGGATCTTGGGAGGACCACCTACGCTTGGTGGAATTCTCCTACAATAACAGTTACCAGGCCAGCATACAGATGGCACCTTATGAGGCACTGTACTGCAGGAAATGTAGGTTGCCAATTTGTTGGAGTGACGTAGAAGAGCGTCAGATACTGGGTCCAGAGTTGGTGACACAGACAGAAGAGAAGGTCGAGCAGATTCAGAGCCACCTGCGCGCAGCACAGGACAGACAGAAACACTGGGCAGATGCGCACTGCAGACCATTGGAGTTTAAGGAGGGTGACCATATATTTTGAGGATATCGCCTACTCGCGGTACCATCAGATTCGAAGGCAGAGGCAAGCTGAGTCCGAGGTACATCGGACCGTTTGACATTTTAGAACGAGTTGGCGAAGTGGCTTACCGTCTTGCATTACCTCCATAATTAGAGGGAGTACATGACGTATTTCACGTATCGCAGTTGAGGAGATATGTCGTAGACCCTAGCCACGTGCTTGATCATTCGAAGATTTCAGTTGGGCCCAGCCTGTCTTACGTAGAGCATCCAGTTGAGATTCTCGATCGCAGCGAGAAGACTTTCAGAGGACAGACGATTCGACTGGTCAGAGTGGCATGGAAGCACCATTCACCAGGCGAGTCTACTTAGGAGCGCGAGGATTCTATTCGGCAGCGATTCCCGTACTTATTTGAGGAGCAAGGTACGAATTTACGTACGGCAATTTAATTACTAGTTATTTTAAATTCTATTAGATATTATCGTGCTTTACTTTTAATTTTGGGGACGAAATTTTTCTAAGTTGGGAAGAATGTAAACCCCCTCAATTTATTCTGTAGATAGTTGGAGAGGACCAAGGAAAATTTTGATAGAAGATATTGAGGTTTAGAGTAGAGGATATTTACCTGGAATTTTAATCCAATTAATTTAAAACATTGGCACACCCTATCTTTGTCTAATTATTTGGAGCCCATTATCAGCCCATAAATTTCGTACAAATATTGTACACTCGACTCAACTCGCCAAATTAGGCACTGGACTTTTCTGACCGTTAAAATCAACTTTTGTGTGCTCTAAATTAATTGCATAATATTTCCGAAAATCGTAAACCGTATTTAATTTCGTGTCGGACACCTGTGTCGTTACCCTCGATTTTGGGATACCAACTTAACCCGTTGAGCCGAACCAACTAAAGGGTCCAAGACTGACTCCAAGCCTCCACCATTTTTGGCCTTTGCGCCGTTTCCGAATTTTGATCCCGCGGGCCCCAATTAAATTAAAATTTGCGGAATACGTTATCTCTATTTAAATCGGGATTTACCAACTTTGTAAATTTCATTATTTATCCTAAATTAATCCCAATGCCCTTCAAATTAGACCCGCACATAACGCGCAATACCCTCTCACCATGAAAATTTTAAATATATTTTTCTCCCCAATTTTTGCGTCATTTCATGTGTCCATGCAATTTCTCGAATTTATGGGGACTTAGTTGCAATTATTAAATTGTTGGCAACATCCTATTGGTCATGAATAATTGAGAGGGTCCCAAAATAGGGTCCCAATCACACCCCCTTCATGAAGAAACCTACTTCTCTTCATAATGAATCTCAACCCTCCATTTTGAATGTCATCATCTCCACCCTTCATCCCCACACACTATCCTATAAAACCATCACATCACCCTCACCACTCCCCAAACCGGCCCTAATCCCCATGCCTAGAAAACCCCCACTCCCCTTTCTCTCTCCTCCCTTCTTCTCCATGCAACCCAAACCGAGCCTCCTCCTATTTTCTTCTTCTTCTTCTTCTTCTTCCTTTCACCTTCATCCTTCTTCTACTCCACTTCAGTTTCAGGCCGGCCACCCACCCTCCGGCCGGGATCCCAGCCCATCCACGGCTCAACCCGCAGACTGCTGACGTACTCCGGCGGCCTCCGGTATTTTTGACCACCCCTCCATACTCCGGCCAAGCTGCTGCTTTGCCATGAGTCGACCTCACCCAGGCCTGCTGTATCTCCCCGCGGTTGCACCGATCAGACGACCGGCTGTGCATGCTCCGACGACCCGCTGTAAGCATCCTCGACCGCTGTAGCCCATATTCGAGCATCCCTCGACCGTTGCAGCCCGCATCCATGAGTCCACCGTCGAGGTTCGACCGCTCCGGCCACAGTGAGCGAATACCCCCCGCCGCAGCCGAGCGTCCCCCACTGTGCAGCTCCTCCTCCACAGGCGGCTGACCTCACCGACTGATGATCTCGATCTCTGGTGGGCCAGCAGCTATTCCGGCCATCGCCTCATGTCGAGCCGCTGCCATGAGCCACTCCGACGAGTTCCCTGCTGCATCCAGCCGCCTTCTTCCAGCTCCACGAGCTCCGACTTCTTCCCTGACCATCCGCCATTAACGCCTCCTCTACGAGCTCAACACCCCAGCTTTGTCCCCACCTCCGGTCGGCCACTCCGGCCACCCTCTGCCGATACCCTCCGACCTCAACATCATCACCATCATCATCAACCACACCCGCAGTTACCCCGAGCACCCCTCCGACCGAGAGCTTCCCCCGGCCATTTTACCGTACCACCTCCTCCTTGTCCGATTACACCACTACCACCATCACCACCACTACCACCATCATCCCCACCACCACTACACTACCAAATCCGGCCAGCCACCTCTCTCGAGCTCCCTCCGGTGGACCTCTGCACCCTCCAGTCCGGCGCAACCACCATAGCCCATCCGTTCCACCACCGCCTCCGGCAACAACTCGTCGAGTTATACCACCCTCTCCCCTCTCTATATTGATATATTTTATAATGTGTTTAGTTAGGGTTAATTGATACATATATGGTTTTGTGTGCATTAGCTAGGTTCGTGTTTAATAATGGTGTAATGATGTAGAGTAGTATAAATTGAGCAAGTGTTGATGATAAGAGATTAGGGATTATATTGATAACAGGTTTTGTGTAAAGGTAGTGTAGTATTGATCTTGCGATTAATGATGGGTGTTTAAGATTTTAATGTAGGTTTAGGGTTTATTCTTCATAAGTAGTAAACTAGAATTTAAAAGATAAGCAAGGAATGTTAGGTTTTTGAATGCTTGAAATATTCAAGGATTTAGGTTATGAATTATATACATTGATATTGTGCATACATTTAAAGGCTTGAGGAAGGATGGTGATATTAACACAGTGACTAATACCAATGAGCAGATTAATTGATAAATGGTAGAGAGATATTAATTCTTGGGTAAATACTGGAAGTTGTTTGAGGACATAGGATATATACGCAAGTGGGTTATTGTTGTTTTAGCTGTTGAAAAGTATTGCTGAAAAATTAATGATGGGTTAAATTAGAGTAGTACTTCATGAATGAAATGCAGGGTTAATAATCATTAATTGCATTTTGAGGATGGCTTGATGTTGTAGTGCTGAAGACTAGATGTTTTGACTATCGTACCGATAGTCAACTGTGGTCAACCCCCTAGTGTCTAGTCCCTGTGAGTCGTAGCAGGGAGTGAGTTTAGGCGTCTTTGTGTGTCGCATCCCTTCTTGGCGTAGAATAGATTATTGATTATCGTTTGTATATCATCTCTAGGTATTGCGGGACGTGAGGACTTGGACGCAGTACCAGATCCCCCTCATCAGCAGCCGCACGCAGGCAAGTGTACCTTGCCACCCTGTATTTCAGTTTACAGATATTTATTATTTCGTATGTACATCATGCCCGTAGTTATGTTGACGTTCGGTACTTCGCGTCCGGTTCACAGCCGGGTGAAGACGTACGTCGTAGCATCCTAGGAAGATTGTCGGATGATTCGTAGTATCTCGATATGCGTACCTGAGTTTATCGACACCCCAGGACACACTCATATACTGTGATTGTGCCAGATTTCTGTATCCTGATACTGACATCATGACCAGAGACTGGGACGACCTTAGGGTCGCGTCTGTTGAGTTATCTTCCGTGTATCGAGACTGTTAGAGGTTCAGGTTCAGCGCACAATCGTTGATCGCTTGGGATGGAGAAGACAGTTACTAGACGTTTGGGCTACTCTGCACGCGCTTATATATGTATATGTAGAGATCCTGTTTCATAGTGTAGTGATCCTGTTTCATAGTGTAGTGGTTACACCCGTGTGTCTCTGTGCTCGGAGCTACGGTACGACCCGTGTGTCTCTGTGTTCGGAGCTGCGTTTTATTTTGGACAGCCCACGCGTCGAACATTGTCTTTAAACTGTGTCACACTAGTTGGTTATGATAGAGTACCCTGTTGTTCACTTGTACTTTCTGTTTACTTGGCATGCTATATTTTTATACCTTATTTCGTCCCTCTGAGGACCTGGTTACCTGCCAGTTTTGCAGCATAGACGATTACGGAGCACTTGGAGATGCTGATGGAGTGGCATATCTTGCGAGCATGGTACCAGGTACTCACATTATATCTATCGGCATTTATGGTTATTTATATTAATTATTCATCTGCTGTTGTAGCCTAGTTTTATAGACTCATACTTCTTCTCGAGTCTATTCGAGTTAGTGTGTTATTGGGCGGCGGACCTTAGCACATATAGCTCTTTCTTGTATACTGATGTACATTGTAGATTGAGACATAGAGGTTTACATTTATGGAAAATTCTAGATAGTGTCCTTTATATTACAGCTTATACGTATTCGAGTCAAACCAGAGTCAGGTCGAATGCGTAGCTGGCGTGTCACGTATTCCTGGTCCTACGTATTTTGGGACTGGGGCGTGACAGCTCGTTGGGCCGCACAGGCCGTATTGGACGTAAGATTTGACCAAATAGTGGCCCATGTCCTGGCCCATGTAAACTAGGGTCAATCTGAGGTGAAGCTGAAGTTAATTATGGACCAGGCTTCGTTTTACTTGCTTAGCAACTGAAGTATTGGCTAATTCAGGGTAGCAAGATCGTTTCTCATTTGAAGCCCATCTTTCTATTTGGGAATGCCCTTACTATTTCGGACTCCAAGGTGGAGAAGATTAATGAGAACTGGTACTTCACTTCCGACGGGATGATGGTATATATACCTACGTTGGATTGCTAGCTGCCCTTGTCGGCTTTCAATATGGTGTCTCTTCCTATGAGGATGATAGGCAACTTGACTCCAAACCAAAAGGGAGCCCTGGTCGGCCGTATTCATCCCAAATCTAAGCTAAAGAGGGAAGTGTCAACTTCAAGGGCTCATTTTCTCACTCCCTTTGAGGTTTGGAGCCTGGTATCATTACAAGTGAGATAGGGACAAATTTCTATTTCTATGTTGCTGATACATTTTTAACCAGTTGGCGGACAAAAGGTCCTATCCACCGGGAAAACTGTGCTTTCTCGACTGGGTGTATTATTCCCCCTCTTGGATCGTTTTGACCATATGGATACTGGAGAAGTATCAATAGTCCCTCAAGAAGGCCTGCCTCTATTATGCCATAAGAGGCTCCTGCTATGGTTTGGAGAAGAATCTAATATTGTTTGTTTCCCTAACAGATATGTATAATTGTCGTACCGAGAGCTTTTTTACTCCGAGCGGGGAGATGGGACTCGCCCTTCATAAAATGTATGGCGTTTCACAGTTGCCTTGGGGTGAGTAGCCGTACGAGGAATATACACCTGATAACGAGGACTTGGAGGAGCTAGAAAATAACACTCGAGGTTCATTGCAGTATACATGGAATTGTTGGGTCACCACAAGACTTGTCAGCAAAATTCAAAGAAGAAGGATAAGAGCTCGGAGGGGATGTTGACCCATACCTTATCCTGGATCTGCAACCTCTTTGTGGTTGATTCTTAGGGTTGGGTCAACGTCTGAAGGCCTCAGTCTCAGAAGGAAGTCAAAGATCTGGTACGCAGTACGAAAAGAACAACTGCAACTTGTAAGGGGTTTGGGAGCTCTGGCGACTCCTTCAGTTATTTTTATCAAGACACTCAGCCATTATCTGACATGGCTTGCTGGTTGGATTCTTGATGATATGGCTACGAAATTATGTAGTCCCGGGGTGCTCCTAGTCAATTGAAATGGCTAGCCACAAGCTTATCCTTACTATAGTAAAACAGTTTTTTGGTCATCGTCTTGCCTAGCTCCCCGCAATGGTCTGCAGTATCAATCGCAGGCTTCGTGTAAAACCGCTCAAAATTTTAATTTTTTTTTAATTAATATAAATAATAATAGCTAATGTAATAAATTAAATATTTATACACATGGTAGTATGCGTATCCAAGTATAGCATTATATTATAAATAATATTGCAATAGAAAAAATAAAATTATATATATAGAAATATATGCATATTTGTATGTGTGTAAATAAAATAAATATAATTACATAAACAAATAGACAAATAAAAAGAAAAGCTAATAATAATACTAATAATAATAATAATAATTACAAAAGAAAAAGAAGAAAAGAAAAGAAAAGAAAGAAAAAGAAAACAAGGAAAGGTAAAGACAAAGAAAAAGAACATGAAAGTAAAGAAGATGAAGAAGAAGGAAAAAAAAAACAACGCATAGAAACTCCCCTCCGAACCCGCGCGAGAACCCAACCCCCTAAAAATTTAAAACTTTACCGAATCTAAACCAAATTTGATGAAAACAATTACAAATCCATCATTATCAAGTTCTCCTACGATTAGATCAAATCTGAATCGAAATTGGATTTGATTTTGATCAGAATTCAGATTTAAAACTTGATATATGACCGAGCTTGGTTTGAGAATTTCTTCAACACCGATCTCATGTGTTCCTCGAATACTTTCCAGAGTATCCCAGCCTGTTAGCAATCTCTTGTCTCACCACTCTGGCTGCCTCCACTTGGCCGGCGATCGTTGGATCACCGTCGGACAGCATCTGCACGATTGTGCAGAGTCCCGTATTCGACCACAAACCCCCCAACTTTACACATCATTTTCTCCTCCGTTGTTTAACCATTTTGTGAACTGCCTTCACTGGTATGATCACAGCCTAACCCTTACCAAACTCCATTAATTAGTTTCATGACTTCCACCCGGATATTCGAGCATGAGTACACGGATACATCCAACCGACGCCGCAGCATCGACGGTAGAACGCTATTTAGGTCAACTCTACTATCTAAATATCCCAAACAATATTTGTATGGTACCTGTCAATCATCTCAGCTATAAATGAAGGAACAATATGGTATCTAATAAATGTAGACTATACTCAATCATAATGCAAACTAGGAAAAATAAAGCACGAGATGGAATAACGAAAGAAAGAGTCACAATACATCCACAGGACTGAAATACTATATACATTCCAATAACCTCAATAAAAGTCTAATACAAGTCTACACAAAATAATCTAAACCTCCTCAGACTCTGGTACTAAGTCCTCCTGCTCTAAATGAGTATCCTCTAATAGAACACTGTCATGCAGTCCGTAGTATGTGGGACACTGGTCTACGAGCCAGCCTTCTGAAAAATATATCCAGTCAGGATTGGAGCAAAGTACATACCTCTGAAAGCGGTTTCAAATATATAATCAAGCATGTATAACAGTAAATAGAAAAGAATACAAGATAACTAAACAACATAATGAGATAAACTAGAGTGAACATGAAATATACTGGAAAGAAGGACTTATAATAAAATATCTGCAATATTAGGAAAATAAATAAAATCTAGCTAATGCGCCATGGAATACAAGTTTATTATGCGTCCGTTTAGGTTGAACACTCATATAATATGGTAACTTGATTACAAGTGTGATATGTAATCGACATATAATGATTACACTGGGGCTTGATCATATAATCAACTTCTATTCCCCCATCCCCGACCAATACCAATGGATCCAATCATGACACGTTACGAACACGAATATGGGTACACTGAACATGAGTAGTGTATGAACACGAAGTATACTAAATTAATACCCGATTCACACGATAAAATACATATGATGGAGTACTCGCTGAACATAGTAAGGGATAACATCTGCTGACAGGATCCATGTAGTACCAGTTCGTGAAACCACTGTATCGAAATCAAGTATACAATTCTAGAACATGAGATATATACACTATTATAAAATAAAAATTAACAGAGAAATATACTCGCCTGAGGTCCTGAGCAAGGTATGTCTCTCGATGCCCAAGCTGGTGTCATACAGACCTATATATCGAATATTGCATCAATACAAGGTTTTATAATAAAAATAAGTTAAACTAGTTCAATTGTAGGTCAAACAAGTCAAACTTGATCAAACTAGCTATTTCTAGGTTGTATTAGTCCATCTCTAGGATATTGGGTCCATACACTATGTAACTAGGCTATACTAGCTATGTTCGGATACTAGGATACCAACACATTATTGTATCATAAGATACGTAAGTTATTAGATATGAAAATACAATATATATATATATATATATATATATATATATATATATATATATATATATATATATATACAAGATAAAAATATATAGTACTCCTAGCTAAACTAATGCTAAGTGGATACCTTGGCTTTGAGCCAAAAGAGGTATCACACCACCTACACACCCATCTTGATATACAAAGTCAATACCTTGAGTATAAACCAATACCTTGACATTACCTTGGTATCACAAGGTAAACCAATATCTAACATTAACTAACTAACCATACATACCTAACTATAAACTAACATGTATTTATACTCATAACTTATAACAATACTATACCAAACTAACATACTTACATACCCAATTGATATTCAATACCCATACCCTATGATACCTCAACTCTCATTACATTGGTGTAACTCAAGCTAAACTAGAATTAATATTAACTAATACTAATGTTAACTAGTTCTTATATATATATCTATAACCTCGTATATATATATATATATATATATATATATATATATATATATATATATATATATATATATATATATATATATATATATATGTATATATATACACACTAACTAACATAGATACATAACTAACTAACTAACAATATTAACTAACTTAGCATATCTGTAACTTAATCTTTAACCACTTATACCACACACTAATGATACTACTGCTTATTGCTGCTGCTTCTGCTTATCGCTGTTGCTGCTTATTGCTTTTGTTGCTGCTGCAACTTACTACTTCTGCTGTTGATGCAGCTTACTACTTGTTGTTGCTGCAGCTTATTGCTTCTGCTGCTGCTATAGCTTACTGCTTGTTATTGCTGCTGCTTCTTGCTGCTTCTGCTGCTGCTTCTTGCTGCTTATCCGGCCTGCTTATTGGCCCCCTTAGCACACTTGCACACATTTATACACACACACACACACACACACACACACACACACACACACACACACACACACATATATATATATATATATATATATATCACACACACACACACACACATATATATATGTGTGTGTGTGTGTGATATATATATATATATATATATATATATATGTGTTAACACTTACCCACACAAATGATGTATATGAACTCTCCTACTCTCCAAGGACCACCAACACATCACAATAAAATTATAAACATATATATAACTATATATATATATATATATATATATATATATATATATATTTATATCATATAACAATTATAATTAAAATATTCTAATAGCTATAACCAAGGTAAATTGAATTATAATGCAAAAAATCAAACACGTGGAGTGCATCGCACCCGTATCACACTCATTCTATGATACGCTTGCGATATGGATCTATCACACAACCAAATATACCCTAAAGGACACGAGCAAGTCTAAAATTATAATTAGATGCAACACGAAGTGTAGCTATTCGTCTACGTGTCCGTGTCAAAATATAACATCCTCAAATCCCCGTATCAGGAAAAAATGCCCAAATTAACCCGTATCGCCAAATTGTCGGAATATGGCCTACACGTATCCAATTATGGACACGACATAAGTCACACACAATCAAACACGTCAATTTTGTCTAATTTACCTATTGGCAAATACAAGATGTGCCTATCTCGAAATTCCTCCAAAATTGGTACAAAATACCATATCACTTTCTTTATAGGCCTCCTATGAACTTAATTCCACTTCCTATGGATAGTCTTAGTACATGGAAGGGTTCTTAATGATTAAATTATAGATTTAGAGTCTAAATAGAGAGAAAAAACTTAATTGTACCTATTGAAAGATGGATTTCCAATACAATTCTCGAAATAAGTATCAAGAGCCTTCAACTTGTAGATCATTTCTTCCCCCTTATAGATCCTTCCTTTATCCTTATTCTAACAGCCTCCAATAATGAGCAAAGAAGAAATTGGAAAGGAATTTTGGTTGCAATTTGTGTAGGGATGAAATAATTTGGAAGAGAAAAAAATTCTAGATCTAGATTTGGAATAAAAATAATGAGAGAGAGAGAGACTCTCTCCTCCCTCTATGGTGGCCGACCTCTATCCCTCCTCCAAGCTACTATAAAATATCTACAATACCCCTTGGGTCTTGTCATGAAGGAATTAACTAAGGAAGAAATGTTCTAATCCAATTGATTTAACTAATTAATTCATTCTCCTAATGAATGGGCTTAATATTAGGCTCAAATCTAACCAGAATAAAATATGGTCTATGGATCTAATCTAAACAAGTTAAGTCCACTAACACAAGTGTAAAATCAATACTAACATCTAACAATAATAAATATTACAATAAATAATATTTACAATATGGATAATATTTAATATTATATTTCTAAAATAAAATACACAAGCCAAATTACCAAACTACCCAATTTGAAAAAGTGAGGGTGAGAATCCTACTCACCTTAGAAAAATTTTGCCCTCGAAATTAAGGAAGAAACTAACTACCAAAAGCAATCAATACAAGCAAGAAAGAATTATACCTCACGGTTCAAACATATAAGGATATCCCTCGCACATCTCGGCCTCTCACTTCCAGGTACTCTCTTCTAGCGAGAGATGCCTCCACGCAACACGCAACAAAGGAATCGTCTGGTTCCGCGGCACCCTCTTCCTGCGGTCCAAGATCTCTATGGGCTGCTCTGGATAGCTGAGTGTCGGACCAACCTCAATCTTCGAGTGATCTAGTACATGGCAAGGATCTGCCATATACCATCTCAGCTATGACATATGGAATACGTTGTGCACTCCCTCTAATATAGAAGACATGTCTAGTCTGTAGTCCACTGCACCGACCCCTTCAAAAACACCGAAAGGTTCGATGTACCATTGACTAAGATTTCTGCCTCCACCAAAATGAATTGTATTTCGTGTCGGAGAAATCCTCAAGAAAACCAGATTACCAACCTATCACGAAACACAGACATAGAACTCTAACAAAACAAACAATCACAAGTAATGCAAAACAAAATCTATACCTCAAACTATAATGCTCCCCGGTGGCCATCGGCCCAATGCCGCTGTCTGTCCTGCGCTACCCGAAGTGTATCCCTGATGAGCTTCACCTTCTCAGCTACATCCACAACCAACTTTGGTCCCAATAAGTCTCTCTCACCAACATCATCCTATGATAACGGAGTGCGGCATCTCCGTTTATACAATGCCTCAAATGGTGATATCTCTATACTGGCCTGGTAGCTGTTTTTGTAAGGAAACTCTACCAAGTGAAGATGATCATCCCAAGAGCCTCCAAAATCTAAAACACAGGTGCGTAGCATATCCTCGAGATTCTGAATAGTCCTCTTCGACTGCCCATTTGTCTGAGGGTAATATGTGGTACTGAACTTGAGCTGAGTGCCCAAGCTAGCCCACAAAATCCTCCAGAAGTGGGACGTGAAGATACTATCCCTATACGAAACTATGCTCACAGGAACTCCATGCAAACTGACTATCTGACGCACATACATCTTCGCGAGCTTCTCCGAGATGTACCCACTTTGAATGGCAGAAAGTGGACTGATTTGGTCAACCTGTCTATGATGACCCAAATCGCATCTTTACCTCCTGGAGAATGGGAAAGCCCTGAAACAAAGTCCATCGTCACATGCTCCCACTTCCACACTGGAATGGTCAAAGGCTGGAGCAATCTACCTGGCCTCTGTCTCTCTGTCTTTACCTGCTGGCATACCAAGCATCTGGATACGAAGCTAACTACCTGCTGCTTCATACCATACCACTAAATATGCTCTCTCATGTCCCTATACATCTAGTTTGTACCTGGATGAATAGAGTACTGAGATCGATGTGCCTCCTGAAGAATCTTCTCGCACAATGCTCTACTAAGCACATACTATCTGGTACCGTGCCGCAATGATCCATCATCAGCAATACTGAAGTTCTATTCCAATCCTATCCGGACCTGTGCTCTGATGCTCCTCAGAGACTCATTCTCAAACAGTGCGGCTCTGATCTGGTCCATCAACTCTGAATGTACCTGAAGTCCCTATATATGTGTTGTAACTCCAGGAACTAATACCTCAATGCCCAAACTACCAAGATCGGCCAACAAATGTCTGTCCTTCGCCAAATACGTAGCCACTAGATACCTGCTCAAGGCATCCACGACTACGTTGGCCTTCCCTGGATGATACTGTAAAACAATGTCGAAGTCCCTCATCAAATCCAACTACCACCGCTGCCTTATATTGAGGTCTTTTTGTGTAAACACATATTTCACGCTCTTGTAATCTGTAAAGATCTCTACTCGCTCCCCATACAGGTAGTGCCTCCACAGTTTAAGAGAAAAAATAACTGCTGCCAACTCCAAGTCATGTGTAGGATAATTTTTCTCATTCGAGCATAATTGCCTGGAAGCATAGGCAACCACCTTCCCGTCCTGCTATAACACACAAACCAAACCCTTACCTGATGCATCACTATATATAGAAAATCCTCCGGCCCCTGATGACAATGTCAATATTGGAGCTGTAGTCAACCTCTTCTTTATCTCCTTAAAAGCAGACTGACAATGCTAAGTCCAGATGAACTCCACGTCCTTCCTGGTTAGTCTAGTCGTTGGCTCCATAATCTTGGAAAAATCCTGAACAAACCTTCGATAATAGCCTGACAGTCCAACAAAACTTATGATCTCCGTTACTGAACTCGGGGTAGACCACGAATCAACTGTTGAAATATTCGTCGGACCTTCTGAGATTCTGTCTTCTGTAATCACATGCTCGAGAAATTCAACCTTATCAAGAAACAACTCATACTTCAAAAGCCTGCCATAAAGCTTCTCCTTCCTGAGGGTGTCCAAAACTACCTTCAGGTGTTACTCATACTCCTCTGGGGTATTCGAATAAATCAATATATCATCAACGAATACTACTATAAACTGATCCAAGTACTAACGAAATACCTTATTCATCAGGTTCATGAATACCGATGGGGCATTGGTAAACCCACACGGCATTAACATGAACTCAAACTACCAATACCGAGTCCTGAAAGCTGTCTTCGAAATGTCTTCCTTCTTCACTTTCACATGGTAGTACCCTGACCTCAAGTCAATCTTCTAGAATACCTTCGATCCGCTTAACTGATCAAATAAATTGTCAATTTGCGGCAATGGATATTTGTTCTTGATAGTGAAGTTGTTGAGTGCCCTGTAGTCGATACACATGCGTACCGACCCATCATTCTTTGGCATAAATAATACCAGAGCACCCTACAGTGATGAACTGTAGTGGATGAAGCCCTTGTCCTATAAGTCATCCACCTGCTTCTTTAACTCCGCCAGTTCGCTGTTGTTCACCCTATAGACGTGCTGTGAAATTGGCTTTATGCTGGGACCAAGTCTATAGGGAACTCCATATCTTTGTTTGGTGGCAACCCTAACAACTCCTCCGGAAAGGCGTCCATAGACTCAGCAATCAATGGATGTGGCGGCTCCTGCTCTTTTACCAAAGCTCCACAGAAATCTCCTTCGCTCTGCTCTCCTGCTCCTCTGACGAACTTATAATCTGGCTCTCCTGGTGTCTGGAATAAAACTCTACCTCCTCGATAATCAATACTAGCATTGTGCCTACTCAACCAATCCATCACAAGTACTATATCGTAGCTTGAAAGTGGCCTTACGAGTAGACATACGCTTAACTCTCGGCCTCTCAAAGAAACTCTCCGGTCCTTGAAAATATCACTGACCAGAATAATGCTACCCCTGGTCGTGATCTTGCAAGTCCTTGCCAACAGTTCAGTCTTAAGGTAATCTTTTAGAGCAAAAGATACAGATACAAAACTATATGAAGCACCGAAATCAAATAAAGCATGAGCTAAAAAAGAATCAAGATAGAATGAACCTGAGATAACATCAACGACTGGCTCCTTCTCCTCGATGGTCAAGGCAAAAGCACCTCTCTGCTGGTACTGGTACTGAGCGAACTGCTGCTATTATGGTGGAAGAGGAGGTCCTCTCTGTTGTCCCGCTGGTGGTCTCGCGGATGCTCTCTGTGTCTGAGCTCCGTCCTGAGCTGGACGAGCGGGAACTTTAAAACCAGCCCTCAACTGATGGTCTCCTGATCCGCAGAATAAGCACTAGCCCAATCTCATCCAGCATACATCCAATCTATGTCCCTGCTTCTTACAAAAGTACAAGGAATAGCTGGCCTCTGGATTTAGTATATCTGCTGTGCCGGCGCTCTAGCTGGTCCATAATACTGCTGCCTCGGCTGCTGGAAGTGCCTATGGTGCTGCTGCTAAAATAAGGCTTCTTTATTGGACACATGTTGGTACTGGATCTTCCTATATCTCTCAGCCTCTTAGAGCCAATCTCTAGATCATCCTCTGCCCGCTATGCCTGTCTCAGAATCTCCTCGAAAGTAGCGGTGGGATCTTCATTCGTATGTGATTTGATCTCCCAGTTCAGGCCCTTCTTGAACTTCCTGGCTCTTCCTCTGGGGTTATGTCCCTCCACAAAGATTCCTTATCTACAATACTATGCCGCTTACTCATTGTCACGCCCTAGTCCCAAAATACGTAGAACTAGGAATACATAAGCATGTCAGCCGTATATACTTAAAAACTCTAATATATGGATACCATAATACACACATACGATATAATATGAATAATAACTCATATGTGGAATAAATATTGTCACCAGTCACAGAAAATAACTAAATCTCTTCCATAGAATCAAATAAAAATAAATAACCAATCAACTATATAACTGAATCTCAATATGCAGTATCAGAGAATGATAGTCGGGTGGAAACAAATCCACTAACAAACTAGAATATAAGGGAACCCACATAAGAATATCTAATGAACAATGAGACTCGAAGAGAAGACCTTCTCAAAAGAGATAAGTAGTAAGTCCTGATCCGTGCTCCTGCGAATAATCAAGATCGTCTACACCTGGAAAGGGACCAGGTCCTTAGTGGGACGTAACAAGATACATAAAAGCATGCCAATTGAATACAGTAAACATGAGATATAGACGAAAAAATATATAAGTACGTTATACAATATAATCTATATGAAATGCATAATGAGGACAACTTTTTGACATATGGGCATGGGTAGGCTACTCGATCTAAATCTCACAACTCACACATACGTCAGGGGCATCAGAAATTGACATACCGTGGGAGTAGCGACCAGGGAGACTCCAGAAATTGACATACCGCGATGGTAGCGACCAACGCGACACACTACCGTAGTGTGTGCTAGATACTACGGTTTACCAGAGTGGTTATAGCCTATATGCCTAATGATTATCCTCCCCTCCCATGATACTAGGTGCCAAGTTTGTGTCAATATATATATATATATATATATATATATATAGCATATACTTATGACTGAAAGATAACACATATGCAATGAATATACAAAAATATAATAAGCATCCAAAGTACTGTAAGCAATTTGGCAAGGTATCTTGCCTGGCAAGAGAGCTGCAAATTGTAACGTCCAGGAGTCAAGCACACAGGATCAGAAACTACGGCCTCTGAATAGATACCCCCAGATGCTGAAATAAACATCACCAACGTTCCCAGAATAAGCAAGATAGCTATAAAATACTACCCTTTCGTCCAATTTGGACACAAGGGCAAAACGGTAATTTCAGGTCAAAGCGGGGTCCACATTTGGCCCACTTTGTACTGAAAAGCGTGCCAGGGGTAAAGGTCTCTAAAAAGGACAAATTATAGGTCAAACCAATTCTAAATGTCAGTCCCAACTCAGCGTATGTCCAATTTTTGGATTCCGATGAGCCAAACACAAATTTGCCTGAAAAGTCAACCGTAGGGCACGGAAATAGGCGGCTTGGTCAAATATCATAGAATCGCGTGAAACTTGGGTCACAGGACTAGCGCTATACCACGAATCCAATGGCATAAGTTTTGTCGCGTTCTGACGAACGTACACTAAATAGTGCGGTATTTTGCAAAAGTTGCGATATAGGGCCTTTTTACGGATATGGAGTGAATCTGACGCGCACACACGTCCAAATCAGTTTCTACAAAATCCTACACGTCTGGATATACCATACACGCCTTTCGGTACAATTGGTACGCGATGAGGCAGTCCCGTTTGGCAGGGCGTGCTCCGTATTACAAGTTTTTGTTATTTAAAAAACAGGTTTTTCTGGATTTTCAACCTAATTTAATTATGATTCTAACACATAATAAAATAAAGTAATTAACAGGAAATAATCTAGGTTAGGTGGTCTTCACATAGCAAACATTGATGGTCTTCACATAGTAATTGGCAAGAAATAAAGTAATTGAAAAGAATTTCTAAGTTTGGATCTCTATGGTGGGAGATACGAGTCCGTAAACATTGATGGTTACAACAGTTTTTCTGAGATTAAAAGTTGTCGTTTTTCTCCAACTTGGTCTCGGTTTTTTTAGGATTACGCGCTGATCGAAGTAAACTAATACACAGAGTTGAAAGAGGGATAGGTCGTGAATATACCGGTGAAGATAGGATCGAGTTTGGTCAAGCAATAGAACGAAAATCAGGGCGTGAACAGGGGTAAGTTGCTGGCAGATGCTGCGTGGCGCGCGCTTGTGCGGACGGGGCTCGAACGGCAGCGGCTGGAGGTCGACGGCGGCGGTGTCTCCGGTGTTCGGCGCGGTCGAGGGGGTCGTGGAGGAGATAGGTTTGAAGTTAGGGTTAGGGTTTATAATGAGTTTATATATATATCTACATATAGATAGGATGAGAGGGAGAGGGTTGCATCCGCGCGCGCGCGGGGGGTGTTCTCGTTTCACTGCTACAAGTGGGTTGGCTTGGGCTATTAGGTTTTTTTTCTGGCTATTAGGTTTGTGTTGCTGGCTATTAGGTGGTCTTCACATAGTAATTGACAGGAAATAAAGTAATTGAAAGGAATTTCTAAGTTTGGATCTCTATGGTGGGAGATACGAGTCCGTAAACATTGATGGTTACAACAGTTTTTCTGAGATTAAAAGTTTTCATTTTTCTCCAACTTGGTCTCGGTTTTTTCTATGGTTACGCGCTGATCGAAGTAAACTAATACAAAGAGTTGGAAGAGGGATAGGTCGTGAACATACCGGTGAAGACGGGGTAGAGTTTGGTCGAGCAATAGAACGGGAATCAGGGCGTGAACAGGGGTATGTTGCTGGCAGATGCTGTGCGGCGCGCGCTTGTGCGGACAGGGAGCGAACGGCAACGGCTGAAGGTCGGCGGCGGCGGTGTCTCCGGTGGTCGGCGCGGTCGAGGGGGTCGTGGAGGAGATTGGTTTGAAGTTAGGGTTAGGGTTTATAATGAGTTTATATATATATATATCTACATATAGATAGGATGAGAGGAAGAGGGTTGCATTCGCGCGCGGGGGGGGGGGTCTCGTTTGACTGCTACAAGTGGGTTGGCTTAGGCTATTAGGTTTTTTGCTGGCTATTAGGTTTGTGTTGCTGGCTATTAGGTTGTGTTTTAGCTATTATTAGTTTTTTTCCTTTTCCTTTTCCTTTTCCTTTTCTTCTCTAATTCTTTTCTAATTCTTTTCTATTTTCTTTTCAATTTCTTTTCAATTTGTTTTCTTTCTCTTTTCTTTTTTATTATTCTTATTATTACTAATAATACTATAATTATCATTATTATTATTAACATTATTATTACTAACACTAACATTATTATTATTACTACCATATTTAATAACTATATATTATTTACGTTTATATTTAAGGTATAAAAATATATTTGTACCTAATTAAAATCTTAAAAATATAACACTCTCCCACAAGGATCCCAAAAATAGTTTGCGCAAAATTTCTAAATGCATATTTATCTAGGTAATTAAATCAACAATATATTATCTAATTAACTAAAGAATAATATAAATAAATTTAATAACTAATTAATTAATTAATATTTAAAAATATGGAGTTTTACATTCTATCCAACTTACAAAAATTTTGTCCTCGAAATTGACACTATCCCATATTCATAACAACTCACTATAGCTTTTACACTTCTTCGCTATCTAGCAGTACTTCCTAAAAGTCATGGTATGCCATTCTAACACTTCCTCATTTATTGTCCATAAAATATTCAATTCTAACTCATCTACACTACCCAACTTACAAAAGTTCCACTAGTAGTCAAATTCTCTTGAGGCTATGGTCTAGGTTGTTAGACGAATATATTTATTGGGTCAAGAATCTTGGGACACCTGTCTGGAATCTCATAACTATGATTTTTCTTTGTAACCATCACGTATCATAGTCTAATACCGCCATGCCACTTGACCAGTATGTATATAAATACTTCGACTACTCTACTACAACGGTCTAGCTGCAATTGTCGCTACTTCGCCAGCAATTTGTCATAGTCGTCAGTTCGTAACAAGTGCCTTCAACTCTTTCCTAGGCTTAGTCTAAGTTTTAGGGCAATAATTTAAAGTCTGGACTATCTTATACAACTAGTAAAAGTAAGTACTAATTCAACTGTCTAACTAATTCCTACTAGACTAATGGATGTTATAAATAATTTTAAAATGATAAGAGGATACAGATATTACTGCAGTGCATACATAAGGGTTATCATTAAGTACTCATCTTTTAGTTATTAATCATTTACTAAACCATTTATGTTTTAACTAACAAAATAAGGGTGGGTTTGAAGTAAATCAAACAGTTCATAATGGCACGAAAATATACGACTATGATAGGAAGAGTTAAGTACGAGATAAGGAATGGATATAGAAGAGAAGATGGGCCACCCCAAGGGGCAAGATGGTGATAGGGAAATAATACTACTACTGCTACTCGCGTCATCTATTAGCATTGCGTGTATGCTGTAATGCCCCACTCCGTGTCGTCATTATGTATCAGGTGAGCGGGCAGAAATTTGTTCTCTGATTCTTGCATGCCTTAATAATAACCTAAGTTTTTGCTTGCATTATTTTCATAAGAGAATGATAGAACCTACCTTACATGTTAATGAACGAACTCACCTAGCTTGTCTTTGAAAGGATAAGTCTGCTAAACGAGAATCCTGAAACGCTTGCCTAGAGTGCATGAACATGTTCACTATCGTCTATGCTTCGAGAGAACCATATTGTGCCTGAATGTGTTCAAGTGATAAGTCGGATTGCCCCGCAACAACGATAACTGTTCTGATGGTTCGTCTCGTCTGTATACTAGAGTTTATTTGATAGTGTTCCATGCATTCGCAAGCAGTCGGACAATGGCTTTTGGTGGAGAGATGAATTGCATGTGTCACGGCTGCTACAGAGAAAGTGGAAAGCAACCATGAGTCACAGCTGCCATTAGCATCAGATGAATGAGTCATTGGTATGCTGTACAACCAGCTGCCGATCCTGAGATACTCGGGGACAGCCCTGCATATAGCTAAGTTATTGTGTTGGCTTGGATAGAGGACTGCCCCTAAGATCGTGTATGTGTGTCTAGCTATTCATTTGACCTTGGAGTCTCACGAGACACGCTGCGCACACCCTGAAACATGAACGATTGCTTGCCTTGCTTATTGCATATGAAACTCTATTTCCAAAGATTTTTCCAAATAATATAATATGACTCTGCTAGAACTGCATGAAATAAACCTAGGTAAAACTAGAAAGATCACTAGTAATGTAATATTTTATAACATGATTACTTAGTATTGGTTTGAGTGAATGCTTGTTTCTGTTAAGTTGTTTTATCTCACCAGTACTTACAAAAGTGCTGACCCACCAACAGTTTACTTGCTTGGGAGCGATAGGCGTGCCACAGTCCCTAATACCTGGAATTCTGGTTTTGATTGTTGCCCCGAGATGCTATCGTATAAGGGGGCATAATGTATGAAAAGAACGAATGCCTTTACAAAAGGAACCCAAGTTGCCTCGATTGTCCCGAATACTCAGTTGGCTAAATGCATTGCATTGCAACAAGTACCTTTTCGTTGCTTACTCGATTGATGCGATGATAGACAACTATCAACTTAAATGATTGGCCTTGTGCGGACGCAACCCCAGGCTCGCACGACATTACGTCCCCGATAAACTCGTGCGGGCCACACAAGAACCCCTTTCTCGCACCCGCGGGACGGGCGCGGTGATTTGCGTCCGGCCCGCCGGGGCGCGGTGATTCGTGCCCGATTCGATAATCCCGTCAATACGGGGGCGGGACATGGCGGAGCGACGGCCCGGGCCGGTCCGGGGCGTGACAGAATGGTATCAGAACAAAATCGATCTTCTGGCCCAAAACCCGTTGCTATGACTCTAAGATATTATCGATATGGTATTGCAATAGAGCGTTCCATACAATAAGTCCATAGATATTCTCAAAGTGTAAATATTTTCTGAACTTGAATTGCTTGATTGTTTCGATTGAGTACGGCGAGGGATGGCACTATCGCTGCTCGAAATATCGAGAAGTTTATCCTTGAAGTTTCGAGGACGAAACTTTTTATTGGTTGGTAAGTATGTAATGCCCCGCTCCGCGTCGACATTATGTATCAGGTGAGTGGACAGAACTTCGTTCTCTGATTCTTGCACGCCTTAATAATAACCTGAGTTTTCGCTTTAACTTCACCAGCTAGTTTCACAGTGATCAATTCATATGAATGTTATTCCCTTCCAGGGCACGATGAGTCAGAGGCGATGCCATATACAAAAATCTGTGACTTTAAATCTCATCAGTTGACTAGGCTGTTTCCACCATCGCTCCGATCTTTCGGCTCCATCTTCAGCTGAATGCTATTACAAGGGTCTCTCAAATCCAACACTCAGTCAATGAGCCAAATCTCCAACACACACTACTCATATCTTCCCTCGACGCATTCCCAAATGTGCCATCGCAAGGGTCGTTCTATGGGTCTATAATATTTATTTTTGATTTGGCGGTCAAGTCACTAGGGTCAGCTGTCCCGAAGCTACGCTCGATAATTGTAAGTCATCACGATGGACAGTTACTATGAACCATGCTATATCTCCTCTGCAAATCCGAGCCAAAATCCAACAATTCCATCCGAACGAACTTCCAAAACTGAGAACTTCATGCACTACCTCTGATGATCTTGTCAACTAAATGCCGCTTAACCACCTAGAGTCTTTCTATCTATCCAAGCCACAATTTGAGAACTGCGCTCATTAAAATCATCTTCCATCAATCCGTCGTTCTGCCCTAAATCCATCAAATTTCCGAACTGCCATGTTCGACTACTCGCACTACCAATTGCAATAATTCTCGAAATTCAAGACTTGCTCAAATTCTTATCCGTTTGCCGCATTCCACATTGCACGTTCAACTTACTCGAGCAGCACAGTGATTTGCTCAATTTTTGCTCCCACATTTAGCTATCTTTAAAAGTCTGTCCGCCATAATCTTTGCCTTTAGTTATTGCCATAATCCGTTCACGTCTTCCGGAGAATCTGTCTACCCTTGTTGCACCTTTTGCCCAAAATTCTACTTCCGCTAAAACTGAGTCGACTTCTCGAGCAGCAATATCCAAAATCCTTCAAGTCCGTTCAAATCCATCGCATTGTCCCTCCAAGTCGGATCGTGTTTCATTACTCAATCAACAGCTCAAATGTGTTGCCTAAACATCATAGTCTGTGCTCACTATCCTTCAATTAACCTATCACTTTGCTCAAGCGTAACCCAACTGTTCGTTCCTCATGCTCACTCTCTCTTTGCATCTAAGAATGCTCTACCAAAATCCCAAATCGTGCAAGCGAAATCCTGGTATTCAGCTTTCCATCTGATCGATCCCAACTTATTTCCAATTCTTGGTCTACCTAAATCCTTCAAATTTCCAAACATACTTTCCATCTGTTTTATTTCGATGTCGTCCACCTCTCAAGTCCAACGATACTTCCATTTGCACGAGTCCGTTCTTGAGTTCTCAAGTCTAATGCATCAAAGAATACCTGAGTCAAATTCTATTGCACTATATACCACATGGAAATATAGCTGCCCTCGTGCTTACTCTACTCTACCAGCGTCTGTGATTCTGTTTAATCACAACTTAATACTCGCTTTCTCCATGTCCATTTTCTAACTCGGCCGATGTGCACCAACCAACTTATATTCCTGCTACCAGAGTCCGTTGAGGCAATTTCCATTAATGTCTATCCAAAATATTTTAATGCCTTACTCACTATGTGGTATCCCATATACCACTCCGAATCAAGTCGCTAGTCGCATTACGATTTCTTGCATTGATCCAAGATCCGTTCGAACCATCCCTTATGCGTGATCCTGCCATCCCCAACTCAAGTCTGATACGAAACTCAGCCAATGCCTGAATTATCCAACTATTTCCATCAATCTCGCGATGCAACTCATGCCATATCCCGTTCTCAATACTTTCAACTATTCTTACCATCTGATACTTTTGCTACACGAGCAACCCGTGCAACGATCTCTTCCAAGTAGTCCAACCCAATAACCAACTGTTTCCCATATTTGTTGTACGAGAAACTCGTGCAAACTTATCCTGATATTCCCAAGCCAAACTCAAACCTGCTCAACCGATGCGCCGCATGAGCAAGTCGTGCAATGCTCTGTGTGATAAACCAAGCCAAAATTTAAACTCCGTCAAACAATTTTGCTACACGTGCAACTCGTGCAATGATCCATTCTCATCCGAGGCTTCTACTCACAACTTGCCGCATAACCAATCTCGTATGCCAACCAACTTATCCACTGGTGCAATCAGAAACTCCCCGAATGACAAGCTAGGAATAACCAACCCGAAGGATTTCTATCATGCGACCTATCCTACTCAAAGCCCAAACAACACGATAAGTTATCGAACCAACAACCAAGCCGAAATATCCATCCTCAACCAAAACTTACAATCCAATCTCAAAGTGCACACTCTTGCTTAGGCTAGGTGGCCGCGCCTACACGAAGCCAAACTAACAAAATAAAAGCAAGCCAACACTTATCTATATGAAGTCACTGGCCAAGCCATAAAGGACATTGATCGGGATAATTAATAGGCAGTCCTACCCGAACCAGTTATTGGGCAGCTACCCCCCCTTGGTTTGTATCGAACTACCGGCTCCATGCTCGAGACGCGTTACCCTTGTCTCCTCCATGGCCGAACGGTCCAGGGGCCCCGGTGCCAACCCGTTCGAGGAAACCAAATCCTGTGCAACACAGGTTGTCCGTGACATGCAGACACAAAGTAGGTATGACGTGAGGATCGAACATTCTCGCCCCACCAAGCGATCCTAGACTCGTTCAACCAAAATATCCAACCAAAGATCCATAACCAAGATATCCAATAACCATTCTTCCAACATATAGTCCAAGGCACCGAATCTCAAGTTATCCCATAGGCACTATGCCGCTTCTCAACACAGTGTTCCAAATGGGTGCAACACCCCACGCTCAGAACAATCCCGTGTCATAATGCCGCAACAGTGGCACAATGCCCTCGCCTATTCAGTTGTTCAGTTTTGAACCATAACTGCTCGCTTTGCAAGACAAAGCGCCCAAGTGATACTAGTGCACGAATGCACGCTCGCTCGCCCGAATTCTCGATATTCCAACTAAGATGTATAATTCTAACTGTCCAAGCGTAATTCTAATTATTCAACCAACTACCCCAAGTGTATAATCCATAACTCTAGCTCCAACTATCCATACGCGCAAACTAATTCAAGCCACAATCTTATCCAAGCAAACAACGTACACTCTATGCACGCCACAATGTAGTGATTCCCAAGTTCCAGTCCAAGTGTTCAAGCCTTTACGTATTTTCCATATTATTAGGCATGAAGGAGTAGAGGAGAAGGGAAAGAGTCCACTCACCAAGTTTGATTCCGTTAAGCATCCTGTCCTGCCGATAAGGCCGATACCTTGAACCCGTGGTCCGATGCAAAGTGCGATCTACTCAACTAGTATAACCATACGAGCAGGCCGTGCTCTGCAAATCATCCGACCGATCGGACTAAAGAAGACAGCATTATCGCTCCAATCCAGCTATCTCAATAATGCTCTGAACGAACACCTGATTCCCATCGAACTCCGCTAGCCATCTGCACATGAAACAAACTCAATCAATACTTCTTCCCAAAATCTAAAAAATCTAATGTAACCAGCTATTGTTTTATTCAATCCGACTCAGCATAACGCACCGTGCGGTTGCGGGGCATTACATAATATACCACTTAGAATCAGGTTTGTCCACGAACCGTGCTGGTACTCATTCCTATCACATGTCGCTTAACCAATTCATAACTCTGCTCTATGCAACTCTCATACTTATGATCCTGACTCAGCATCTTGCTCTACTGAACGCTCGTACAAAATCCATATTCCCACATCCTCCTTCCAGCTCAATACGAATTTCTCGTATCGCTTAGTTTTGGATCGTACACATATTTAAGGCATCCCAAAAATACATATATTTCAGCCGAGCTTTACGATAGCAAATTTGAACAAGTTATAAGGGTATCTTTATGTCCAAGGCATCGATTTGTTGTACTCCCAATTGAACCAATCCTGATTTCCATTCCAATAGATTCGCTTGAGCACTATTTTCAAATATGATGATTTCCCACCGACTCAATCAGTTCGTGTTCCAACTCAATCTATCCAACTATTTCTGAATCCGCACTAACAATATCTCTAAATATATCTCATGCACCGAACGATCATCTCAACTGATACTACCCCAACTAGGCGACTTACCCAAATATCAAACTTTGCTTAGATCAGCTAAGCCCAACACCTTTTTCTTCCATCTCAATATCTCAGTGGGTGAACATCTATATTGAGGTTCGTGTGATCCACGAAGATTTTGCCCCATGCCTAAGGGATAGTGTCGCCACGATTTCAATGTAGACATACTCGCCATAATTCTTAGGTTGTGCATGGAATAGTTCTTCGCGCTGCTTCCACTGCCTCGAAGCATAGGATAACCTTTGCCTTCTGAACAAGCATGCTTCCTAGACTAAGTTCTGATGCAACTTGTAAATCTGAGGCATATCTGTCCCTTCCAGTATTCACAAAGATTTGATCTGAACAAGCCGCGGCCTTGTGCGGGCGCAACCCCAGGCCTGCATGGCATCACATCCCCGATAAACTCGGACGGGCATGGTAATTCGCGTCCAGCGCACCGGGGCACGGTGATTCGTGCCCGGTTCGATAATCCCGGGCGGGTCCGGGGCATGACAGAATGGTATCAGAGCAGAATCGATCTTCTGGCCCAAGAAAATGTTGCTATGACTCTGAGATATTATCGATATGGTATTGCAATATAGCGTTCCATACAATAAGTCCATAGATATTCTCAAAGTGCAAATATTTACTGAACTTGAATTGCTTGATTGTTTTGATTGAGTACGACGAGGGATAGAACTATCGCTGCTAGGAATATCGAGAAGTTTATCCTTGAAGTTTCTAGGATAAAACTTTTTGTTGGTTGGTAAGTATGTAATGCCCCACTCCGCGTCGGCATTATATATCAGGTGAGTAGGCAGAACTTTATTCTCTGATTCTTGCATGCCTTAATAATAACCTTAGTTTTTGTTTGCAATATTTTTATAAGAGAATGATAGAACCTGCCTTGCATATTAATGAACGAACTAACCTAGCTTGTCTTTGAAACGATAAGTTTGCTAAATAAGAATCTTGAAACGCTTGCCTAGAGTGCATGAACATGTTCACTATCGTCTATGCTTCGAGAGAACCATATTGTGATTGAATGTGTTCAAGTGATAAGTCGGATTGCCCCACAACAATGATATCTGTTCTGATGGTTCATCTCGTCTGCATACTAGAGTTTATTTGATAGTGTTCCATGAATTCGCATACGATCGGGCAATGGCTTTTGGTGCAGAGCTGAACTGCATGTGTCACGGCTGCTACAGAGATAGTGGAAAGCAACTATGAGTCACAGCTGCCATTAGCATCAAATGAATGAGTCATTGGTATGTTGTACAACCAGCTGCCGATCTTGAGATACTCGGGGACCGCCCTGTATATAGCTAAGTAATTGTGTTGGCTTGGATAGAGGACTACCCCTAAGATCGTGCATGTGTGTCTAGCTATGCATTTGACCCTGGAGTCCTACGAGACACGCTGCGCACACCCTGAAACATGAACGATTGCTTGTCTTGCTTTTTGCATATGAAACTCTGTTTCCAAAGATATTTCCAAATAATGTAATATGACTCTGCTAGAACTGCATAAAACGAACCTCGATAAAACTAGAAAGATCACAAGTAATGTAATATTTTATAACATGATTACTTAGTATTTGTTTGAGTGAATGCTTGTTTCTGTTCAGTTGTTTTATCTCACCAGTACTTATAAAAGTGCTGACCCACCAACAGTTTACTTGTTAGCAGGTACTGGATCGTCCGAGGGAGCGATAGGCGTGCCACAGTCCCTAAGACCCAGAATTCTGGTTTTGATTGTTGCCCCGAGATGCTATCGTATAAGAGGGCATAATGTATGGAACGAACGAATGCCTTTGCAAAAAGAACCCAAGTTGCCTCGATTGTCCCGAATACTTAGTTGGCTAAATGCATTGCATTGCACCAAGTCCCTTTTCGTTGCTTACTCGATTGATGCGATGATAGCCAATTATCAACTTAAATGATTGGCCTTGTGTGGGCGCAACCCCAGGCCCGCACGGCATCACATCCCTGATAAGCTCGTGCGGGCCATACAAGAACCCCTTCCTCGCACCCGAGGGACGGGCACGGTGATTCGCGTCCGGCGCACCGGGGCACAGTAATTTGTGCCCGGTTTGATAATCCCGGCAATACGGGTGTGGGGCAAGGCAGAGCGGCGACCTGGGCGGGTCCGAGGCGTGACCTATGCCATCTGGGTAGAATATCAATATATCTTATTACTGCTAAATCACCATATATATAATTCTACGTCTACTATGCACCTAAGATCTCGTGTCATAAAGGGGGGTCATGAGTATGCAATGACAAATATAACTAAACGTTGTCCCTGTATCTACGACTTCCTGTGCTTGTGCCCCCTTATTTGTCATCATGAGTGCATGGCCTATGCGGTATATCTAGTACTATCCGTGTATCAAACTTATACTAAACAAGAACGTTGGTCTTTCCGAAATAGGGGAAGACGAAAAACAACAATAAAGAATTCAAGGAGGAGGTGATAGAATACAAGTACAAAATTCAAAGGGATTAGAGAATTTGAAAGGGAGTTGCCAAGTCAGTTGTGGATTGAAACCTTATTTTGGTAAATTCTTATTCGCATGTTCACATCAGAACAGTTATGTACTTGACAAGATATGCTCTGACCAGTCTAGAGGGCAAGTATATTCGTCTAACAAGTCGAGTCAACTATATCTCAATCCACGTAAAGTAGTGATACAAAGATCGAACCAAGCGCACTAAGGTTGATCAGACCGTAATACACTGATTCTGATTTAGACAATGTATTAGTGTGGGCTCCCAATAATACATATGTCACGAACAAGCTCAATAAAAGAATAAGCTAGCAAAACTAGGCTATAATAGCAGCATAAGTCAAGGTAGTACAAAAAAATATAAGTACGCTTGATTATGATGGAGGAAGGTACAAAATAATTTAAGTTCACCAAGAAGATCGGTGTTGTGCCTATATAGTTGCCATACTAATTCCTTGTCTAAGTCTAAAGTCAACCAAATCGGTGTATGGACCTCTAAGTTCTACAGTCTGGATAAATACTATCTTTTTATGCAAGTCTATAGTTGGTGTCATTCAATTATACTTCATTAATGAGTCAACAAGACTATGTATTACTAGGTTATGATACATACTATCCAACTTACAATAATTTAACTAATAACGTTATTGAATACTAGAGTGTATAAACTTGGTACAAGGCACCTTCCTAACCCCTATCAAGCACGAAAGAAGATTGACGTTGTGAAAGGATCAAGCAAGATGCAATGCAAGCAATCAATTAAGAATGCGGAACGAAATTAAGGGGGTGATTAAATAAGTAGATGAGATCCTATACTCTAATCCTATACGCAGGCTTGCTCGGTATAGTAACGTAACCGAGACAATATGCTCTCGACCTGTATCGGCCACCACAAAAATATGTCACGCCCCACTCCCAAAATATGTAGGACTAGGAATACGTAAGCATGCCGGCCATATATATATGGCAACTCCAATATATGGACACCATAATACACACGTATGCTGTAATATGAATATTAACTCACATGTGGTATAAATATTATCACCAGTCACAGGGCATAACTAAATTTCATCCACAAAATCAAATAGAAATAAATAACCAATCTACTATATAACTGAATCTCAATATGCAGTATCAGAGAATGATAGTCGGGTGGAAATAAATCCACTGCCAAACTAGAATATAATGGAACCCACATAAGAATATCTAATGAACAATAAGACTCGAAGAGAAGACCTCCTCGAAAGCGATATATAGTAAGTCCTAATTCGTGCTCCTACGAATAATCAAGATTATCTACACCTGGAAAGGGACCAGGTCCTCAGAGGAACGTAACAAGATACATAGAAGCATGCCAATTGAATACAGTAAACATGCAATATAAATGGAAAATATATAAGTACGCTGTACAAGACAATCTATATGAAATGCATAATGAGGACAACTTTTAGACGTATGGGCATGCGTAGGCTACGCAATCTAAATCTCATAACTCACACACATGTCAGGGACATCAGAAATTGACATACCGTGGGGGTAGCGACCAGCGAGACTCCGAAAATTGACATACCACGGGGGTAGCGACCAACGTGACACACTACCTTAGTACGTGCTAGATACTACAGTTTACCAGAGTGGTTATAGCCCATACACCTAATGATTGTCCTTCCCTCCCTTAATTCTAGGTGTCTAGTGTGTGTCAACATATATATATATAGCATATACTTATGACTGAAAGAAAACACATATGCAATGAATATACAAAAATATAATAAGCATGCAAAGTACTATAAGCAATTTGGCAAGGTATCTTGCTTGGCAAGAGAGCTGCAAAGTGTAACGTCCAGGAGTCAAGCGCACAGGATCAGAAACTATGGCCTCCGAATAGACGTCTCTGGATGCTGAAATAAACATCACCAACGTTTCCAGAATAAGCGAGATAGCTAGAAAATACTACCCTTTCGTCTAATTTGGATACAGAGGCAAAACGGTAATTTCTGGTCAAAGCGGGGTCCACATATGGCTCACTTTGCACCAAAAAGCGTGCCACGGGTAAAGGTCTCTAAAAGGGACAAATTATTGGTCAAACCAATTCTAAATTTCAGTACGAACTCAACGGTATGTCCAATTTTTGGATTCCAATAAGCCGAACACAAATTTGCCCAAAAAGTCAATTGTGGGGCCCATAAATAGGAGTGATACCACGAATCCAATGGCGCAAGTTTTATCGCGTTCTGATGAGTGTACACTAAATGGTGCGGTATTTTGTAAAAGTTGCGATACAGGGCCTTTTTACGAATATAGAGTGATTCTGACGCGCACACACGTCCCAATCAGTTCTCGCGAAAGCCCACACATCTTGATATACCATACGCGCATTTTGGTGCAATTGGTACGCGACGAGGCGGTCCCGTTTGGTGGGGCGCGCTCCGTATCACAAGTTTTGATATTTAAAAAATAGGTTTTTTTGGATTTTCAACCTAATTTAATTCTGATTCTAACACATAACAAAAAAAAGTAATTGACAGGAAATAATCTAGGTTAGGAGGTCTTCACATAGCAAAAGGAATTTCTAAGTTTGGATCTCTGTGGTGGGAGATACGAGTCCGTAAACATTGATGGTTACAACAGTTTTTCTGAGATTAAAAGTTATCATTTTTCTCTAACTTGATCTCGGTTTCACCTAGGGTTACGCGCTGTTCGAAGTAAACTCATATACAGAGTTGGAAGAGGGATAGGTCGTGAACATACCAGTAAAGACGGGGTCGAGTTTGGTCGAGTGATGGAACAGGAATTAGGGCATGAACAGGGGTAAGTTGCTGGCAGATGCTGCGTGGCGCGCGCTTGTGCGGATGGGGCACGAACGGCGGCGGTTGGAGGTCGGCGACGGCGGTGTCTCCGGTGGTTGGCGCGGTCGAGGGGGTCGTGGAGGAGATAGGTTTGAAGTTAGGGTTAGGGTTTATAATGAGTTTATATATATATCTACATATAGGTAGGATGAGAGGGAGAGGGTTTCATCCGCGCGCGGGGGGGAGGGGGTCTCGTTTGGTTGCTACAAGTGGGTTGGCTTAGGCTATTAGGTTTGTTGCTGGTTATTAGGTTTGTATTGCTGGCTATTTTGTTGGGTTTTAGCTATTATTAGTTTATTTTTTCCTTTTCCTTTTCTTCTCTAATTCTTTTCTAATTCTTTTCTATTTTCTTTTCTATTTCTTTTCTATTTCTTTTCTTTCACTTTTCTTTTCTATTATTCTTATTATTACTAATAATACTATAATTATCATTATTATTATTAACATTAGTATTGCTAACACTAACATTATTATTATTATTATTATTTTTACCATATTTAATAATTATATATTATTTATGTATATATTTAAGGTATAAAAATATATTTGTTCCCAATTAAAATCTAATACTCTCCCACAAGGATCCCAAAAGTAGTTAAATGTCTATTTAACTAGGTAATTAAATCAATAATATATTTTCTAATTAACTAAGGGAATAATATAAATAAATTCAATAACTAATTAATTAATTAATATTTAAAAATATGGGGTTTTACACTCATCCACCATCATACCTCCCTGAAAAAGGTACTGGAACTGGCTCTCTAGAGATGTTAAAGCCACATTTGGAAAAACTTTTCCTTGAAGAGTCTTTGAAAGCTTCCTAAGTAAGTCCTGGTGCTAAGATCCTGGGGTCCGTCCTATACCAAGACAATGCAATCTCGAACATCATGCTCCCTGCAGCTTCTATCTACATCCTCTTTGGAATCTGCGCCAGCCGCAGTTTTCGCTCAATGTCTTCTATCCGCTCAATATATTTTATCCTATCATCAGCATAAATGATCCCTTCAGTACCTTTAAAGTCCTTTAGCCCCATCCTCTTAAAATCTATGATAGTCCCCAACATTAGATTCTGTGGGGTAAACTGAGATGGTACGGTCTGTGGCTAGGCTAAAGTGACTCTCTCGATTATTGCGAGCACAATCTGGTGAACATTCTCAATGCCATGCCTTATAACCTCTGACGGATGCTGCTGCGCCTACATAATATTCTGATAGAGCATAAATATCTGTGTTTGATCGATTGCGGATGGTGGGGGTGAAAGATCTCCTTAAATTGTCGGCACTACCCTCTGTACCAGAGGTGGAGAACCTCTAAAAGTTGTTGCAAAAATGCCCACCTGGATCGGTGAAGCAGACCTATAGAATATAGTTGCTTTAACAACGTTTGATGGTGCTGCCCTCAGAGGCGATAAATGATCGACCTTGCTGACATTGTGCCTGAGCGCTAGGAACGCGTCTTCGGCGTCATCCTGAAGATAGATTGAACAAAGGAATCATTATTGAGTAAGATACGATATCATTAATGAAGGACATATTTTATTCAAAGTAAAGTAAATATTTTAATAGATAAGGGTAGCAAAACATATATTAAAAGTATTTCCTAGTTGTGATTAAGTATACTCTCAGCCTAAATCATATTTTCTAAAGCAGGCTCATAGCAGTACTCTATGTGAGCACTATGTCACCCTCAAATTTTCACTCAAGGGTAGTTTGGTAATTGACATGGGTAATTTTAATTTAGGATTAATTATATTTAAATATTGTGCATGCATGATTTATTATTTGTTGTATTATTTGTTGATTGCTAGTTCTAGATTTATTTTAGACTTGTGTAGTGGACCTAACCTATTTTATTAGATACATGAACCAATATTTTGGATGAGTTTAGTTTGAGCCCATGAATTAGGCCCATGGATTAGGAGGTTGGATTAATTAGTGAAACTATTAGACTAGAATCTTTCTTCCTAATTAATTTCTTCATGAGAGGTCCTAAGGGGTAATTGAGACATTTCACATTGCTTGGAGGGGTGTATATGGCCGGCCACCTCAATAGGAGAGAGAAATTATTCACTTCACCAATTTCCTAATTCTTTAGATCTACAATTTCCCTCTTTTAATTTCCTTCATTCCCTCATTAATTCTCTATAAATTCTTCATAAATTCCTTCTCTAATTCTTCATTGAGGCTTCTACATCAAGGATCTACTAGAAGGAAGCAAGGAGCAAGGAATAGGAGGCCAAGATCTACAAGGAGAGGAGCTACTTTGTATTTGGAGACTTTTTATTGGGAATCCATATTCCAATAGGTATATTTTAGTTTCTCCCCTTCTAATAGACTCTAGATCTGAGATTTAACCATGAGAAACCCACCAACATCCATAGGCTACCCATTAAAATTAGTTTTAGGTTCATCGGAGACCTACGGTAGAAGTTATGTGCTTTTTGGTGCCAATTTTGGGGGAATTTCGAGATTGGCACATGTAGTAGTTGTCATTGGGTCTAATAAATCTAAATGACATATGATTGCTTGTTTGTGACTAGTGTAGTATCCACAATTGGGTACGTATAGGCCATATCTCGTCAATTTGAAGAAACAGGTTAATTTTGGAGGTTTCCTCCGACACGAGGTCTTGTGCATAATCTAATTACTATGCATATTGCTCATAATTAGTATATTAGACTTGCTTGTGTCCTTCAGGATGCGTTTGGTTGTGTGTTGGAGTCGTATCGCAAGCAAATTATATAATCAGTGTGATATGGGTACGGTGCATTCCACGTGTTTGATATTTTGTCCTCTTTGCTATACATACATGTGTAATTATATATATATATATATATATATATATATATATATATATATATATATGTGATATTTAAGTAATATATAGTTGTATATATTAGTGTATATGAGTTTGGGTATATGTATGTGTCTATGTGTGTATAGTAATATATAGATCTATATATATGTGTTGGTTTATATATATATATATATATATATATATATATATATATATATATATATGTTTATATATGTTTATATATATATATATATATATATATATATATATATATGTGGATAGATATACATATATAGCTAGTTATTTATATGTGTGTGATTATATATATATATATGTAGTAGTGAGAAGAGTATATATGTACATAGATGTGTTTGTTATATTTGTGTTGTGTGTGTGAGGAAGAGATACCCGAGCTCAGACTGAACAGCACTAAGCAGTCAGTGCTCAGCCAACAGGGAACTCGAGCACGTACAGCAGGATGTGCAAATCGTGCACAACAAGTTCAGTCGAGACACTGAAGAGAGGAGGCTCACAGTGCAGTCGATTTTGTGCATCAGCAACAACACAGTAGCATCAATGTGTTTAAGCAAAGAGACTCGGGGAGAGCAGCTGTGCAACACAGCAAATGGAAAAGAGGGAGCTGCTCGGGCTGCTTTGCAAACTGCACAGCAAAAATGGGTTCAACAAGGGCAAGGAGTTCAACAGCTGCAGCTAGTTGTAGGAGCAAGGAGTACATTGTAGAGCCATTGTT
Source organism: Iris macrosiphon (assembly GCA_036927795.1). Classification (NCBI taxonomy): domain Eukaryota; kingdom Viridiplantae; phylum Streptophyta; class Magnoliopsida; order Asparagales; family Iridaceae; genus Iris; species Iris macrosiphon. Next base: position 91,478,178 of record JAYESA010000012.1, read on the forward strand.
TTGAGCAGTCTTTAGCAGCAATAACAGGATGAGGAGCACTGTGTTATATTGGTTTTGGGGTTCATTCACTATGTTGTGCCCGAGTAGAGTATGTGTCATGACACACACCCGGATATTCGGGCACGAGTACATGGTTATGCCCAGCCTACGCCGCAGAATCGACGGTAGAACACTGTTTGGGTCATTTATAACTATCTAACATCTCAACAATATAAAATGGTACCTGTCAGTCATCTTAACTCTAAATGGAGGAGCAATATGGTATCTCACAAGTATAACTATTCTCAATCATAAAACAAACTAAGGACGAATAATGCACAAATGGAATAGCGAAGGGAAGAATAAGATACAATCCATGATCTTAAATAATATACAAGATGTGAATTCACCAAAATAATAGTCTAATACAATCCAATATAAATAAACTAGACCTCCTCGGGCTCTGCAACTAAGTCCTCTTGGTATATGTCACGCTCCAGTCCCAAAATACATAGGACCAGGAATATGCGATACGTCAGCTACACATTTGGTCCGACTCGAATACGTATAAGCTGTAAACTACTAGCAACTATCTAAAAATCCAGTAAATATAAACATCTATGTTTCAAGCCACAATGAACAGAAATACACAAGAATGAGCTATATGTGCTACATTCGGCCACCCCATAAACACACAAACTCGAATAGACTCGAGAAGATATGAGTCTATAAAAACTAAGCTACAACAGCAGATGAATAATCAATAAGAATAAAGTAACCATAATGCTCGTAGAAATGATATGAGTACCTGGTACCAATGCCCGCAAGACAAGTAATTCCATCAGCAACACCAAATGCTCCGTAATCGTCTATGCGGCAAAACTGACAGGGGACCAGGTCCTCAGAGGGACGTAACAAGGTACAAAAATACAGCAAGCCATAGTATAACAGAAGAAAATAAGTGCAACGACGTTGTAGCATAGCATAACCAACTAAGTGAGACATAGTTTGAAGATAATGTTCGACGCGTGGGCTGTCCAAAATAAAACTGTAGCTCCGAACACGAAAACACACGGGACATACCACAGCTCCGGGCAAAGAGTCACACGGGTGATACAACTACTCTAGATACATGATCACTACAGAAATAGTACATATACATGTATAAGCGCGTGGAGAGGAGCCCAAACGTCTAGTAACTGTCTTCCCCATTCCAAGCAGTCAACGATTGTGCGTTGAACCTGAACCTCTATATAACAGTCTCGTCACACATAAATAACTATCAACAGACACGACCCTAAGGTCGTCCCAGTCTCCGGTCATGATGTCAGTATTAGGATACAAGAAATCTGGCACGATAACAGTGTGTGGACGTATCCTAGGGTTATGATATACACAGGTACGTACATCAAGGTGTTGAGAACATCTATCACTCGTTACCAGACGTTATCGACGAACGTCTGTACCCGGTTTTGACATGGACGTGGAGTAACGATTCTAATCAAACTCGTGCACAATACAAATAATAAAACAATAAATAACTGGTAACTGAAATATAGGGTGGTAAGGTACACTTTCCTGCGTCCGGCTGCTGATGATGGAGATCCGGTACAACGTCCAAGTCCGCAGGTCCCGTAGTACCTAGAAATGAGACACAAGCTCAATCAATAACTATCACGAGACTGAAATAAGATGTGACACACGTCTAAACATATGTTCGACCTTAGTTATATGTCACATAGACACTAATCTAGAGGGTTGACCAAGGTTAACCCAGGTAGGTTATATCTAATATGATCAATCACCGTATACTATCATCAGACAACCCTCAATTATATACCTTACCATGATGTTTATCAGTATGTCCAGCCATGATCAATCCTCAGGTTTCTCTCTGGTGTTCACAGACGTTAACATGTACATTGAATTGTCATCCTCGAAATAAATAACTAACTTATTTATTAAACCCTCAATTATAACCAATCATTCCCATTTCTCAATAAAAACTACTACTTAATTATGTTCATCATTATTCATCATTCCTTAATGAATGGCTAATGGTTCGATATTACATACTACTACACAAACAAACACTTGCTCCTCAATACCCATCAGTGTTTCATCATCCTAATATCATTTCACAACAATTTAACTACTCGTCATCAATATATATACAATATGCAAATAAAATGAACAATACCCTAAGATGTCACACTTAGCATTCAATAAACCTTAAATACATTAGCATCCTTCACAACCCTAGAGACCATGTAGCATATAACCATTAATGCATATTATAACATATTATTAAACCTAAAATCCCACATTCATATAATACACTAACATAAATCTATTTCATACTCAAACCCTAAACTCAGTGTTACTAAACCATGTCCTGTGCCGTTTGGATACTGGCCTCTAGTGACAATGTCAGGTATTTGAGCACAACGGCTTCCTTGTGTCAAGTTGAAACAATAGGATAGGGAATAGTCCACACCTGAACAGTATTTGTATCCAACTGACACGAGCAAAACCAAAAGAAAGATGATACAAATTGTACAAAGTGTTGATTCTCGAGCTCCCAGACCAATACCCAACCAGTTTACTATCGGTCCTATAAAGAAGCAACGTAGCAAACGGTTGGTGAGCATAAGCCGAAAATCAAATAAAATAATTATTCGAGAGTGAACTCTAATGTTTCAGAGTTTAATACTCAATGGTGAGGAAATCTGTAAAGATTCAACGATCAAGAACGGTCTTACCGAGAATTCGACGACCTCGTCTCTGCTTCGATCTTCGAGATCGGTTCGTCGATGATGATCACCGAGGAACGTTCGGCGGAGAGAAGAAGCCACGCAAGGATAGGTGCAGAGCTTCCTTGGTCAGCCTCGAATCCGACAGATTACTCGATCGAGATTGATCGAGCGACCGAGAACATCGCCACGAACTCGCTGCAGAGGAATATCGACCGGGGAACTGCTATGGAGGAGATGCTACGGTGATGGCAGCGAGCTCAAGGTGGAGCATCGGGATGGAGGCGGTCAGGGCAAGGCGATGATCGGGTGGCAGTTGCAGTGAGATACAGTCGAGCTGCTGCTCCGACGGAAAGCTTAGGCGTGGGGAAGGTGGCCCGTCGATGACGACAGTGGGTAGAGGCCGATCGATTGGAGGCCGAAGGTAGAGATAAAGATCGGAGGAAAAGGAGTGGCCGAGGTATTGGCCGAAGTGTGTTGGTGGGGGTGAACGTGGTGGTGATGGCAGGTGGAGATGGAAGTGATGAGGACCGGAGTTGGCCGCCGGAGTTACAGCAGCGGGGTCAGGCACGGTAGAAGCAGCAGTAGCAGCCAGGGGAGGTGCTCGGTCGGTTGCTGTGTGCAACGGTCCGCCGAAGGCCGGCCGGGATCATGGGGAAGGATGAATAAGAAGAAGAAGAATGAAGAAAAATAAAGGAAGAAGGAGATGCATTGGATGTGGGTATTTTTTTTGATATAAGAGGAGAGAGAAATGGGGGGGGGTTCTCTTGGTGTTGGGATTAAGGTCGTCCTTGGGGGAAGTGAGGGGTGATGGTGATGTTTTATAGGGAGGTGTGATGGGTGTGTGTGGTGAGGATGAGGGTTTAAATAATGGATGGCTAGGATTTAATATGGAGAAATTTTCATGCAAAGGAGAGTGAGAGAGGAGTGAGGTTGACTAAGTCAAAGAATGGAGGGCTTCTCCATTTGGTTTGAGCTAATGGAGTGATGCCACATAGTGCAACTTTTGCAAATTAGTCCCCTAAATTTGGGTATTTGCACAGACAAATAAAATGATAAAAAATTTGTGGAAGGATTGGTGTTTGGTATTTTGTAAGGTGAGGGGGTATTGTGTGTTTTGTATGGGCTTAATTCATGGGGCATTGGGTTAAGTTGGGGTTAAAAATAGGATTAGTCAAAGTTGGTATCCCCAATTAAATTAAAATAAAATATCATGTGCTCTTAAAGTAAATGGGGGCACATGGGTTCTCAATTGTGAGTGACATAAAGGTCATGAAAGGTGTAGGCTTGGTATCAGTCTTGGAACCTTTAATTGGTCTGGCTCAACGGGTTGAGTTGGTGTCTCAAAATTGATGGCAACGACACAGATGCGCGACACAGGATTAAATAATGGAATTTGGATACAGGAAGTTGTGCAATTAAATTAGAGCACAAGGGATTATGATTTTGAGTGACGAAAAAGTCCAGCGCCTAAATTGGCGTGTCATGTCTAGAATGCAACAACTTATTAGAAATTATGGGCTAAGGTTAGGCTCCGAATATTGCAACAACGTTAGGGTGCACCAAGGGTTTAATTAAAGACACAGACATCTGCATCCTTAATTCTAAACCTCAAACATCTGCTGCTAAACCAAAATTTTCTAACCCATAACCAGACTATCTATAGAAATAAATGAGGGGGTTTACATCCTTTCCATCTTAGAAAAATTTTATCTTCGAAATTAAAAGTAAAGCACGATAATAGCTACGAGAATTTAAAGGCAAGCTGGTAATCAAATACGGTACGTAAATTCGTACCTTGGTCCTCAAATAAATACGAAAAACATTGTCGAAAGGAATTCTCGTGCTCCCAGGTAGACTGGCGTGGCGAATGATGCTTCCATGCAACTCTGACCAGTCGAATAGTCTGACGTCTCAAAGTTTTCTCATTGTGATCGAGTATCTCCATTGGCTGCTTCACGTAAGATAAACTGGCTCTATCTATAATCTCTGAATGACCAAGCACGTGGCTAGGGTCTGCCACGTATCTCCTCAACTACAATACTTGAAATACGTCATACATTACTTCTAATGATGGAGGCAATGCAAGACGATAAGCCACTTCGCCAACTCGTTCCAAGATGTCAAAAGGTCCGATGTACCTCGGACTCAGCTTTCCTCTATCTCCGAATCTGATGGTACCATGAGTAGGCGATATCTTCAAAAATACATGGTCATCTTCCTTAAAATTAAAAGTTCTGCAGTGCGCATCTGCCCAATGCTTCTTTCTCATGTTGAGCTCCTTCTGAGTGTAGACATACTTCAAACTCTTGTGATCTGTGTAAATCTCAACACGCTCTCCATAAAGGTAGTGTCGCCATAGCTTTAGTGTAAATATCACTGCAGCTAACTCTAGGTCGTGCGTCGGATAGTTCTGCTTATGAACTCTCAGCTATCTCGATGCGTAGGCTATCACTTTGCTATGTTGCATCAGTACACTTCCTAATCCACTCCCATACGCATAACTGTACACTATAAATTCTTCCGATCCTGAAGGAAGTGTCAAAATCGGTGCTGATGTTAGATGCTTTTTTAACTCATCGAAAGTCGTCTGACACTCCTTGGTCCAGATAATCTCCTTGCCTTTACGCGTCAGTCGTGTAATAGACGCAGCGATCCTCGAGAAATTTTCTACGAACCTCCGATAATATCCGGCAAGTCCGAGAAAACTCCTAATCTCTGTAACAGATGTGGGGGTAGGCCATGTCTCAACTGCAGCTATCTTCTCCGGGTCAACTGATAGTCCATCTCCGGTGATTATGTGTCCCAGGAAGGGTACTTTATCCAAACAGAACTCACATTTGCTGAGCTTGGCGTACCACCTCTCCTGCCTCAGCGTCTCCAACACGATCCTGAGATGTCTCTCGTACTCCTCCTGGCTCTTGGAATATACCAAGATGTCATCGATGAACACCACCACGAACTTATCTAAGTACTGGTGGAAAACATTGTTCATCAGGCTTATAAATACTGTTGGCGTGTTGGTTAAACCAAATGACATGACTAGGAACTCATAGTGTCCATACTTTGTCCAAAAACCCGTCTTCGGAATGTCCTCTCTCCGTACCTTGATTTGATGATAGCTTGATTTGAGATTGATCTTCGAGAATACATATACGACAATTAGCTGATTCAAATAAACCATTGATGCGCGACAATGGGTACTTATTCTTTATCGTTACAGCATTAAACGCCCTGTAATCGATACACAAACATACCGTCCCTGAAATCAATATGCAAATGTACCGTCCCTGTAATCGATACGCAAACGTACCGTCCCATTCTTCTTCGGCACAATAAGATGGGTACTCCCCATGGAGAAATACTAGCCCGACTAAAACCTTTGTCTAAGAGATCCTCTACTATGGACCTTCAACTCAACCAACTCTATCGGTGCTAGTCTGATGATGGAAAATAACTGGCTCGGCTCTTGGAGTCAACTATATAGCAAACTCTATCTCTCTGTCAGGTGGCAGGCTTGGAAGATTATCTAGAAACACATCTTGAAACTCTGATATAATACGGGGGTACACTGGTTCACCTGGTGCAATGTGTGTCGCTAAGGTAGGTTTGACACCATGCTCTCAGGCTCCTCGAAGAAACTCTAACTCAGGGTAATCTTGTGGTCTAAATATAGTGCAACCACGTCGACAATCTAGCATCGCGTGGTATTGGCTCAACCAATCTATTCCTAGATCAATGTCATAGTATAGACTTAACCTCATAATAAATTCTCCCATTGTATCTTCAACACCAATCCTCAAATTTTTTTTTCCGTTATTTATTGCTCTAAGTCACAAAGTGCAATTATAATAATCGTATCTCCCAAGCACCTACTAGAATTTCTGGTATCAGATCATCATCTTCTAGGTGAGAGCCAAAATTTTTATCTCCTCTAGTTCATAATATCGTTCCTGGTATCGCTATCATATACAACAACTAATTCCTAGCATCGGGCTATGCACTTCAATAAATTATTCTAGGTCACGATCAACAATATTTCCAGCTCCCAGTACTTCCAAGATCACTGCTATCTCAAGCACGGGTAGGGTACAACTGGGTCCAGTTCTCTTGCTAGCCTTCCACACTAGATCTAGAATCTTAAAGAACCTGTCATCCTACCCTACTGAGGGTAACAATCTTCTCAGAGATTATTGCATAAATCACGTCTTTTGCCGTCTAAACTACGATCTTCTTCTGGAGGAAACCATCAGGCACAAGCATTCGTCTTCCGAATTAATAGGAGATGAGAAACAATGATAACGATATTGGCGAAAACTGAATAAATACAATTGGGAAGTCCAAGGGCGATAATCACACACAAAAGGGAGTTTTAAAAATCGATTATGGATTGAGATCCTATTCAACAATAAATTATAATATTTATTCCTAATTTGTAGGCTCGCTTGGCACAGTCAGGTGACCAAGATGATTTAAATTGGACTTGCATGGGCCACCACAAAAATATGTCACGCCCCAGTCCCAAAATATGTAGGACCAGGAATACGCGACACGCCAGCTACGTATTTGACCAGACTCTGGTACGACTCGAATACGTATAAGCTGTAAACTACGGGCAACTATCTAAAAATCTAGTAAATATAAACATCTATATCTCAAGCCACAATGAACAGAAATACACAAGAATGAGCTACATGTGCTACAGTCGGCCGTCCCGTAAACACACAAACTCGAATAGAGTCGAGAAGAGATGAGTCTATAAAAACTAGGCTACAATAGTAGATGAATAATCAATAAGAATAAAGTATAATGCCTGTAGAAATGATATGAGTACCTGGTACCAATGTCCGCAAGACAAGCAACTCCATCAGCAACTCCAAATGCTCCGTAATCGTCTATGCTGCAAAACTGTCAGGGGACCAGGTCCTCAGAAGGACGTAACAAGGTACAAAAATACAGCAAGCTATTGTATAATAGAAAGAAATAAGTGCAACGACGGTGTAGTCTAGCATAACCAACTAAGTGAGATACAGTTTGAAGATAATGTTCGACGCGTGGCTGTCCAAAATAAAACTGTAGCTCCGGACACAGAAACACACAGGACGTACCGCAGCTCCGGGCAAAGAGTCACATGGGTGATACAACTACTCTAGATACAGGATTACTACAGAAATAGTACATATACATGTATAAGCGCATGCAGAGGAGCCCAAACATCTAGTAACTGTCTTCCCCATCCTAAGCGGTCAACGATTGTGTGTTGAACCTGAACCTCTATCTAACAGTCTCGTCACACATAAATAACTATCAACAAACGCGACCCTAAGTTCGTCCCAGTCTCCGGTCATGATGTCAGTATCAGGATACAGGAAATCTTGCAAGATAACAGTCTGTGGACGAGTCCTAGGGTTATGATATACACAGGTACGTACATCAAGGTGTTGAGAACATCTATCACTCGTTACCAAAGTTACCGACTAACGTCTGCACCCGGTTTTGACCCGGACGCGGAGTAACGACTCTAATCAAACTCGCACACAATGTATATAATAAAATAATAAATAACTGGTAACTGAAATATATGGTGGCAAGGTACACTTTCTTGCGTCCGGCTGCTGATGACGGGGATCCGGTACAATGTCCAAGTCCGCAGGTCCCGTAGTACCTAGAGACGAGACACAAGCTCAATCAATAACTATCACGAGACTGAAATAAGATGTGACACACGTCTAAACATATGTTCGACCTTAGTTATAAGTCACATAGACACTAATCTAGAGGGTTGACCAAGGTTAACCAAGGTAGGTTATATCTAATACGATCAATTACAGTATACTATCATCAGATAATCCTCAATCATATATCTCACCACGGTTTTATCAGTATCTCCAGCCATGATCAATCCTCAGGTTTCTCCTCGGTGTTCATAGACGTTAACATGTACATTGAATTATCATCCTTGAAATAAATAACTAACTTATTTATTAAACCCTCAATTATAACTAATTATTCCCATTTCTCAATAAAAACTACTACTTAATTATGTTCATCATTATTCATCAATCCTCAATGAATGGCTAATGGTTCGATATTATATACTACTACACAAACAATCATCTTCTCCTCAATATCCATCAGTGTTTTATCATCCTAATATCATTTCACAATAATTTAACTACTCATCATCAATATATATACAATATGCAAATAAAATGAACAACACCCTAAGATCTCATACTTAGCATTCAATAAACCTTAAACACATTAGCATCTAGGTTGAAAACTAGGTTGCAAGAGTCTAATGCTAAATCACTAAGTCAATACACTATGAAGCTATACTATACAAGCTGATCTATTAGACAACAAGGCACTCAAAGAGCCGTATCCTAAGATATGCAAGTTTAATATATAAAAATAGTTTTTTATATATATTCAAGTCAATATTTATAATACTACATCAAAATAATTGAAATAGGATACCTTGGCCTTGCTCCAATGCGTATCGCACCTATCTTGATACCCAAACTCATTACCTTTGTATCGACCCATACCTTGATAATAACTTGGTATCCCGAGGTAATCCAAAACTAACACATATATATAATATCCAACTAATACTAACTATATAACTAACACTATAATGTATCTAACTAATAACAATGACAATTAATACAAGTATATATATAGTTAGCTAACTATTAGACTAATAAGGTATATATCTATACTAACATAAATATATATATATATATATATATATATATATATATATATATATATATATATATATATATATATATATATATATATATATATACTCTTAGCTAATTTAATAGTTCAACTAACAACTAAACTAATACCCAATATACTTATCACATTAACTATCCCACATCAAGGCCTCATAACCCAACACCCAACTACCAATGAAACTGAAACACAAACCCAAACACTGAAACTGCACAATGCAAATACCTGGATACTGAAACATCACAACTGAAACTGCACAGTTACTGTGCTGTATTTGATCAAGCTTGCTGAAATCACCATTGCTGAAATGCATAGTTGAATTCTGCAACCGATACTGTGCTTGGCTAAAAACTGTAGCTTGCATTCCTCCGTTGCATTGAGTCGCTGCTCGGGATCAAAACTGCAGTGCTCGAGCCTCAGTGGCATTGAGCTACTGCTCTGCTCAAAACTGCACTACTTGAGCCTCAGTTGCATTGAACTGCTGCCCTGCTCAACTGCAGTACTCGAGCCACAGTTGCGTTGAGCTGTTGCTCTGCTCAAAACTGCGGTGCTTGAGCCTCAGTTGCATTGAGTTGCTGCCCTGCTCTACTGCAGTTCTCTCGAGCCTCTGTGCTCCCTCTTACTGAACTGACGAGCCCCCTGTTGATACCTGCTATGAATGTCCTGATGCACGAGCTTGACCTGCTGCTCAATCCCTCAAAACTGCCATAATGCCCCTCACACACCACACACAAACATAACACAAGCACAACACTAACATAGATCTTACCTCTAAGTATGTATATATATATATATATACATACACTCACACACATATAAATAACAATACATATATACCTATATACCTCTCTATTATATATATTAATATGTATCAACCCTAACTACTTTATATAAACCAACACACACACACACACACACATATATATATATATACATATACATATATATATAGATATATAGATAACTATATACACCAATATATATAAACACATAGACACACACATATACCCAAACTCAAAATATACTATTATATACACTATATATTTCATTGATAGCATATATATATTGAAATACACATGCACATATAGTCAAAAGGGACCAAACAACAAACAAGTGGATTGCACCGCACCCATATCACACTTTCTCTATGATACGTTTGCGATACGGCTCCAACAAACAAAGGGACCAAACAACGAAACGTATCCCGAAGGACACTAGCAAGTCTAAAACACTAATTACGAACAATATGTATAGTAATTAGAGTATCTACGTGTCCGTGTCACACTGTGATATGTACAAGGCCCCGTGTCGGAGAAAACCCCCCAAAATTAATCCGTTTTGTCAAATTGATGAGATAAGGCCCACACGTATCCAATTGTGGATACGACACTAGTCACAAACTAGCAATCAAATGTTATTTAGATATATTAGATCCCATTACAAGTACTACATGTGCCAATCTCGAAATTCTCCCAAAATTGGCACCAAAATGGACATAACTTCCACCGTAGGTCTCCGATGAACCTAAAACCAATTTCTATGGGTAGCCTATGCATGTGGGTTGGTTTCCTATAGTTAAATCTGAGATCTAGAGTCTATTAGAATGGGAAAAACTTAAATGTACCTATTGGGAGATGGATTCCCAATAAAAAGTCCCCAATTGCCAAGTAGCGCATCACCTTGTAGATCTTGTCCTCCTCCTCCTTGCTCCTTGTTTCCTTCTAGTAGATCATTGTTATAGAAACCTCAATAAAAAAATTAGAAAGAGATTGGTGAAGAATTAATGGAGAATTGATGAGGGAATAGAGGGAATTTGGCAGAGAAAAAAATATAGATCTATAATTTAGGGAAATAATGAAATGATAACACTCTCTCTCTCCTCCTTGTGATCGGCCATGTACCCCTCTCTCAAGCAATGTAAAATATTACAAATACCCCTTGGGGTCTCTCATAAAGAATTTAATTAGGGAGGAAAGGTTATAGTCTAATAATTTCTCTAATTAATCAAACCTAATCCATGGGCCTAAATTATTGGGCTTAAATTAAACTCATCCAAAAATATTGGTTCATGCATTCTAATAAATGGGTTTGGTCTACTATATAAGTTTAAAAGTAAATCTACAATTAGCAAACAATAAATAACACAATAAATAATTAATCATGCATGCATGCACAAAATTAAATATAATTAATCCTAGAATTAAATTACCCAAGTCAATTACAAAACTACCCTTGAATGAAAAAGTACGGGTGACAATCCTACCCACCTTAGAAAAATTTTGTGCTCGAAATTAAAGAAGAAACTATCTACCAAAAGCAATAATACAATGTAAGAAAGAATAATATCTCATGGCTCGAACATATATGGATATCGCTCGTGCATCTCGGTCTCTCGCTCCGAGGTACTCTTTTCTGGCGAGTGATTCCTCCATTCGACGTGCACCAAAGGAATCTTTTGGTTCCTCAGCACCTTCTCTCTCCGATCCAGAATCTCCTCTGGCTGCTGTGGATAGCTAATAGTAGGACCTACCTCTATCTCCGGGTGATACAACCTATGACTGGGATCTGCCACGTATAATCTCAGCTGCGATATGTGAAACATGTTGTGCACTCCCTCCAGTGTAGGTGGTAAGTCTAGTCTGTATGCAACTGCACCGACCCTCTCAAGAATACCGAAAGGATCGATGAATCGTGGACTAAGCTTGCCTCCTCCACTGAAACGAATAGTGCCACGTGTCGGAGAAATCCTTAAGAAAACTAGACCGCCAACCTAGCATGAAACAAAACCTTAGCACTCTAACAAACAATAATCAAACACAAGCAAGACAAAACTAAAGCTATACCTCAAACTCCAAGGGTCTCCGATGGCTATCGGCCCAATGTCGCTGCTTGTCCTGCGCCACTCGAAGTCTGTCCCTGATAAGATTTACCTTCTCGGCTGTATCCACTATCATCTCTGGTCCTAATAAAGATCTATCACCAACATTATCCCAGGAAAATATAGTGAGGCACCTCTGCCCATACAACGCCTCGAATGGTGATATCTCGATGCTGGCTTGGTAGCTGTTATTGTATAAAAAATCTACCAAGTGAAGGTGATCCTACAAAGAACCTCCAAGATCCAAAACACAGATACGTAGCATATCCATGAGAGTCTGAATAGTCCTCTTCGACTGTCCGTCCGTCTGAGGGTGATAAGCAGTACTGAACTTGAGTTGGGTGCCCAAGCTAGCCTGCAAACTCCTCCAGAAAAGGGACATAAAGCGACTATCCCAGTCTGAGACTATGCTCACTAGAACATCGTACAATCTGATAATCTGGTGCACATACATCTCTGAAGTCTCTCCGTAGATGTACCCACTTTAAATGACAGAAAGTGGACTGATTTGGTCAACCTATCCACGATGACCCAAATCGTATCCTTTCTTATTGGAGAATGCGAAAGTCCCGATATAAAATCCATGGTCACATGTTCCCATTTCCACTCCGGAATGGGCAAAGGCTGAAGTAATCCACCTGGCCTCTGTCTCTCCGCTTTGACCTGCTGGCAAACTAAGCATCTGGACACGAAGCTAGCTACCTCCCGCTTTAGGCCATACCACCATACATGCTCTCTCATGTCTCTATACATTTTGTTAGTACCAGGATGCATAGAGTATTGGGAATGATTTGCCTCCTGCAGAATCTCCTCGCGTAGTGCTCCTCTCGGTGCACATAACCAGGTACCGTATCGCAATGATCCATCATCTGCAACGATAAAGTCCTCTGCCAGTCCGATCTGAACCTAAGCTCTGATGTTCCTCAGAGAATCATCCTCATAATATCCAGCTCTGACTCGGTCCATCAACTCTGACTGAACCTGAAGTCCCCACATCTGTCTTGCGACTCTCGGAATCAATACATCAATGTCCAAACTGTCAAGATCTACCAATAAATATCTATCTTTAATCAAGCACATAGCCACGGGATACCTGTTCAAAGCATCTGCGACTACTTTGGCCTTCCCTAGATGGTACTGTAAAGATATGTCAAAGTCTTTCATCAGCTCTAACCATCACCGCTGCCTCATGTTGAGCTCTTTTTTGTGTAAATACATACTTTAAGCTCTTATGGTCTGTGAAGATCTCTATCTCTCTCCATATAGATAGTATTTCCATAATTTAAGAGCAAAGATAACCGCTACAAACTCCAAATCATGGGTTGGGTAGTTCTTCTCATGCGGGCGTAATTGCCTGAAAGCATAGGCAATCACCTTCCCGTGCTGCTGTAACACACAACCCAAACCCTTCCTTGATGCATCACTATAAATGGAAAATTCTCATGCTCTTGATGGTAGTGTCAAGATAGGATCTATAGTCAATCTCCTCTTCATCTCCTCAAATGCTGACTGACAATCCTCTGTCTAGACGAATTCTATGTCCTTTCTGGTCAGTCTAGTCATCAGCTTTGTAAGTCTGAAAAAGTCCTGAACAAACCTCTGGTATAGCTTGCTAATCTAAGGAAACTCCTAATCTCTGCTACTAAACTCGGGGTAGACCAGGATTCAACTGTTGAGATATTCTTCGGGTCCACTGAGATTCCATCTCCTGTAATGACATAGCCAAGAATTCAACCTTATCAAGGAAAAATTTACACCTCAACAAGTTGCCATACAGCTTCTCCTTCTTGAGGGTCCCCAAAACAATCCTCAAGTGCTTCTCATGCTCCTCTTGGGTCTTCGAATATATCAGTATATCATCAATGAAGACTACAATAAATTGGTCTAGGTACTAATGAAATACCTTGTTCATCAGGTTTATAAATACTGTCGGGCCATTGATTAACCCAAACGACATCACCAAGAACTCGAACTGTCCATAATGAGTCCTGAAAGCTGTCTTTGGGATGTCTTCCCTATTCACTTTTATCTGGTGGTACCCTGACCTCAAGTCTATCTTGGAGAATACCTTCGCCCCGCTCAACTGGTCACATAAGTCATCTATCCACGACAACGGGTATTTGTTCTTGATAGTGAGGTTATTAAGTGCCTAGTAGTCGATACACATATGTACCGACCCATCCTTCTTTGGAACAAAAAGTACCAGAGTACCCCATGGTGATGAACTGGAACAGATAAAGCCCTTGTCTTGCAACTCATCCACCTGTCTCTTCAACTCCGCCAGTTCGTTGTTGTTTACTCTATAGACGTGCTAAGAGATCGTCTCTGCGCCTGGTACTAAATCTATAAAGAATTTCACATCTCTGTCTGGCAGCAACCCTAGTAACTCCTCTGGAAAGACATCCAAGAATTCCGCAATCAACGGATGTGGCGGCTCCTGCTCTACTACCAAAGCTCCACAAAAATTACCTCCGCTCTGCTCTGCTCCTCGAACGAACTCGAACTCCAGCTCTCCTGGCGTCTGAAATAGAACTCTACCTCCACGATAATCGATACTAGCGTGATGTCTACTCAATCAATCCATCCCGAGTACTATATCGTAACTCGAAAGTGACTGTAGAAGCATGAAAAGTGCGCTGGAAAGCTCTACGCAGCATATTGATGCAAAGCAGCATAAACAGAGGAATTCAAAGCCTTCAACGTGCAAACAGAGCTTCTCCGCCAAGCACAGCGTGAAATATAGGCTCGAGGACCATCCGCGTAAGGCAGTATGTCCAGGCTGCTTCAGCGTAAACAGGGTGCTTCATCGCCTTTATGGCGTAAAACTTATCCTCTTTTCACGCAGAATTGAAGTGTAGGAGAGACGCTTCGTATTCTCCGAAGAGAACCTGTCAGAGCCTGCAATGAAACTGTCAGATCCTGCAATAAACCTGACGTCTCGACTTCTGACAAAAGGATACTGATCGACTACCCAAGCGACGGCTATAATGATGGCGAGGCACTGCAACCCAGGCTGTCATTTACTGTCATTTCCTTTGTGTAAACCGCTTTTACGTACACAGAGGAATTTGCTGCCTAGTTTTACACAGGCAAACATGAGCTCCTTACGCTCCGCGGAAGACAAACCGCCTGCCACGTCAAAAGCTGCACCTCGTACGAGATTCGAGGCACGTCTCTGCATTTTTATACACAGAGCAGTGACAGGTTCTCAAGGCACGTCTCTGCAATTAATGCGCTGAATTCTGACAGATGCCTGAGGCACGTCTCTGCGTTTAATGCACAGAAGGGTGCAGACCTTCAAAATACGCCTCTGCATTTAATGTGCAGGATGATGGTGGATCTACATATTTAATGCAGGAGATTTGATTAAATGTCACCGAACCGTCGTTTAGTGACATCCACTTTACGAGAGCTGCTCCTACGCATACAAGGGAATACGCTGCCTAGTTTTACACAGGCAAACATGAGCTCCTTACGCTCCGCAGAAGATGAACAGACTGCCACGACAGTGGTTACTCTTCGCACAGGGTTCAAGGTGCGTATCTGTATTTAATGCGCAGAATGATAGCAAATCTTGAAGACAAGCATCTGCATTTAATGCACAGGATGGGGGCAGATCTCTGCATTTAATGTAAGAGATCTGATTATCTCCAAGAGCCATAATTCTGGCTAAGACGTCCATATCATCACTCTGGCACGTTACGCAGCAGCTTCTACGTCCATTCAGCTTCGGTGCCTGTTCGGCTTCTATGCCCATTCAGCTTCGGCGCCTACTCGGCTTCTACGCCTACTCGGCCTCTATGACCACTCGGCTTCTAAGCCTACTCGGCCTTTATGACCACTCGGCTTCTATGCCTATTCTGCTTCTATGCCGGTTTGATAACTATTTGGCTTCTATGCCATGGTGACAGACATTGGCTTCTTTGCCAACCTCTTCTACACGATGGACACCTACCTACGTGGCTTCTACGCCGTGATCTTTGTAGCGATTATACGCGTTTTGTCCCTTAGTTGGACCCGCGTCACATGCTCATTCAAAGGATCATCTATACGCAGGCATTGGTTATTTTAACCGTTGTGTAAAAGGGTGTTGTACTTTCCACTACTCGGTTTTTACACCGATTGAGTGGTCACTGTCACTAAAACTCTATAAATAGAGACCTCTATCAACGAGGAAAAAAGGTCAAAGAATTCACGGTGGAAGAATTCAAGGTCGAAGAAATTAGGTCTGAAAACTGATCAAGAAGTCCAGGATCAGATCCAACGGTCGCAAAGATCGAAGGTCAGACGGTCGAGAGAGAGAGAGAGAGAGAGAGAGAGAGAAGAATCCAGAGCTCAGGCAAAGAGACGGGATCGATGACTTTGGCATCGGGCATCCACCCTCTTTAGCAACCCTCGAAGCTGCTACCTGTCTTCCACGGCACTTCTTCAAACATCGTGTGGTCCAAGGTATAAAGTGATCGACTGCAGATCAGACACCTATAGAAATATTCACCCAGATTAAATAAATTATACTTAGACATCCTCGTGTAGGATCGAATTTGTACAATCTTGTTTGTAAACAATAAAAGAAGGGGCGGGTCTTCGCACAAGACCTTGTTTTTTCCCGCATTCATTAAACTTTTCTCGTTTATATTATATTCCAAAACAAGATGGCGACTCTGTTAGGGACATCATTCTCTTCTGATGAGGAAGCTATTACTCAACACGATACGGTATCCGTGGGATCCGTGAAGAAGACACTGGTCGTCCAGTTCGACCAGTCTGCCTACAAAGATATGCTTCGAACAAAGGGCAGCTCTCACTCTCTCTCTGTCTAAAATAACAGGAAGATGCGAAAGGCCTGGATGCCCAAGACATCCTCTACCATTCCTGTGGACTCTCCGATCTCTCGATCTCTCTGACCAATAAGGTTGTAGCGTTGCTCCCTCCGCGCCCTGTGCGTAAAATTCAGTCGTCTGTCTCTGACAGAACCGACAAAACTTCTGGTAGAGCCTCAGCGCCAAATCAGAAGTACAAAGCAACGCTCCGCGCGTAAAATAATATCTGACCTCTACGGAGAACCAGATCCCTGTGATCTCCGCAAGAGAAAGCGAGCGGCGCACTACTCAACTTCTCGGCCTTTATGCCAGCAAGTTAACAATCGACACGCCCTCCGAGTTATGCGAGACGCAGATGGCCGACTGAGGACATCCTCAACTTTACGCCAACCAGGGCGAAGCTCCAAATTATGCCAGGCGAAGTCCCTAGGTGAAAAGAAGGCTCCAGTTACGGAAAGGCACCCTCCTCGGGGATTATCCGTCACCCGGATAGCCAACCTGTTGTATACGGGTGGCACAGGGAAGACTATGGTTCCCGTTATCTTCATGTCCACCAATGGGGACAGAAGGAACAAGCCATCATCTTCTTCTTTTGCAACTCCTCCTGACCTTCGGGATTATCTGGTCCGGAAACACAAAGACGAGGGTCATAAACAGACTTCAGTTCCCCTAACGGTCAAACGCGGGAAGATCCTATGGGAAGATACATCAACGTCTAATGTCGTCATGACAGGTGGACAACACAAAGATTCTATCTTTATTATTCTGCCAACCCGCGACGATCAGTACCCGATAATCTTCGGTCGCAGACGGAACACCCCGATCATACAAGAAGAATTGTGTGAGTCTAAAACTGGCAGGATACAAACCCACAGATATAGTCCGCAAGCATTAAATATTATGCAAAGCATGGGTTATGATTTGAAGCTGAAACAAGGCCTCAACTATGGAAAAGGTAGATGAACACCGGTGCGTAGCAATTCTCACCATTAACAAGCTCATTTTTGGTTGGGATATACTGCATCTCTTACGAAACCCAAAATTCCGAGATCTAATCCTGTACAACCAGAGGCAGCACCTGATAAATCAGTTTCTGTGGCAAGAGGCCATGACATGTCTGGGGGTAACTTACCTCGATGAAACAAGGCGACGTCCAAGACCGGGGGTAGAATTTCCTCAAGATCCGAAGATGATACAACGACGACAATCTTCCCAGAAAACTATAAAACTCAGGCACCAGGTGCCCCACGACCGAAAAGGACTTTCTCCTTCAAAGAGGATGACATCGTTGAAATCTTCGATATGTTGAGAGAGGAATGCAAGCTTCAGCTACCCAACATCAGATACCCGGAGAGGGCCGGCGAAGTCGATAACCCAGATTATTGTCTCTTCCATCGGTACACTCACCACCCTACAAGGGCCTGCTATGTGCTAAAAAGAAGAATTCAGGAGTTGATCGATGCCAAGGTTATCATCTTGCATCTATAAAACAAGGGGACGACCACTACAGAAAAATACCGAATGATGAGTCCCTCGAAAGTTTTCCCAGCGGATCCTTCAGATGAAAAATCACTCTATAGTAATTTCTTTTTTTTGTTGTTCATATTACCTCTGAATAAACTTTCGACTATCGACTATCATATTACCTCTGATATCGGTTGTCATCTACACTTAACATCCGTGCTTAGCCATAAGTACGCCAGAGTGTTAAGTCCACAAAAACTGCCATGTCCATATTACCTCTGAGCAGACGTGTACCTCCATCCCCAATGGAGTCACAATCAAAAGTTTGTCATGTTCATATTACCTCTGAATAAACTTTTGGCTATTGACTATCACATTACCTCTGATATCGGTTGTCATCTACACATAACATCTGTGCTTAGCCATAAGTACGCCAGAGTGTTAAGTCCACAAAAACTACCATGTCCATATTACCTCTGAGCAGACATGTACCTCCATCCCCAATGGAGTCACAATCAAAAGTTTGTCATGTTCATATTACCTCTGAATAAACTTTCGGCTATCGACTATCACATTACCTCTGATATCGGTTGTCATCTATACTTAACATCTGTGCTTAGCCATAAGTACGCCAGAGTGTTGAGTCCACAAAAACTGCCATGTCCATATTACCTCTGAGCAGACGTGTACCTCCATCCCTAATGGAGTCACAATCAAAAGTTTGTCATATTTATATTACCTCTGAATAAACTTTCGGCTATCGACTATCATATTACCTCTGATATCGGTTGTCACCTACATTTAACATCCGTTCTTAGCCATAAGTAAGCCAGAGTGTTAAGTCCACAAAAACTGCCATGTCCATATTACCTCTGAGCAGATATGCACTTCCATCCCCGATGGAATTGCATCCCAGAAGTTTGTCATGTTCATATTACCTCTGAACAAACTCTCCGAATTTTTGGCTATCGATTATCACATCGGTTGTCATCTTGGCCCATCGCCCTCCGGCTCATCTCATGCCCTCGAGCAAACATTATCAGCAAATATGGTAGCAACGGATTCCTTCGAATCAGACGAACGAGAGTCCGAACCATTCGAGAATAACGCTTGGGCTCAGCAGATGGATACACAATGAGAGATTCGCTTCGAGCAGAGAGAACCTCCCACAAAGATAAAGTTATCCAGATTGACGTAGGGGATGAACTTTCACCAAAGCCGACATTTATCAATAACGATCTTTCTGAAGAAGAAAGAGAAAAAATTACCCAGCTGATAAAAGAATATATCGACGTCTTTGCGTAGAATTATGAGGATATGGCAGGTCTTGATCCAAAGGTGGCTACTCATAAACTCAACATACTGCCCGATTCAAAGCCTGTGAAGCAGCACCAACGCTGGTTCCGCCCGGACATGATGGACGCCATTGAAGCTGAAGTCAAGAAGTTGATAGCCTGCGGCTTCATCCGTGAAGAACAACATCCCGACTGGGTCGCCAATGTTGTCCCTGTCATAAAGAAGAATAGGAAAGTACGGATCTGCATCGATTACCGAGATCTGAACGCAGCATGCCCCAAGGATGAATTGCCTCTTTCCATCACAGATGTCATGATCGACAATATATGCGATTTTGAACGTATGTCTTTCATGGATGGATTCTCAGGATACAATCAGATCAAGATGCATCTTGAAGACGAGAAGCATACTGCCTTCCGGTAACCATTGGGGGTATACTGCTATACGGTCATGCCCTTCGGATTAAAGAACGCCGGGGCTACCAACGAGCTATGAGTGACATATTCTACAAGCATTTACGCAAGACAGTAGAGTGTTACGTGGACGATGTAGCTGTCAAAAGCCGTCTCAGGGATAATCACATCCAAGACTTGAAGACAGTATTTGAATTGATGCACCACATCAACTCAAAATGAACCCTACCAAGTCCTTTTTGGGGGTATCTCGCGGCAAATTCCTCGGATTTGTCATCACCGCCAAAGGCATTCAAGTGGACCCTGATAAAGTCAAGGCCATCCTAGAGATGCGACCGCCCCGCAATCTGAGGGAGCTCAGGGGATTTCAAGGTCGTCTGGCTTATATCCGAAGATTCATATCCAACCTCTCCGGGAGATGCCAGTCCTTTTCGCGCCTCATGAAGAAAGGTGTATCCTTCATATGGGACGAAGACTGTCAGCAAGAGTTCGGGGATATCAAGCGCTACCTCACCAGTCCACCAGTTTTGGTTCCCCCTGTCATAGAAAGACCGTTTGTGCTGTACGTCCGAGCAATGGATCATTCCATGGGAGCTCTTCTCGCACAAAAGAACGATATGGGCCACGAGCAGGCTATCTACTACCTCAGCAGGATGATGGTCGGAGCCGAACACCGGTACAACCCAGTGGAGAAAGAATACTTAGCCTTGATGTTCGCTATCCAGAAAATGCGATACTATGTCACGGGCCAAACCATTCATATCATCTCCAGGATCAATCCTCTTCGGGTACTGATGAGCAAGCCAAGTGTTCTTAATTTCCGACTCGCGACTTGGGCGATGTTATTAATGCCATACGACATGGTGTACGTCCCTCAGAAGTCCGTCAAAGGCCAAGCATTGGCTGACTTTCTAGCTGCTCATCCGATCCCGGAAGCCTCCAAACTATACGAGGATATTCTCTACGAAGTCGCAGAGTATAACTCCACAATGGAAGGCGATGCATGGCAACTGTTCTTCGATGGTGCCTCCAGGACTGGTCCCAGGGGAAATGTAGTTTCAGGAGTAGGGATCGTCCTAGTCACTCCTGATAAACTCGTTATCTATCGAGCATATTCTCTTAGCGAGCCATGTTCTAACAATGTGGCAGAATACAACGCTCTACTAATCGGGCTCCAAGTCGCTAAAGAGCTGGAGGTCGAATCTCTGGAAGCATTCGATGATTATCTGCTGATCGTCAACCAAGTCAGAGGAATATATGAAGTCCGGAATCCCGACCTCATCCCCTATCACCGAGCAACGGTTGAGATAGCCATGACGTTCAAAGGTTTCTTCCTTGAGCATATACCTCGATATCAGAATCTGGAAGCTGATGCCCTAGCCAGTCTAGCTGTAGATTTAGCCACCCCTGTAAGAAGGCAGAATTCGGTAATCCTTCTTAACAGAGACTTATTCTGTGTGAAAAACAACTTTCACATAGAACATAGCTATGGGGTGAACGCAGATCCGCCCAGGGGAGACTAGAAAAGTCCCTTTATAGATTTCGTAGCATACAAAATCTTGCCAGAAGATCCTAAAGAAGCAATATCTGTCAAAAGATGATCATTACGCTTCTATTTTGACGCATCGTCGCAATGCCTATATCACCGGTCTTACGACGGGCTCTTATTACGATGTCTCTCTGGTGATAAAGCACAGGGGATTATCCGTGAAGCACACGATGGCGTATGCGGGGCGCATCAACCCGGTCCTAAGCTACAGGATCGTATCAGAAGAATGGACTATTACTGGCCCACTATGATCGCAGACGCAATCCAGTATGACAGACGATGCAGGGCCTGTCAGGTTCATGTAGACTTCATACATCAACCGTCCGAACATCTACACCCTACGGTTGCATCCTGGCATTTCGAAGCATGGGGTATGGATATCATTGGCTCTATTCACCCGTCTTCTTCCAGAGGTCACCGGTTCATACTGGCCATCACGGATTACTTCTCCAAATGGGCAGAGACGATCCCTCTTGCTGAGGTAAAGACATCTAACATGACCAGCTTTGTCAAGCATCACATCATTTACCGCTTCAGGGTTCCCCGAAGGATAATCCATGACAATGTGCCTCAGTTCATCAGCCATGCGTTCTACCAGTTTTATGATAAAAATCGGATACAAAATATGGCCTCTACGGCATATTATCCAGCTGCTAATGCGTTGGCGGAAGCCTTCAACAAAACGATTATCAAACTCTTGAAGAAGTTCGTCTCTTCGAATAAAAGAGATTGGAATGAGAAGCTGGGAGAATGTCTTTGGGCATACCGTACCACCGTACGAGCACCAAAAGGTTGTATGCTATTCTCATTGGTTTACGGCAGTGAAGCAGTCCTTCCTATCGAAATTCAAATTCTGTCACTCAGGATAGCCGTGGCTAACGAGTTAACTCAAGAAAAGAATGACTTGTTAAGGTTTCAATAGCTAGAAGGATTAGACGAGAAATGCCTCCAAGCTCAGCAACACATCGCGCTCTACCAAGCACGCATTTTCAGAACTTTTAATCAAAAAGTAAAGGAAAGAGTGTTCAAAGTCGGCGAGCTGGTTTTAGCTGTAAGAAGGCCGATGATTCTTACTCACAGGAGTAAAGGCAAATTCTAGCCCAAGTGGGAAGGCCCTTACATGATCGAGACAACGTTCTCAAACGGCGCTTACAGGTTAGCCCAGCCTAATGGAGACCTGCTAATGGCTCCTATCAATGGCAAATTCCTGAAAAGGTACTATGCTTAAACCTTCTCTGCTCAAGTGGAATAAGGTGATCTCATTCTGACAAAACTACTTCCAAAACGAAACTAGTTGAATCATATTTCTATCATGTCCATATGACCTCTGAATAGATATGCTCCGCTAAAACTTACCGAAAGAATATCACGTCCATACTACCTCTGATATCACTTTCACCCAAACCTGTTATTTACATTCTGAAATGGTGGGTCCACAAAGTCAGATAAAAAGCCTCTTTATTATTCTCAGAAAAGAGCGAAAGTATGTTTGAAAAGCAAAAGCAAAAGTACATCATGAAGGGGGAGCGGTCAGGTCGCGAAGCTGCTTAACCAGTACGGCCATCCTCTCAGCCCCGGAATCCAAGATATCAGCGCGGACCCGCACCAACCGTGCCTCATCATCTATCAGGAGGGACAACTTGGCTCTAGCCTGAAGGAGACCGGTACGGGGGACTCCTGCACTCGCCAAGTTCTGTTGTGCTACGACCAGTCGGCCATTCACCATATCTAGACCTGCCGAAGACTGAGAAGCCCACTCCTTAGCCTGAGCAAGCTTTGTCTACAGTTTACGGACCCTCGCTAGATTGCCGTCATGCTCGGCCTGGCACTTCGTTTGAAGGGCGATAGTCTCCTCCAAAACGGTTTTTCCTTTGTCTATCTCTTGCTGGTTGGCCTCGATGAATTTATTCAGACTTTCCTTCTTTTCAACAAGATGCGCACTCAAGGAGTCGTATCTGGCCTGGACCAGAGCTTCAATGTTGCCTCGAGCTAGCTGCAGGTATTCGTTAATGGGTTGCTCCAAACCATTAACCATCGCCTCCAACGCGTCGGCTACCCCGGTATCACCGAATTCCCTGACCGCCTCTATCGAGAACCGAGAGGACCTCTTCAGCGACGCAAAGTCCAGCTTCTTCGCCAACACCATTGACATTAGCGTTCTCAAAGTGGTGTAGAAGATGCCGGTGTACTACTCGGTCAGTGCAGCTAGGTCCGTATGAACACGGGGAGTATCCGCGATCGTAGCGACTTCCCCTCCAAAAATAACCACAGACGATGTCGCCACGGATGTTGCCTCAACAGGTGGTGCGACGAAAGAAGAAGAGCCAACACCGGACGAAGCGACCGAAGTGCTCAAAGGAGGCACTGTCGCAATAACAGGCTCGTCCTCCTCTTGAGATATCGGAGTCTCCTCGACAGGCAAGCTAGCGTCCAGAGATATCTCCTCTTCAAAATCGGGTACCTCTGTGTCGCCGCAAGAGCCAAAGGACGCATCTACACTG
The DNA here is from genome assembly GCA_036927795.1 of Iris macrosiphon. Lineage (NCBI taxonomy): Eukaryota > Viridiplantae > Streptophyta > Magnoliopsida > Asparagales > Iridaceae > Iris > Iris macrosiphon. The sequence continues at coordinate 91,502,575 of JAYESA010000012.1, forward strand.
CCCTCCACAAAGAGGTCTTCCCCTGAAAGAAGGACGAAAGGAAGTTAATATCAGCATAATGTTAACTTTACTAAAAGAAAAGGCGTGAAGACGATATTTACCCGGGACCGACGGCATATATGTCGCATCCGCAGCCTGTATAGCTAAATCATTTCTTAATGATGTTAGGCAAGCTATCATACCTGGGGAAGGGGGTCTACTAACAGAAGCTGACAGATAGTCTTCCAAGTCCTCCTCCAAATCCAACCGAGGCTCATCGGCTGGAATCGTGCTAGGTGTACTCGCAGGCACGACAGGAGTCCCTCCCGACACGGGTGTCCAGCTGAGATTCTCCGGTACCACCATCAGGAACTGTAGAAGGTCCCTCTCGAAAAGGCGAGGAACCTCCAATCAAAGAATCGTCCCCAATACGGGGAGACGCGAGCTCACCTCCAGGAGCGTCAATGCCAGGAATCCGGAGAGAACGATTTACCATCTTCTTCTTTTTTCTCTTACGAGGGGAAGCTTCCTTGGAAGCAGGAGCCCTTCGCTTCCCAGAAACTACCAAAGCCCCTGCAGGCGGAGGTACTCACCCCTAGGGACCGACACCAGAGGCTCATCCGGGGTAACGGACTCACCCTCGTCGAAAGAAACCGAGGAAACTTTAACTCTTCCCCCAGGCTTGGAAGAGGGCACCTTAAAGCTTCCATGCATATCAAAATCACGATGGAAGGTGTTCATTGCCACATAGAACTGGGCATACGAATGCAGGATGCGTAGCTCCGTGGAGAGTGTAATAACGGGCACAATAAAAATTGACCCAGTACAGCCCATGATAAAATATCGCCATCCCCGCGCTTCATCAATAAGCCCGCCTCTGGACCTGAAGCTGGTGACGGCGTTGCCCACATGCAACTGATCATACCCAAACTGTCGGGCAAACCGACTGGGCAAGTAAGCAATGATCTTCGCTTCTGTACAGCAGATGGGATGGTCTAATACAGACCAACCAAATAAAAGCTTCGGGAGAAAGAATGGTCTTCTCTCTACCCGAATCCTCAAGCCTAATCCTCGATTGATTGTGATATACAGGAGGGACGGTGCAGAAAAGCTTCCAACTATGACTGAAGCCTAGCGCCCGCCGACAGTCTATAACCGTGCTCACGTTCCAGGAAGACTTCCGGTAGTTCAACAAGAAACTACCCCCCGAACTACTGCTGGAACCGGGAGACATCACCCGGGGGTTATGGAGAATTAACCACCCCATCAAATACAGGTATGGTAATTCTATCCTGGGAAAGCTATCACGCCGAACTTCATCGACGAGCAGCCCGTCAGTCATGGCCCTCAGGCCAGCTTGTATACGGCACACCATGGCAGGGAGCAAACCCAGTCTTGCCCCGGACACCAGACGCACTGCAGGCCAGAGCGTGTTGCGGTGAATGCGGTCCGCAGATGCGACGCCCGGCACTACTAATTGGCGCAGCCATATGGAGAGGAAGCCAGCCAGTTGAGCCTCCCTGGACAGAGGCCTGCGACAGTGCCTCAAATAGCTATAGGCCTTAGTGCCTTCAGGATACTTTCCCGTCCCTTCGTCGAGGAACCAATACGGGGCACCAGTATCCACTATGAGATTGTCAACTACCTGCATTAAGCGCACTCAGGGGATTCACAGAAAGATCCTTTCCCTCCAATACCTTCTCCGGCTTAGCAGTCCTGGACCAGTAGAAGAAAGGATAGGACGTCCATTTGCTGATGTGAGCCAAATCTGAGGGCTCGTCATAAAAAGCGGTGCAGGCGAGGTAATGGCACATCAACTCCAGATAGACCTCCACTACCCGAGGGTTTGAACCCCCCAGCTTCCGGTTCGTGGGAACATACTCTTCGTATGGAGTATCTCCCATCGGCAGTTTGAGATCTCTGCCATCTCATGCAGGGCCAATCCCAACTCTCCTAGTGGAGTGGTGAAGGTCCCGGTGAGCAAAATATATCGCTCCATCAGTGCCAGGAACAGGTTAGGGTTAGGAGGTAACCCAACACTGGTCGCACTCACAGCTGCAAACAGACCGATGTTCTCCAACTCGGTCTAAAAATGCTTCATGGCCCAATCAACCAAGTGAGCCCATCGAAGGTTTGAAGGGGTGATCCACCCGCCACACCGAGGGTTCACCTTAGGGTATACTCCCCCACGCCCCATAAAATCATTACAGATAGTCGGCAACTGGACAGGCTGGATCACCAAACTATCATCACTCGGGACACTGCCCGGGTACAGCCCCCTGAACAGCATCACAAAGCCAGAAGGGCGGCTGACAAACGACCCTTGGTCAGCTCCTCTCAGATGAAAGATCTTCCCTGGCTTGCCATGAAAATTGGGGGTCAGCGTCCACGATATCTTCCTGGGATGCGTAGCATGAAAGAAGGCCGAGATGGGATAGTCTCTCGGCATACTGGGCAGATACAAGACCAAATCCACGGCAGGGAAAACCTAGAGTTCTCTCTTGGGCTTTGTCTGGGACTGCTTATCGATTATGTCCCCGAAGAGGAAAGTCGGCTTCAGGTATTGCTCCCGGTCTACGTACGTTAGGGGCTACCCGTTGATCATGCTCAGCAGCATTCGCTCGCCCTGAGCCGATATCAGAATTGCCCTTCGTTCGGGATATTGGGCCCGGAGATAGGAAATATCATGTACGACAGATCCTCCAGATAGTTGGAGTGCAGCATCCCAGCGGCAGAGCCCATCACTTCAGCTAGCGGAGACTCATGCAAGTTAACTGTGAGAGTACAAAAGAAACGCGTCAGTTCCTAAACTAAATGTTTCGAGACTTGCAGCATCCAATCAACAGTCCGTGCTCTACGCCGAGACTTTGAAACTTGAAACCTTTACGCTGGAATCCATTTTCTTAGACGTAAAAATTCAAGATTGGCAGTATACGGTCTGTGCTTTATGCCAGATTGATTAAATTGAGCTTTATGCCAGGATTTCCATCCACAAACATAAAACTCAAATTTTAATGGTGTATACCAAGTTTTTCGACGGTCAAAGCTTTTACGCTCGACTGCAGAAAAAATGGAGTTTTTTACGCTGACACATTAGGAATGTGGGCGTAAAAAGATAAAACATCTCCGTCCATCATCTTCCTCAGAGAGGCTATCAGCACAGAAGACGACCTAGCGCGGTCACGTTCAACGTGTGCGAAGGATTTTCAGTCATTCTCTTCTTTCCCAAAAGCTCTACCTTCCAGGCCGGGTGCACTACTCGTCGGCGGGATGCTCCGCTCAGAATGAAGTTCGCCTTGTCCAACCAGAGACTCTGTCGCTTGGGCCGAAGAACGAGAAGAGGAATCAACCTTCTTTCCCTTAGCGGAGGAGGTTTGTTTCAAAGCCATTACTAGAGACTTTGAAGACTCGAAGAAGAAACAGAACTCGAACAGTCGAAAGCTTTCTCTCGCAGAAGACGGATGGAAAGTTTTCCCCTCAGAAACTTGGGATATATATAGAGTTCGGATGGACTCCTCGGACCCCGAACCAAATCTCCTAATTAATATTCGGTTATGATTGGGTCCCACGTCAGCCTATTTATTCAGAGAAGGCGGACAGTCGACGAATTCGAAAAGTTTTTCGCACAAAGCAGGTTCATGGTTTCTATCCTAAGGAGCTTTCTACGCTGGACAGTTACAAATCTACTGTTTTACGCTCGCAAGCTATAAGTCTATGGTTTTATGCCCGGATGCCTTTGTGCTGGGTAGCTTTTATGCTCGAGAGGCTACAGACCTACGACTTCACGCTCAGCAGATACCAAATCGATGATCTCACGCTCGGTGGAGCTTAGTTTACGCTCGGAGGCGACGGATCCACGACTTCATGCTTGGAAATTTTTTTTTTTAGAAGCAACAAATCTACAGTTCTACGCTAAGGAGCTTTCTACGCTCGACAGCTACAGATCTATGGCTTTACGTTTGACAGCTACAAGTCGGGTTTTACGCCCGGATGCCTTTGTGCTCGGTAGCTTTTATGCTCAAGAGGCCACAAACCTACGACTTCACGCTCAGGAACTACAAGTCTATGATTTCACGCTCGAAGGTGTTTAGTTTATGCTCAGAGGCTGGCAACTTATGATTCGTGCTCCATGACTTTCCGCACATCTGAAAGATATGTAGGCCAGAAGTACGCGTACATCTGAACGATCCTCAAGGCGGTCAATTACAGGAGTTCACACAGAAGATACTCCTTCCTGACCTCAAGATATCCCAAGTACCCGAAGCATACAGATTTCAACATTGAAAAATTACTCTTTTTTACGGGTCAATTCGAAGTTCATCCAGACTCCAGTCTGAATACTTCATCTACCAAGATGGTAAATCAGTTTGACAGCCATTTCTCGTCCTGTTCCAAGGGATTTCCGAGAAATCATTCTTAAAAATGATGTCTGAACAAAGAAACTCTGTTTATCAGAAGTAATAGTTCAGGATTCTACGCGGTTCCTCACTCCTAAATAGCAGGACAGTTCGAACACTCGAATGCTAAAGCGGCTTTCTATGCATCCCTAAGTAGTGCGTAAAAGACAGGACACGACCTAGCACTCTTTCTAAACATAGTCGACATAAAGAATCAGACGTGTCGAAGCTACACATATTCAGACTTCACAGCAAAGTATGGCAAGATGATCATATGAAGAAGAAAGATAATTTTATTAAAATTAAAGTCATGATTACATATGAGGAAAATCCAATCTACAAGGGTTTTTCTTTATTTCTCATAATTACGTATGAGGAAAATCCCGTCCACAAATGGACTTTTCTCGTCATCGTCAGAAGGCCACCCACCAGAATCTGCTATACCAGGTTCTTGTATGGGCGCCAATTCTTCATCTCTCCTCCAACAGTTGGTCAGTTTCCAAAACTGACTAAAATGGTAAATGGAGGGAGAATACGAAACTGGGCCTGCCTAAATTATGCAGATCCCATGCTCCGTGCACCATGACAGATTGAGTTGAGGTATTTCACCCAACTCAATACCCGAGGTCAGAGCTAGTTGCTGCTCTCATCCCCGGAGATAACGGGAGATGGTGCCACTTGCAAGCAGCGTGGTAAAATATAATTCTTCGTCTCTCCCGAAGAACCACCATACAAAGTTGCTGATTATCCCGAGCAAAGGAGGCTATGATATCCTTCCATGATCTATCATTGCAGAGGACATTTGTTCGAAGATGCCATCTTTTTTGGCTCCTTACATGCTGGAAGAGCATGATCTCCTTCTTCCTTAAGTCGACCCGACGAACTCCGGCCATCATCTCTATCTGATGAAGGAAGTATGGGAAGAACAGGAGAACTCCATAGCCTTTTTATAGGCGAGAGAGAGCACCGATCACCAATAAATCCGCCATAATGTCAGCTTCGACAGTTTCAAAACTCCATTCAGAAACGTTTCGAGTTACGAGGAGCAGTTCATGCTTCATTCAAAGCGTTTTAAATTACGAGGAATTTAAAAGCTTTGAAGGGGGTCTTGTAGAAGCATGAAAAGTGCGCTGGAAAGCTCTACGCAGCATATTGATGCAAAGCAGCATAAACAGAGGAATTCAGAGCCTTCAACGTGCAAACAGAGCTTCTCCGCCAAGCGCAGCATAAAATATAGGCTCGAGGACCATCCGCGTAAGGTAGTATGTCCATGCTGCTTCAGCGTAAACAGGGTGCTTCATCGTCTTTATGGCGTAAAACTCATCCTCTTTTCATGCAGCATTAAAGTGTACGAGGGACGCTTCGTATTCTCCAAAAAGAACCTGTCAGAGCCTGCAAATGAACCTGTCAGAGCCTGCAATGAACCTGTCAGATCTTGCAATGAACCTGACGTCTCGACTTCTGACAAAAGGATACTGCTCGACTACCCAGGCAACGACTATAATGATGGCGAGGCACCGCAACCCAGGCTGTCATTTACTGCCATTTCCTTTGCGTAAACCGCTTTTACGTACACAGAGGAATACGTTGCCTAGTTTTACACAGGTAAACATGAGCTCCTTATGCTCCGCGGAAGACAAACCGCCTGCCACGTCAAAAGCTGCACCTCGAACGAGATTCGGTGACAAGTTCTCAAGGCACGTCTCTGCAATTAATGCGCCGAATACTGACAGATGCCTGAGGTACGTCTCTGCATTTGATGCACAGAAGGGTGGCAGAACTTTAAAATACACCTCTGCATTTACTGCGCAGGATGATGGTGGATCTCCATATTTAATGCAGGAGATTTGATTAAATGTCACCGAACCGTCGTTTAGTGATATCCCCTTTGCGAGAGCTGCTCCTACGCATACAAGGGAATACGCTGCCTAGTTTTACACAGGCAAACATGAGCTTCTTACACTCCGCAGAAGACGAACAGACTACCACGACAGCGGTTACTCTTCGCACAGGGTTCAAGGTGCGTATCTGCATTTAATGCACGGAATAATGGCAAATCTTCAAGACAAGCATCTGCATTTAATGCACGGGATGGGGGCAGATCTCTGCATTTAATGCAAGAGATCTGATTATCTCCAAGAGCCGTAATTCTGGCTAAGACGTCCACATCATCACTCTGGCACGTTACGCAGCGGCTTCTACGCCCATTCAGCTTCGGTGCCTGCTCGGCTTCTATGCCCATTCAGCTTCGGTGCCTGCTCGGCTTCTATGCCGATTCAGCTTCGGCGCCTACTCGGCTTCTACGCCTACTCGGCCTCTATGACCACTCGGCTTCTATGCCTACTCGGCCTTTATGACCACTCGGCTTCTAAGCCATGGTGACAAACATTGGCTTCTATGCCAACCTCTTCTACACGATGGATACCTACCTACGTGGATTCTACGCCATGATCTTTGTAGCAATTATACGCATTTTGTCCCTTAGTTGGACCCGCGTCACATGCTCATTCAAAGGATCATCTATACGCAGACATTGGTTATTTTAACCGTTGTGTAAAAGGGTGCTATACTTTCCACTACTCAATTTTTACACCGATTGAGTGGTCACTGTCACTAAAACTCTATAAATAGAGACCTCTATCAACGAGGAAAAAAGGTCAAAGAATTCAAGGTGGAAGAATTCATGTTCGAAGAAATTAGGTCTAAAAACTGATCAAGAAGTCCAGGATCAGATCCAACGGTCGCAAAGATCGAAGGTCAGACGGTCGAGAGAGAGAGAGAGAGAGAGAGAGAGAGAGAGAGAGAGAGAGAGAGAGAGAGAGGAGAATCCGGAGCTCAGGCAAAGAGAAGGGATCGACAACTTTGGCATCGGGCATCCACCCTCTTTAGCAACCCTCGAAGTTGCTACCTGTCTTCCACGACACTTCTTCAAACATCGTGTGGTCCAAGGGCTAAAGTGATCGACTCTAGATCAGATACCTATAGCAATATTCACCCAGATTAAATAAATTGTACTTAGACACCCTCGCGTAGGATCGAATTTGTACAATCTTGTTTGTAAACAATAAAAGAAGGGGCAGGTCTTTGCACAAGACCTTATTTTTTCCCGCATTCATTAAATCTTTTCTCGTTTATATTACATCCCAAAACAGTGACATTACAAGTAAACATACGCTCAACTCACGGCCACCCAAATAAACTCTTTCGTTCTTGCAAACATCACTGACCTGGATGATGCTACCCCCGGTCATGATCTTACAAGTCCTCGCCTATGGTTCAGACTCAAGACGATGCCTCAAAGTAAAAGGTACAGATACAAAGCTATGAGAAGTACCTGAATCGAATAAAATATGAGCTAGAAAGGAGTCAAGATAAACTAAACCTGAGATGACATCGCTAATCGGCTCCTTCTTCTCGACAATCAAGGCAAGGCTCACCCCTGTCGCTGTGCTCCCTTCTAGAGCTGATGCTGGGCAAAATGCTGCTGTTATGGTGGAAGAGGTCCTCTCTGCTGGCCCGCTGGTGGTCTAGCGGGTGCCCTCTGTTCCTGTCCTCTACCCTAAGCTAGACGAGCTGGGACTTTAGGACAAGCTCGTAACTGATGATCTCCCGATCCACAGAATAAGCATTGGCCTAGCCTCATCCTGCATGCATCCCATCCGTGTCCTTGCTTCTTGCAGAAAGTGCAAGGAACTGCTGCCCTCTTGATCTGATGCATCTGCTGAGCCGATGCACTAGCTGGCCCTTGATACTGCTGCTTCTTGGGCTGGTAAGGCCTCTGGTGCGGCTAAAACTGAGGCAACTTTGCTGGACCTATATAGTTGGTGGATCCTCCTGTATCCCTCGATCTCTTGGAGCCAAGCTCTAAGTCATCCTCTGCTCTCTGCGCCTGCCTGAGTATCTCCTCGAAGGTGGCGGTAGGATCTCTGTTGGTGTAGGGTTTGACCTCTTGGTTCAGACCCTTCCTAAACTTCTTTGCTCTGTCTCTAGGGTTTTGATCCTCCATAAAGCGACCTAGACGGCAATACTCTACCGCATACTCGTCCACTGACATACCCCCTGGACGAGGTACTGGAACTGGCTCTCCAAGGATGTAAGAAACTCATTTGGGAAGAACTTATCCTTGAAAAGCTCTTTGATGGCTTCCTAAGAGAGTCCTGGTACTGCAATCCTCAGGTCTGTCCGGAACTATGTCAATACAATATCAAACATTATACATCTCGCTGACTCTATCTATAGTACCTCTGGAATTGGCGTCAGTCGCAGGTTCCGCTCGATATCCTCGATCCACTCGTCCATATAGATAATCTCCTATATGCCCCTGAAGTCCTTCTGGCCCATCCTCTTGAAGTCGATGATGGTACCCGGCCTTAGCTGATATAGAATAAACTGAGCTGGTGTCGTCTGTGGCTGGGCTGGAGTAGCTATCTTAACTGTTGTCAGTACAATTTGGTGTGCGTTCTCTACGCTTTATCATTGGACCTCTGACTATCACTGCTGTGCCTCCATCACCTGTTGGAAGAGCACGAATATATGCATCTGATTAACTATAGGTGGTGGACGTAGAAGATCCTTGAAAGCTATCTGTCCTCTCCTTGGTACTGGAGGTGGAGCACATCCGAAAGCTGTTGCCGATACGCCCACCTAGACTGATGAAACTGACCTCCTGAATGTAGGTGCTGGACCATTATCTGAGGGTGCTGCCCTCAAGGGTGATGAAGTGACTGATCACGCTATCGCGGCACCTAAACCCTGGGAACGCGTCTTCGACGGCATCCTGAAGATAGATTAAAATACGGAATCAATATTGAATATGATACGATATCATCAAAGAAGGACAGAACTTTATTCAAAGTAAAACAATATTCAATAGATAAGGATTTGCAAATTAGATATCAAAATTTTCCTAGTTGTGATTGAGTAACTCTCAGCCTAAATCATGTTTCCTAAAATAGGCTCGTGGCAGTACTCTCGACGAGCACCGCTACGATATTTATCTAGACCTGCATGGGCCACCAGTAAAAATGTGTCACGACCCGCACCTGGATATTCGGGCACGAGTACGTGGTTACGCCCAGCCTACGCCACAGAATCGGCCGTAAAATGCTGTCTGGGTTATTTCTAACTATCTAACATCTCAACAATATAATATGGTACCTGTCAATCATCTCAACTCCAAATGGAGGAGCAATATGGTATCTCACAAGTATAACTATTCTCAATCACAAAACAAACTAAGAAAGAATAATGCACGAAGGGAATACCGAAAGAAAGAATAAGATACAATCCACAATCTGAAATAATATACAAGACGTTAATCCACCAAAATAATAGTCTAATACAATCCAATACAAATAAACTAGACCTCATCGGGCTCTGCAACTAAGTTCTCTTAGTCTATAGGAGTATTTTCTAAAGGTACACCGTCCGGCGGCCCATAGAAAAAATATATCCAGTCAGGTTTGGAGTGAAGTATATACCTCTGAAAGCAGTTTCAATAACATAATCGAGCATATAAACAGATATAGAAATAAAATACAAGATCACTAACATATGAATAAACAAGATATATACAGGTAATGTACGAGGATATAAATCAATAATATGAATATAAGTAATATGATGAAGTAAATTGCAATCTAAACTAACTAGTGTTCCCCAGAATACATGTTTATTATGTGATCGGGTTTGGTGAACATGATCACGTAAGACGGATTACAAGTGGGGTATGTAACCAGAATGTACACGATGTAACAATTGCTTTGTTCACATAATTAACTCCTACTCTTCCACCACCAACTAATACCGATGGATCCAATCATGACACGCTACAAACACAAAATATAACCACTGAACACGAGCAGTGGGTGTACACGAATATCATAACCACCGAACACGAGCGGTGGGTGTACACGAATAAGCATACTGAACACGAGCAGTGTGTGAACACAAAATATAATCAATACTCAATATACACGATGGGATACAATATACATGAGTATCCGCTGAACACGGTAGGGGATAACATCTCCTGACGGGATCCATATAGTACTAGTCCATGAAATCAATATGTCGGGATCAATGTATACCATTCTAGAACATGCATATATACAATATTATGAATTAAAAACTATCAAAGAAATGTACTCGCCTGAAGTCCTGAGCAAGATGTGTATCTCGATGCCCAAGCCGGTGTCACACACCCTATATATGGTATGTTGCATCAATACAAGGTTCAAGAATGTAAATAAGATAAGCTGATGCAATTCTAGGTCGATACGCCATTTCTAAGTTAAACCATTAAAATCTAGGTTGCAAAAGTCTAATGCTAAGTCACTAAGTCAATACACTATGAAGTTATGCTATACAAGCTAATCTATGAGACAACAAGGCACTCAAAGAGCCGTATCTTAAGATATACAAGTTTAATATATAAAAATAGTGTTTTAGATATATATTCAAGTAAATATTTATAATACTACATCAAATCAATTGAAATAGGATACCTTGGCCTTGCACTAATGCGTATCACACCTATCTCGATACCCAAACTCAATACCTTGGTATCGACCCATACCTTCATAATACCTCGGTATCCCGAGGTAATCCAAAAATAACATAAAACTAACACATATATATAATATCCAACTAATACTAACTATATAACTAACACTATAATGTATCTAACTAACAACAATAACAATTAATACAAGTATATATATATTTATCTAACTATTAGACTAATAAGGTATATATCTATACTAACATAAATATATATATATATATATATATATATATATATATATATATATATATAGGTACTAGCTACTCTTAGCAAACTTAATAGTTCAACTAACAACTAAACTAATACCCAATATACCAATCACATTAACTATCCCACATCAATACCTCTTAACCCAACACCCAACTACCAATGAAACTGAAACACAAACCTAAACACTGAAACTGCACAGTACAGATACCTGGATACTGAAATATCACAACTGAAACTACACAGTTACTATGCTGTGTCTGATCAAGCTTGCTGAAATCACCATTGCTGAAATGCACAGTTGAATTCTGCAACCGATACTATGCTTGGCTCAAAACTGTAGTATGTATTCCTCAGTTACACTGAGTTGCTGCTCGAGCTCGAAACAACAGTGTTCGAGCTTCACTTGCTTTGAGCTATTGCTGTGCTCAAAACTGCAGTGCTTGTGCCTCAGTTGCATTGAGTTGCTGCCCTGCTCAACTATAGTGCTCGAGCCACAGTTGCATTGAGCTGCTGCTCTGCTTAAAACTGTAGTGCTCGAGCCTCAGTTGCATTGAGTTGTTGCATTGCTCAACTGTAGTGCCCTCGAGCCTCAGTGCTCCCTCTCACTGAACTGTCGAGCCCCCAGTTGATACCTGTTGTGCATGTCCTGATGCACGAACTCGAACTGCTGTTCAATCCCTCAATACTGCCACAATGCCCCTCACACACCACATACAAACACAACACTAACATAACTCTTTCCTCTAAGTATATATATATATATATATATATATATATATATATATATACACACACCCTCACACACATATAAATAGCAATACATATATACCTATATACCTCTCTAACCACACATATATATAAACATATATATATTTTTATATATATATATAAACCAACAATATATATATACATATACATATAGATATATATAAACCAACAATATATATACACAAAATACACTATTATATACACTATATATTTCATAGATAGCATATATATATATATATATATATAAATACACATGCACGTATAGGAAAAAGGGACCAAACAACAAACACGTGGAGTGCACCGCACCCGTATCACACTTTCTATATGATATGCTTGCGATATGGCTCCAACACACAAACAAACATATCCCGGAGGACACGAGCAAGTCTAAAACACTAATTATGAATAATATGTATAGTAATTAGAGTATCTACGTGTCTGTGTCACAATGTGATATGCACAAGGCCCTGTGTCGTATGAAAACCCCCAAAATCAATCTATTTCGTCAAATTGACGAGATACGGCGTACACGTATCCAATTGTGGATACGACACTAGTCACAAACAAGCAATCAAATATCATTTAGATCCATTAGGTCCAATGACAAGCACTACATGTGTCAATCTCAAAATTTCTCTAAAATTGGCACCAAAATGGATATAACTTCAACCATAGGTCTCCGATGAACCTAAAACTAATTCCTATGGGTAGCCTATGCATGTGGGTTAGTTTTTCATTGTAAAATTTTGAATCTAGAGTTTATTAGAAGGAGGAAAACTGAAATATACCTATTTGGGGAAGGATTCCTAATGAAAAGTCCCCAATTGCCAAGTAGCTCCTCTCCTTGTAGATCTTGGCCTCCTCCTCCTTGCTCCTTGCTTCCTTCTTATAGATCCTTGATGTAGAAACCTCAATAAAGAATTTAGAAAGAGATTGGTAAAGAATTGCTGGAGAATTGATGAGGGAATGGAGGGAATTTGGAATAGGAAAAATAAAGATCTAGAATTTGGGGAAATAATAAAATGAGAGCACTCTCTCTCTCCTCCTTGTGGCCGGCCATGTACCCCTCAAACAATATAAAATATCACAAATATCATGCGGGGCCTCTCATAAAGAAATTAATTAGGGAGAAAAAGTTCTAGTCTAATGGTTTCTCTAATTAATCAAACCTCCTAAACCATGGGCCTAAATTAATGGGCCCAAATTAAGCTCATCCAAAATATTGGTTCATACATTCTAATAAATGGGTTTGGTCCACTACACAAGTCTAAAATTAAATCTATAACTAGCAAACAATAAATAGTACAATAAATAACTAATCATGCATGTACAAAATTAAATACAATTAATCCTAGAATTAAATTACCAATGTCAATTACTAAACTATCCTTGAATAAAAAAGTGAGGGTGACAATATCCATAGGTGACATGTTTCATTGTTAGTGTCTGTTTAGTTGTTTAGTTATGTTTTGGGTAGTTTAGTTCTTTGTACAGTCAGTTAGTTTTCAGTAGGTTTCTGTAGATAGTTAGTTGTTAAATTGTTAGTAGTAGATAGGATTAGTGATAGTTAGTTAATGTTAAGGTATTGAGTAGTTGAGGAATTGGTATGTTATGATTAGTAGTTTAGTTATATATATGTATATTGACTATGTAATTAGTTAGTTATGTTTTAGTATATAGTATTTATATCTAGTTAGTTAGATACATGTAGTATGGTATTTATGTAGTAGTTAGATACATTATAGTAGTTACTTATATTTGTATTAGCTATATATATAGTGGTTTGGTTACCTCGGGATACCAAGGTATTGGGTCGATACCTAAGGTATTGAGTTTGGGTATCAAGATAGGTGTGATACGTATTGGTGCAAGGCCAAGGTATCCTAAATTCCTTAATTTAAAATAGATATTATGTATATGACTTGTATATATATCCAAAATACTATTTTTATATAAATGAACTTGCGTATCTTAGGATACGGATTTTTGAGTGTCTTGTATTATCATAGCTTAGCTAGTATAGCATAGCTTTATAGTGTATCGACTTAGTGACTTAGTATTAGACTCTTGCAACTTAGATTTCATCGGTTTGACCTAGAAATAGTTTATTTACCTAGAATTGTATCAACTTAACTTATTTTCATTCTTGAATCTTGTGTTGATGCAACATACCATATATAGGTTATGTAACACCAGCTTGGTCATCGAGAGACACACCTTGCTCAGGGCTTCAGGCGAATACATTTCTCTGATAGTTTTAATTTATAACCTATATATGCATGTTCTAGAATTATATACTTGATCCCGACACAGTGATTTCACGGACTGGTACTATATGGATCCCGTCAGGAGATGTTATCCACTACCGTGTTCAGCGGATACTCGTGTACATTGTATCTCATCATGTATATTGGGTATTGATTATATTTCGTGTTCACACATTGCTCGTATTCAGTGTGCTTATTCGTATACACCCCCCCTCGTGTTCGATGGTTATGATATTCGTGTATACCAACTTTTTGTGTTCAGTGGTTATATTTCGTGTTCGTAACGTATCGTTATTGGATCCATCAGTATTAGTTAGGGGTAGGAGACTAGGAGTTGATTATGTGATCAAAGCCCCATTGTTACATCGTGTACATTATGGTTACATACCTCACTTGTAATCGTCTTACCTGATCATATTCACCCAACCCAATCACATAATGAACTTGTATTCTGAGGCACATTAGCTAGTTTATATTGCAGTTATTTCATCATATTGTTGATATACATATTGTTGATCTATATTCTTGTACATTACCTGTATATCTATTGTTCATTATTCATATGTTTAGTAATCTTGTATTTTATTTCTATTATCTGTTTATATGCTCGATTATGCCATTGAAACTTCTTTAAGAGATATGTACTTTGCTCCAATCCTGACTGGATATTTTTTTCAGATGACTGACTTATAGAGCAGTGTCCCATATTCTACGGGCCGCAAGATGGCGTACCTTTAGAGGATACTCCTATAGACCAGAAGGACTTAGTTGCAGAGCCCGAGCAGGTCTTGCTTATTTGGATTAGATTGTATTAGACTATTCTTTTGGTGGATTCACAACTTATATATTATTTCATATTATGGATTGTATTCTTATTCTTTCCTTCGCTATTCCATTCGTGCATTATTCTTCCTTATTTGTTTTGTGATTGAGATTAGTTATTCATGTATGATACCATATTGCTCCTCTCTTTAGAGTTGTGATGATTGACAGGTACCATATTATATTGTTAAGATGTTAGATAGTTAGAAATAACCCAAACAATATTCTACCGCCGATTCTACGGCGTAGGCTGGGTGTAACCACGTACTCATTCTCAAATATCTGGGTACGGGTCGTGACATATTTTTAGTGGTGGCCCATGCAGGTCTAGATTCTTATCGTAGTTGTGCTCGTCTAGAGTACTGCTATGAGCCTGCTTTAGGAAACATGATTTAGGCTGAGAGTTTACTTAATCACACCTAGGAAAATTCCAATATCAGTTTTTTCAAATCTGTTTTTGCAAATCCTTATATATTAAATATTGCTTTACTTTGAATAAAGCTTTGTCCTTCTTTGATGGTATCATATAATATTCAATATTGATTCCTTATTTTAATCTATCTTTAGGATGTCGTCGAAGACACGTTCTCAACAATCTTGTGTTTTACAGCACGATCAGTCACTTCATCACCTTTGAGGGCAGCACCCTCAGACGATGGTCCATCACCTACATTCAGGAGGTCAGCTTTACCGAACTAGGTGGGCATATCGGCAGCAGTTTTCGGAAGTGCTCCCCCTCTAGTACCGAGGAAAGGGTCGACAATTTCCGAGGATCTTCCACCTCCACCACTAACAATTGATCAGACGCAGTTGTTTACACTCTTCCAGCAGATTGTGGAGGCACAACGACGACAGTCAGAGGTCCTGTGAGAGAGCATAGAGAATTCTCACCAGATCGTACTTGCAGCAGTTGAGAGAGCTACTACAGTCCAGCCACAGACGGCACCAGCTCAATTTATTCCGCATCAGCCGAGGCCGGGTACTATCATAGACTTCAAGAGGATGGGTCCGAAGGACTTTAGGGGTACAGAGGAGATTATCTATACGGATGAGTGGATCGAGGACATCGAGCAAAACCTGCAGTTGGCCCAGATTCTAGAGATGCTACAGATAGAGGCAGCGGGGTGTATGATATTCGATATTGCTTTGACATGGTTCCGGACAGACCCTAGGATTATAGTACTAGGACTCACTTGGAAAGCCTTCAAAGAGCTTTTCAAGGAGAAGTTCTTCCCAAACGTGGCTCTTACATATTTGGAGAGTCAGTTCTAGTACCTCGTCCAGGGAGGTATGTTAGTGGACGAGTATGCGAAGGAGTATTGCCGTCTAGGTCGCTTCGTGGAGGGTTAGAACCCTAGAGGCAGAGCCAGAAAGTTCAGGAAGTGCCTGAACCGGGAAGTCAAATCCCACACCAACGGAGATCCTACTGCCACCTTCGAGGAGATTCTCAGGCAGGCGCAAAGAGCAGAGAAAGACTTAGAGCTTAGCTCTAAGAGGCCGAGGGACACAGGAGGATACAGCATCAATATGGGTCCAATAAAGAGGCCTCACTTCCAGCAGCAGCACCAAAGGCCTTACCAGCATCTGATACAGTAGTATCATAGGCCAGCTAGAGCGCCGGCTCAGCAGATGCATCAGATCCAGAGGGCAACAGTTCCTTGCACTTTCTATAAGAATAAAGGACACGGATGGGACGCATGCAGGATGAGGCTAGGCTAATGCTTATTGTGTGGATCGGGAGAAAATTGGTTGCGGGCTTGTCCTAAAGTCCTAACTTGTCCAGCTCAGGGTAGAGGACAGGCACAGAGGGCACTCGCTAGACCACCAGCGGGAAAGCAGCAGAGAGGACCTCTTCTACCACAGCAGCAGCAGTTTGCCTAGCATCAGCATCAGAGAGGAGCGCAGCAATAGGGGCAAGCTTTTGCCTTGACTATCGAGGAGGAGGAGGTAGTTGGCGATGTCATCTTAGGTTCTATTTATCTCGATTCTTTTCTAGCTCATAGTTTGTTCGATTCTGGTATTTCTCAAAGCTTTGTATCTGTATCTTTTGCTTTGAGGCATTATCTTGAGTCTGAACCATTGGCGAGGACTTGCAAGATCACGATCGGGGGTGGCATTATCCTGGTCAGTGATATTTACAAGAAACAGAGAGTTTATTTGGGAGGCCATGAGCTGAGCGTATGTTTACTCGTAATACCACTTTTGGGTTACGATATAGTACTCGAGATGGATTGGTTGAGTAGACATCATGATAGTATCTATTGTCGTAGAGGTAGAGTTTTATTTCAGATGCAAGGAGAGCCAAAGTTCGAGTTCGTCTGAGGAGCAGAGGAGAGTGAAGGCAATTTCTGTAGAGCTTTGGTAGAAGAGCAGGACCTGCCACATCCGTTGATTGTAGAGTTCTTGAATGTCTTTTTAGAGGAGTTTTTGGGGTTGCCGCCGGACAGAGATATAGAATTCTTTATAGATTTAGTGCTAGGTGCAGAGCCGATATCTCAGCACGTCTATAGAGTAAACAACAGTGAACTAGCGGAGTTGAAGAAGCAGGTGGATAAGTTGCAAGACAAGGACTTTATCCATTTTAGTTCATCACCATGGGGTACTCCATTACTTTTTGTACCAAAGAAGGATGGATCGGTACGTATGTGTCTCGACTACAGGGCACTTAACAATCTCACTATCAAGAACGAAAACACGTTGCCGTAGATTGATGACTTGTTTGACCAATTGAGCGGAGCGAAGGTATTCTCAAAGATAGACTTGAGGCCAAGGTACCACCAAGTGAAAGTAAAGATGGAAGACATCCCGAAGATAGCTTTTAGGACTCGTTATGGGCAGTTCGAGTTCTTGGTGATGTCGTTTGGGTTGACCAATGCCCCGACAGTGTTCATGAACCTGATAAACAAGGTGTTTCATCAGTACTTGAACCAGTTTGTTGTTGTCTTCATAGATGATATTCTAACATTTAAAGACCCTAGAGGAGCATGAACAGCACTTGTGGGTAATTCTGGTGACCCTCAGGAAGGAGAAGCTGCATGGCAAGTTATCGAATTATGAATTCTTCCATGATAAGGTTAAATTCCTTGGGCATGTCATTACAGGAGATGGAATCTCGATGGACCCGAAGAAAATTTTAGCAGTTGAATCGTGGTCTACCCCGAGTTCAGTAGAAGAGATCAGGAGTTTCCTTGGATTGGCAGTCTACTATCGAAGGTTTTTCAGGACTTTTCTAGACTTGTAGATCCGATGACTAGACTAACCAGGAAGGACGTAGAGTTTGTCAGGACTGAGAATTGTTAGTCAGCATTTGAGAAACTGAAAAGGAGATTGACTACAACTCCCATCTTGACATTGCCATCAGGAGCAGGAGGATTTTCCATTTATAGTGATCCATCAGTAAAGGGTTTGGATTGTGTGTTACAACAGTACGGGAAGGTGATTGCCTATGCTTCCAGGCAATTGCGCCCGCAAGAGAAGAACTATAATACCCATGATTTGGAGTTGTCAGCGGTTATCCTTTCTCTTAAATTGCAGAAATACTATTTATATGGAGAGAGAGTAGGAACTTCACATACTATAAGAGCTTGAAGTATGTATTTACACAAAAAGAGCTCAACATGAGGCAGCGACGATGGTTGGAGCTGATAAAAGACTTTGACATATCCTTGCAGTACCATCCAGGGAAGGCCAACGTAGTCATAAATTCTTTGAGCAGGTATCCCGTGGTTATTTGCTTGACGAGGCACATACATTTATTAGCAGATCTTGACAATTTAAGTATTTAGGTATTGCTTCATGGAGTTGCGATATATATGTGGGGACTTCAGGTTCAGTCAGAGCTGATGGACCGGGTCAGAGCCGAACATTATAAGGATAAGTCTCTGAGGAGCATCAGAGTACAGGTTCAGGTTAGTCTGGCAGAGGACTTTATCATCGTAGATGATGGATCATTGTGACACATTTCCAGATTATGTGTACCGAGAGGAGCATTGTGCTAGGAGATTTTACAGAAGGCATATCGTTCTCAATACACTATACATCCAGGTGCCAATAAGATATATAGAGACATGAGAGAGCATGTATGGTGGTATGGCATGAAGCGGAAGGTAGCTAACTTCGTGTCTAGATGCTTAGTTTGCCTGCAGGTCAAGGCAGAGAGACAGAGACCAGGTGGATTGCTTCAGCCTTTGCCCATTTCAGAGTTAAAATGGGGGCATGTGACCATAGATTTTGTATCGGGACTTCCGCGTTCTCTAAGAGGAAAAGATATAATTTGGGTCATCATGGACAGGTTGACCAAATTAGCCTACTTTCTGCCATTTAATGTTGGTACATCTACGTAGTGACTCGCGAAGATGTATATGGCCAGATTATCAGATTGTACGGTATTCCAGTGTGAATAGTCTCCGATCGGGATAGTCGCTTCACGTCCCATTTCTGGAGGAGTTTGTAGGCTAGTTTGGGCACTCAGCTCAAGTTCAGTACCGCTTATCACCCTCAGATGGATGGACAATCAGAGAGAACTATTCAGACTCTCAAGGACATGCTACACACTTATGTTTTAGAACTTGGAGGTTCTTGGGAGGATCACCTTCACTTCGTAGAGTTTTTATACAACAATAGCTACCAAGCCAGCATTGAGATGTCACCATTCGAGGCATTGTATTGACGGAGATGCCGTACTCCGTTGTCCTGGGATAATATTGGCGATAGAGCTTTATTGGGACCAGAGATATTAGTGGATGAACCAGAGAAGGTGAAGCTTATCAGGGACAGACTTTGAGTGGCGTAGGACAGGCAACGACATTGGGCCGATTGCCACAGGAGACCTTTGCAGTTTGAGGTATAGCTTTAGTTTGTTTTGCTTGTGCTTGATTGTTGTTTGTTAGAGTTCTAAGGTTTTGTTTTGTTCTAAGTGGGTGGTCTGGTTTTCTTGAGAATTTCTCCGACAAGTGGCACAATCCGTTTTGGTAGAGGCGGCAAGCTTAGTCCGTAATTCATCGGACCTTTCAATATTCTTGAGAGGGTTGGTGCAGTTGCATACAGACTAGACTTATCACCTAGACTGGAGGGAGTTCACAATGTGTTTTACTTGTCACAGTTGAGACGGTACATGGCAGATCTTAGTCATGTGTTGGATCACTCGGAGATAGAGGTGGGCCCTACTCTTAGCTATCAAGAGCAGCCAGTGAAGATTCTGGATCGGAGAGAGAAGGTGACAATGCCTTTGGTGCACTTCTCGTGGAGGCATCACTCGCCAGGAGAGAGTACCTGGCAGCGAGAGGCCGAGATGCGCGAGCGATATCAATATCTGTTCGAACGGTGAGGTATAATTCTTTCTTGCATTGTATTATTTGCTTTTGGTAGTTAGTTTCTTCCTTAATTT
Organism: Iris macrosiphon; assembly: GCA_036927795.1. Classification (NCBI taxonomy): domain Eukaryota; kingdom Viridiplantae; phylum Streptophyta; class Magnoliopsida; order Asparagales; family Iridaceae; genus Iris; species Iris macrosiphon. The sequence goes on from JAYESA010000012.1 coordinate 91,522,969, forward strand.
TGGGATAAAAATTTTCTAAGGTGGGTAGGATTGTCACCCTCACATTTTCACTCAAGGGTAGTTTAGTAATTGACATGGATAATTTTAATTTAGGATTGATTGTATTTAAATTTAGGATTTAGTAATTGACATGGGTAGTTTAGTTTGAGACCATAAATTTGGCCCATGGATTAGGATCTTAGAATAATTAGTGAAAATATTAGACTAGAACCTTTTCTCCTAATTAATTTTTTTATGAGAGGCCCCAAGGGGTAATTGAGATATTTTATATTTCTTGATAGGGTGTATATGGCCGGCCACCTCAAGAGGAGAGAGAAATCACTCACTTCATTAATTTATAGATTTCCCCCTTCTAATAGACTCTAGATCTGAGATTTAACCATGAGAAACTAACCCACATGCATAAGCTACCCATAGAAATTAGTTTTAGGTTCATCGGAGACCTACGGTGGAAATTATGTTCTTTTTGGTGCCAATTTTGGAGGAATTCCGAGATTGGCACATGTATTGGTTGTCATTGGGTCTAATAGATCTAAATGACATATGATTTCTTATTTGTGACTAGGATCGTGTCTACAATTGGGTACGTGTAGGCCGTATCTTGTCAATTTGACAAAATAGGTTAATTTTGGAGATTTTCCTCCAATACGGGACCTCGTGCATATCATATTGCGACACGGACACGTAGATAATCAAATTACTATACGTATTGCTCAGAATTAGTATATTAGACTTGCTCGTGTCCTCCGGGATGCGTTTGGTTGTGTGTTGGAGCCGTATCGCAAGTGTATCATAGAATTAGTGTGATACGGGTGCGTTGCACTCCACAATTTTGATGTTTTGTCCTCTTTCCTATACATACATGTGTATATATATATATATATGATATTAAGTGATATATATTTGTATATATTAGTGTATATGAGTTTGGGTATATGTGTGTGTCTATGTGTGTATATACTAGTGTATATAGTTATATATAGATATATATATATATATATATGTGTTGGTTTATATATATGTGTTTATATATATATATGTGGATAGATATACATTTATAACTAGTTATTCATATGTGTATGATTATACATATCTAACTATATATATATATATATATATGTAGTAGTGAGAAGAGTATATAGATAAATATATGTGTTTGTTATATTTGTGTTATGTATGTGAGGATGGGCTACCCGAGCTCAGACTGAGCAGCATTGAGCAGTCAATTCTCAGCCAACAGGGAACTCAAGCACGTACAACAGGACGTACATATCGTGCACAACAAGTTCAGTCGAGATATTGAAGAGAGGAGGCTCATAGTGTAGTCGGTTTTGTGCATCAGCAACATCACAGTAGCATCAATGTATTTCAGCAAAGATACTCGGGGAGAACAGCTGTGCAACACACCAAATGGAGAAGAGGGAGCTTCTCGGGCTGTTGTGTAGTTTCTAGGAAAGGGTATTTTAGTAATTTCATAATTAATTAAAACTTGTGCATGTTAAATAATTATTTGTTTTATTATTTAATTCTTGTTAGATATTAGTTATTTAGTTTGGACTTATGTTAGTGGACCTAACTAGTTTAGTTTAGACTCATGGACCAACATGTATTAATTATTAGAATTGAGCCCAATAAGAAAGCTCATTGATTAGGAGGATGATTAAATTAATTAAACCATTAGACTAGAACCTTTCTTCCTTAATTATTTCTTCATGAGAGGACCCAAGGGGTAAAATGGACATTATATAGTGTCTTGAGGAAGTGCTAGATGGTGCCAGCATATTTAAAAGAGGGGGAAAAGTTTCTCTCTCCTCTTTTCATTTGAAAACTAGATCAAGAATTTTTCTCATCCAAATTCCTTCATTCCTACATCATTTTTCTACCAAATTTCATCCTAATTCCTTCCCAAATCACCATTAGAGACTAGTGGAGCAAGGATCTAGAAGGAGGAAGCAAGGATCTACAAAGAGGTGTAAGGATCTACACGTTGGAGGCCAATTTTATCATATTTGGAGGTTGCATTGGGAATCCATCTTCCATTAGGTATAATTCAGTTTTTTCCCTTAATTTAGGTTCTAAATCTAAAATTTAACCATGAGAAATTAACCCATATGCATAGGCTACCCAAAGGATTTGGTTTTGTGTTCATAGAAGGCCAATTGAGAAAGTTTTGTACTTTTTGTGTCAATTTTGGGGGAATTCCGAGATTGACAATTATTGTGTGTGTCAGTTGGTCCTATAGATTAATTTGGCATGTGCTTGTGTGTTTAGGGCTAGTGTCATATCCATAATTGGGTAAGTGTAGGTTATATCCCAACAATTTGGTGATACATATTGATTAGGGGATTTTTTCTCTGACACGGGACTTTGTGCATGTCATATGTTGACACAGACACGTAGATTTGTGTTTGACTCTTCGTATTGTTTATAAATAATATATTAGACTTGTTTGTGTCCTTCAGGGTATATTTTGATGTGTGGTGGACTCGTGTCGCAAGCGTATCCTAGATCTAGTAGGATACGGGTATGATACGCTCCATGTGTTTATGCAATCTATTTCTAGATCTATTTCTCAATTGTTCTCGGTCATTGTGATATGTAATTATATGTGTGTATAAATATATATATATATATTTATGTGTTAGTATGTCATATAACTATGTATCTTTGTGTTATGTATATATGTAGCTATACTTCTACATATGTAATAGCTATTAAATATAATAGTATATATATATATATATATGTTGTCATATATATATATATATATATATATATATATATATATATATATATATATATATATATATATATATATATATTTATATGTTATGCTATATATACATATATATTGTGTATGATTATATATACGTATATGTGATGTTATATATATATGTTAATATATGTGAGGATACGTATATATGTATACGGAGGAGCATGTACTTATATATAAATATATGTAGCAAGTATATATATATCAGTAGCTATATGATATATATATATATATATATATATATATATATATATATATATATATATATATATATAATTATGTATTTATTAGTATAAGAGTGAGAGAGGGGAGTGCATTAACTTTTAATGACGGAAATAGCGACATCAGCAGCATTAACAGCAACACAGTAGCAGTTGCAGCAGATTTAGCAACAGCCGTAGTAACAGCAAAGAGCAACGGCAACAGCAGCAATAGCAACGGCAGCAGCAGCGCATTAGCAACGGCAGCAGCTTCCGCGACAGCAGCAACAGGAAACCGTCGCAACAGCAGCAGTAACAACAGCGGTATCAGCAGCCGTAGCAGCAGTTTCAGCGACGACAACGGTAGCTTTTAGCGACAGTTCTGCGGTTATATATATATATATATATATATATATATATATATTATTATGTGATATATATATATATATAAGGTATTAGTATATGTGTATATATTTCCTAATTGGTATTTATGCATTAGTATACTACACTTTTAGTAGTGGGTTGTTAGCATATAGTTATTATGGGTAGTTAGTATATATATGAAGTTATGGCATTACCTTGAGATACCAAGGTAAGTAGCAATTTATTTATGGATAACCAAGGTATTGGGTTTGGGTATCAAGATGGAGGTTTAATTTTGCGATACCAAGTTGGTTCAAAACCAAGGTATCCACATAGCTTTTGGTAATTAGGATTTAATATCTAATATTGTTTGATATGTGTATGTGTGATATTTCATATCTATTTTTTGCGTATCTTGAGATACGGTATTCTAGTATCCTAAGTTGTAGCTTGTATGACCTAGATTCTTAGTATATGAACCCAATATTTTTTAGATAGACTCATACATCCTAGAAATAGGTAGTTTGACCATAGTTTGACCGGTTTGACTTAGAGTTGACCTAGTTTGACTTTTGACTTAGAAATAGTTTGTTGACCTAGAAGTTGACTAGTTTAACTTATTTTCTTTCCGAAACCATGTATTGATGTTATATTCCATATCTAGGTCTTCAAGGCACTATATCAAACATCTATGAGGCTATTCATCGGACTTCAGGTGAGTACATTCTTTGATAGTTTCTAATTTATGATATCCTCTATGTTCATTGTATCTAGTATAGATATCCTTATTTTTTTAACACGATGGTTACACGGATTGGTATATCCGGATCTCGTCATGAGATGTTATTCCTTGGTATATGGTGTATCTTGTGCAAGCCATGTTTTATTGATTATCTTGTATATGTACAGACACTGATTCTCGGGAAGACTAGCTATCTTCTTCGGGAATCCCGTGCCATAGCGAACCATGGTTGGATCTATTATACAAGTCTAGGATGGAGAGTATTTTAGTGTAGATGTGTGATCATACCCATCTTGTATCATGTCTTGTTCTTGAATAGTGTTAATCATACACCGCACGTATGATTTGCCAGGCCATAAATCTTGTATCAAGTTCCCAAGCTGATCACATGTTAAAGCTAGTACTCACACACTTAGTTATTAGTATTCTTATTCATTGTCATATTATTCATTACTGTATTTATTCCAATATTTCTTTATTGTATATCTCTTATATCTATTGTGCATCTTGTATATTCACATCTACTTACTGTTACATAGTTTTTATCTTTGATTAGATCTGCTGTTAGAGATATCCTCTGCTCTTTTCCTGACTAGATATATTTTTCCCAGATGACACTGAGGAGTGGTACCCTACACATTATGGACCTCAGGATATTGTGGGCTTAGATTCAGAGACCCTGGCTCAGGAGGGACTTATCCCAACTAAGACAAATAACCCCAGATTAGTAGCTTCTTAGAATTCTTTTATACTGGATTTGTCTCCAGCTTATTTTATTAGTATTCTTTCAAACTCATTGATGTTGTTGCTTTAGACTCATGAGTTGTATGTGACTATTCTATTCATTACCATATTCATGCTCATTTTTATCTTAGATCTATGATTGAGTATATTGATATTGTTTGTATTTCATTATATTGCTAGATAGATTACCCAAACAGCGTTCTACCGCCGATTATGTGGTGTAGGCTGGGCGTTGTTTCCGACTTGCGTCCCTACATCGGGAGCGGGTCGTAACACATTTTTAGTGGTGGTTCATGCAGGTCTTCTTCTTTGAGGTCGTAATTAGTACGATTCATAGTGGTACTCTTATTTGAGTGCTATTACAAGTCTGTGTCAGGATATAGGATAAAGGCTATAGGCTGAAAATACTCAATCACATCTAGGAATTTTTTTTTTGATTCATTCAACTATTCTTCCTTGATATTGATATTGGATCTTTAAACTGTCCTTTCCTTAAGTATTTTACATCATGTGCAATATTAATTCTTTCTTTCGCTTTGTCTCAGGATGCCGCCTAAGACTAGATCGCAGCAGGAGGGAGCAGTTTCTGAGAGGTTTGTGACTTTCCGAGGGCCTGCACCAGTCACTTCTGTGGTGATTGGAGTGTCAGCTGCTTTCGGAGGTCCACCACCTACTCAGAGCACTGTGCCAGCTGTATCTGAGGGACTTCCACCTCCACATTTCGTGCCAACAGAGGTGACACAGATGTTTACACTATTTCGTGAGATGCTCGAGGCACAGAGGGCTCAGTCAGAGGCACATCAGAGGCAGACTGACATTTTATGGCAGGGCATCGAAAGTGCTCATCAACTTGCTTGTGACGTAGTCGAGAGAGGAGTTTTGGTCCAGTAGCAGGTTGCTCCTCAGGTTGCTCAGCTTCGGCCAGGCAACATTTAGGACTTTAAGAAGCTGGAGCCTAGGGTCTTCAAGGGGAGGAAGGGCGTAGTCTATGATGATGATAGGCTCGAGGATATTGAGTGTCTTATGTGGGTATCCCTTCTTTCTGAGGATCTGAAGGTAGAGGCGGTAGGACTTCAACTGTTCGACGTTGCCCACACTTAGTTCAGGAATGCGTCGATTCTTATTGATGCGGGACAACCTTGGGAGGTATTCAAGGACCTTTTCAAGAAGAAATTCTTCGCTCGGGCAGACAGGCTGACTTGGGGAGGCAGTTTGAGAGCCCCATTCAGGGAAGCATGTCTGTGGAGGTGTATGCTGCAGAGTTCTACAGGTTAAGCTGATTTGCAGAGTATTTGGTGAGAGAGTCGGAGGTTTGTGCTATTCGTTTTCGTATGGTTCTAAACTGGGAAGTGAAGATCCTTATTCCGTCTTTTTATGAGACATAATCGAAGATACTTGCGGAGGCACGCAAGGTTGAGCAGAAGTTGGGTTTGAAGCCCAAGAGAGACCGTGATTCTTTTCTAGGGGCAAATAATATTACAGTATCTGCCAAACATCCTTATTTCCAGTCCAGGCCTTTCTAACAGCGTCAGCAGCACCAGACTCTAGCTAGGGCGCCGGTTCACCACATACCACAGCAGAGATAGTTACAGCAAGTTTCCTGCTACTACTGCAAGAAACCCGGTCATATCTGGGACGTTTGTAGAAGGAGGTTGGGAGTTTATTTATATTATGGTACTGAAGGGCATCAGCTGAGAGAGTGTCCTCGTCGTACAGTTCAGGAAGCAGTTTCAGCTCCGACGGCACAAACGAGACCACCTACAGTACAGCCGAGGGGACCGCTTCTGACACAGCAATAGCGTTATGTCCAGCATTAGCAGCTGGGAGGTGCACGTCAGGGACTAGCATTTTCTATGACCGTCGAGGAGGACGAGCCCACCGGAGATGTCATCGCAGGTTCTATATTTCTTGATTTTGTTTCAGCTTTAGCTTTGTTTGATAGTGGTGCTTTCCATTGTTTTGTATCTGTTTCTTTTTCTCTGAATCATGGTTTGGTAGCTGAGTCTTTGCTTAGGACTTACAAGATCATGACCGGGGGAGGCATTATCCTAGTTAATGATATTTGTAAGGATCGAAAAGTTACTTTGGGAGGCCGGGAGTTTAGTTCGTATCTACTTGTAATGCCACTTCGGAGCTACGATATTATACTCGGGATGGATTGGTTGACTAGGCACCATACTAGTATAGATTGTAGAGGAGGTAGAGTTTTGTTTCGTCCACCGGGAGAGCCAGAGTTCGAATTTACTAGAGGGCCTGCAGAGCAGGGAGAAGGCAATATTTGTGGAGCTATGATGGAAGACAAGGAGTTGCCGCATCCGTTGATAGCAGAGTTCTTGGATGTGTTTCTTGAGGAATTGCGAGGATTGCTACCATATCAAGATGTTGAATTCTCTATAGACTTGGTGCCAGGTACAGAACCAATTTTGCAACATGTCTATAGAGTAAATAACAACGAGCTGGTCGAGATAAAGAAGCAGGTAGACGAATTGCAGGATAAGTGGTTTATCAGATCGAGTTCTTCACCGTGGGGAACCCCGGTATTGTTTGTACCGAAGAAGGATGGATTAATATCCATGTATATTAATTACAGGGCATTAAATAATCTCACTATCAAGAATAAGTACCTGCTGCCATAGATTAATGATATGTTCGATCAATTGAGTGGTGCCAAGATATTTTATAACAAAGATTTGAGATCAGGCTACCACCAGGTGAAAGTAAAGCCGGAGGACAAACCGAAGACTGATTTTAGAACTCGGTATGGTCAGTACGAGTTTATGGTGATGCCGTTTGGGTTGACTAATGCACCGGCGGTATTTACGAACTTGATGAACAAGGTGTTCCATCAGTACCTTGATAAGTTTATGGTGGTGTTCATCGACGACATACTCATATACTCGAAGACACCGGAGGAGTACGAGGAGCATTTGTGGATTGTGTTGGAGGTACTGAGAAAGGAGAAGCTGTATGTGAAGCTGTCCAAGTATGATTTCTTCTTGGACAAGGTGGAGTTCTTGGGGCATATTGTGACTGGTGATGGTATTTCAGTAGATCCGAAGAAGATCACAGCAGTGGAATCTTGGAAGACCCCGAGTTCGGTAGCAGAGATCAGGAGTTTCTTGGGATTGGCAGGCTACTACATACAGTTTGTGCAAGATTTTTTAAGGATTGCCGAGCCGATGACTAGACTCACCAGGAAGGATGTAGAGTTGTTTGGATGGAGGATTGCCAGGTTGCTTTTGAGGAATTGAAGAAGAGATTGATGTCTGCTCCTATTTTGACGTTGCCATCAGGGTCTGGAGGTTTTACTATTTATAGTGATGCATCAGAGAAATATTTGGGTTGTGTTCTTCAGCAGAATAGATAAGTTATTGCCTATGCATCCAAACAATTGTGCCCTCATGAGAAAAACTATCCTACCCATGATTTGGAGTTGGCAACAGTCATCTTCGCCCTACAGTTATGGAAACAATATTTATACGGAGAGCATGTGGAGATCTTCACAGACCACAAAAGCCTGAAGTATATTTTTACGCAAAAGGAGTTGAACATGAGGCTGCATCGGTGGTTGAAACTGATAATGGATTTTGATATATCTTTGTAGTTTCATCCTGTGAAAGCTAATATAGTTGTCGATGCCTTGAGCAGGTATCCGGTAGCTATGTTCATGATGACGGATCGATATTTGTTGGAGGACCTAGAGAGCTTGGGCATTGAGGTGATAGTTCCTGGTTGTGCGATGCAGATGTGGGGATTACAGATATATTCAGAATTGATGGACAAGATCAAGGCAGCACAGTATAAGGATGTATCTCTGAGGAGCATCAGAGTTCAGGTAAGAGCAGGATTGGTGGATGATTTCATTATTGCCGAGGATGGTTCTTTGCGGCATTGAGTTAGATTGTGTATGCCCAGTGGAGAACTGCATGAGGAGGTATTGCAGGAAGCACATCGCTCTCAGTATTCCATACATCCAGGTACCAACAATATATATCAGGATATACGAGGGAGTGTGTGGTGGTATGGCATGAAGAGGGAAGTGGCACTGTTTGTATCCAGATGCTTAGTGTGCCAGCAGGTGAAAACCGAAAGGCGGAGGCCAAGAGGTTTACTTCAGCCATTACCCATTCCAGTGTGGAAGTGGGAGCACATTAATATAGATTTTGTGTCCGAACTTCCACAATCTCCAGAAGGAAAAGACACGATTTGGGATATCGTTGATAGGTTGACCAAGTCAGCCCACTTTTTGCCTTTCAAGGTGGGTTTGTCTACGGAGAAGCTGGCAGAGATGTATGTGAGGCAGATCATTAGGATACATGGAGTTTCCATCAGCATAGTCTCGGATTGGGATAGTCGTTTCACTTCTCATTTCTGGTGGAGTTTGCAGGAGAGTTTGGGCACTTAGCTCAAGTTCAGTATTGCTATTCATCCCAAGATAGATGGGCAGTCATAGAGGACTATTTAGACTCTCGAGGATATGTTGCGCACTTGTGTACTAGAATTCGGTGGTTCTTGGGAGGACCATCTCCATTTGGTAGAATTTGCTTACAACAACAACAACCAGGTTAGTATAGAGATGTCACCTTTTGAAGCTCTGTACGGTCGGAGATATCGTACTTCTTTGTCATGGGACGATGTTGGAGAGAGAGTTTTGCTTGGGTCAGAGTTGGTTGTGGATGCAGCGGAGATGGTTCAGTTGATCAGAGACAGACTTCGAGTGGCGCAGGACAGACAACGGCATTGGACCGATAGCCAGAGGAGACCTTTGGAGTTCAAGTTATAGTTTTAGATTTTTGTTTCATGCTTATTATTGGTTATTTGTTATAGATTAAGTGCTTAAGGTTGTGTTTTGTTCTAGGTGGGTGGTTTGGTATTTTTGAGGATTTTTTCGATACGAGACGATTCGCTTCGGTGGAGGCGGTAAGCCTAGTTCGTGATTCATCGGACCTTTCACTATTCTCGGGAGGGTCAGTGCAGTTGCTTATAGACTAGAATTGCCACCTACATTGGAGCGAGTGTACAACGTGTTTCACGTGTCGCAATTGAGATGGTACGTGGATGATCCTAGTCATGTATTGGATCACTCGAAGATAGAGGTGGGCCCTACTCTTAGCTATCCAGAGCAGCTAGTTGAGATTCTGGATCGGAGAAAGATGGTGCTGAGAAACCAGACTATTTCGTTGGTATGCGTCGCATGGAGGCATCACTCTCCGGGAGAGTCTACTTGGGAGAAAGATGATGAAATGCGAGAGCGTTATCCATATTTGTTTGTGCCTTTAGGTATGTTCTTTCCTAGTTATGTTTCTTTTATTTGTTACGTTCTGTTATTTTTTGGGGGTAGTTTTTATCTTTGAATTTCGAGGACGAAATTATTTTAAGGAGGGTAGACTTGTCACTACCACATTTTCTAGGAAAAGATAATTTGGTAATTTTATAATTAATTAAAAATTGTGCATATTAAATAATTATTTGTTGTATTATTTAATTCTTGTTAGATGTTAGTTATTTAGTTTGGACTTGTGTTTGTGTACCTAACTAGTTTAGTTTAGACTCATGGGCTAATATGTATTAATTGTTAGAATAGAGCCCAATTAGAAAGCCCATTGATTAGGAGGATTATTAAAGTAATTAAACTATTAGACTAGAAGCTTCCCTTCTTAATTATTTCTTCATGAGAGGCCCCAAGGGGTATAATGGACATTACATAGTGGCTTGAAGAAGGGGTAGAGGGGGCCAGCCTATTTAAAAGAGGGGGGAAAGTTTCTCTCTCCTCTTTTTATTTAAAAACTAGATTTAGAATTTTTCTCAACCAAGTTTCTTCATTCCTACATCATTTTCCTACCAAATTTTTCCTAATTCCTTCCCAAATCACCATTGGAGACTAGTAGAACAAGGATCTAGAAGGACGAAGCAAGGATCTGTAAAGAGGAGCAAGGATCTACAAGTTGGAGGTCAGTTTTATCACATTTGGAGGTTGCATTGGAAATCTATCTCCCAATAGGTACAATTTAGTTTTTTTACTTAATTTAGGTTATAAATATGAGATTTAACCATAAAAAATCAACCTATATGCATAGGCTACCCATAGAATTTAGTTTTGTGTTTATAGTAGGCCTATTAAGAAAGTAATGGTACTTTTTGTGTCAATTTTTGGGGAATTCTAAAATTAACAATTGTTGTGTGTGTTAATTGTCCTATAGATCAATTTGACATGTGATTGTATGTTTGGGGCTAGTGTCATGTCCACAATTGGGTACGTATTGGTCGTATCCCAATAATTTGGTGACACGTGTTAATTTGGGACTTTTTCCTCCGACACGGAACTTTGTACATGTCACATTTTGACACGGACACGTAGATTTGTGTTTGACTCTTCGTATTATTTATAAATAATATATTAGATTTGTTCGTATCCTTCGGGGTATATTTGGTTGTGTGGTGGACTCGTGTCGCAAGCGAATCCTAGATCTAGTGGAATATGGGTGTGATACGCTCTATTTGTTTGTGCAATCTATTTCTAGATCTATTTATCAATTGTTCTTGGTCATTGTGATATGTAATTATATATATATATATATATATATATATATATATATATATTTATGTATTAGTGTGTCATATATCTATGTATCTATGTGTTATGTATATATACAGCTATACTTCTACATATGTAATAGCTATTAAATATAATAATATATGTATGTATATGTTATGAGTATATATATATATGTTGCCATATATATATATATATATTTATATGTTATGTTATATATACATATATATTATGTCTGATTATATATACGTATATGTGATGTTATATATCTATGTTACTACATGGGAGGATCCGTATATATATTACGGAGGAGCTTCATATATATATAAATATATGTAGCAAGTATATATATATATATATATATACATATAATTGTGTATTTATTAGTATAAGAGTGAGATAGGGGAGAGCAGCAGCTTTTAGTGACGGAAATAGCGACAGCAGCAGCATTAACAGCAACACAGTAGCAGCAACAACAGATTTAGCAATAGCAACAGCAACAACAACAACAAATAGCAATGGCAGCAGTAGCAATTGCAATGGCAGCAGCAGTGCATTAGCAACGACAGCAGCTTCCGCGACAGCAGCAGCAACAACATTAGCAATAGCAGCAGGAAACCGTCGCAACAACAGTAGTAACAGCAGCGGTATCAGGAGTTTCAGCGACGACATTAGTAGCTTTTAGCGACAGTTCTGCGATTGTATATATATATATAGTTATGTGTTATATTATATATATATATATATATATATAAGGTATTAGTATATATGTATATATTTCCTAATTGGTATTTATGCATTAGTATAGTATATATTTAGTAGTGGGTTGTTAGCATATAGTTATTGTGAGTAGTTAGTATATATATGAAGTTGTGGCATTACCTTGAGATACCAAGGTAAGTATCAAGGTATTTATGGATAACTAAGGAATTGGGTTTGGGTATCAAGATGGAGGTTTAGTGTTGCCATACCAAGTTGGTTCGAAACCAAGGTATCTACATAGCTTTTGGTAATTAGGATTTAATATCTAATATTTTTTGATATATGTATGTGTGATATTTTATATCTCCTTTTTACGTATCCTGAGATACGGTATTCTAGTATCCTAAGTTATAGCTTGTATGACCTAGATTCTTAGTGTATAAACCCAAATTTTTTGAGATAAGACTCATACAACCTAGAAATAGGTAGTTTGACCATAGTTTGACCAGTTTGACTTAGAGTTGACCTAGTTTGACTTTTGACTCAGAAATCGCGTGTTGACCTAGAAGTTGACTACTTAACTTATTTTCTTTCCGAAATCTTGTATTGATGTTATATTCCATATCTAGGTCTTCGAGGCACCGTATCAGATATCTGTGAGACTATTCACCAGACTTTAGGCTAGTACATTCTCTGATAGTTTCTCATTTATGATATCCTCTATGTTCATTGTATCTAGTGTAGATATCCTTATTTTCTTGATATGATGGTTACACAGATTGGTATATTTGGATCTCGTCATGAGATATTATTCCTTGGTATATGGTGTATCTTATAAAAGCCTTGTTTCATTGTTTATCTTGTATATGTACAAACATTGATTTTCGGAAAGACTAGCTATCTTTTTAGGGAATCCCGTTGCATAGCGTACCATAGTTGGATCTATTATACCAGTTGAGGGTGGAGAGTATTTTAGTGTAAATGTGTGATCATACCCATCTTGTATCATGTTTTGTTTTTTAATAGTGTTAATCATACACCGCACAAATGATTAGCCAGGCCATAAATCTTGTATCAAGTTCCCAAGCCGATAATAAGGTAAAGCTAGTACTTACACACTTAGTCATTAGTATTCTTGTTCATTGTCATATTGTTCATTATTATATTTATTCCAGTATTTCCTTATTGTATATCTCCTGTATCTATTGTTCATCTTGTATATTCATATCTATTTACTATTACATACTTTTTATCATTGATTAGAACTTCTGTTAGAGATGTACTCTGCTCCTTTCCTGACTGGATATATTTTTTCCAGATGATACTAAGGAGTGGTACCCTACACATTATGGACCTCAGGATATTATGGGCTTAGAGTCAAAGACCCTAGCTCAGGAGGGACTTATCCCAACTGAGACAGATGACCCGAGATTAGTAGCTTCTTAGTATTCTTTTGTACTGGATTTGTCTTCAGCTTATTTTGTTTTTATTCTTTCAGACTCATTGATGTTATTGCTTTAGACTCATGAGTTGTATGTGACTATTTTATTCTTTATCATATTCGTGCCCATTTTTATCTTAAATCTGTGATTGAGTATATTAATATTGTTGGTGGTTCATTATATTGCTAGATAGATTACTCAGACAACGTTCTACTGCCGATTCTGCCGCGTAGGCTAGGCTTTGTTTTCGCCTTACATCCCTACATCAGGTGCGGGTCGTGGCAGTACAGTATAGATCCACTGTTTTGAGCAGTCTTTAGCAGCAACAGCAGGATGGGGAGCACTGTGTTCAGCAAGTTTTGGGGTTCATTCAATGTGCTGTGCCCGAGCACAGTATCTATAGGTTCCATGTTTCAGTGTTAGTGTCAGTTTAGTTGAGTTTTGGGTAGTTTAGTTCTTTGTATCAGTCAGTTAGTTTTTAGTAGGTTTTTGTGGATAGTTGGTTGTTAAATTGTTAGTAGTAGATAGGATTAGTGATAGTTAGTTAATGTTAAGGTATTGAGTAGTTGAGGAATTGGTATGTTATGATTAGTAGTTTAGTTATATATATGTATACTGACTATGTAATTAGTTAGTTATGTTTTAGTGTGTAGTATTTATATCTAGTTAGTTAGATATATGTACTGTGGTATTTATGTAGTAGTTAGATACATTATACTAGTTAGTTATATTTGTCTTAGCTAAATATATAGTGGGTTTGTTACCTCGGGATACGAAGGTATTACCAAGGTATTGGGTCGATACCCAAGGTATTGAGTTTGGGTATCGAGATAGGTTTGATACGCATTGGTGCAAGGCCAAGGTATCCTAAATTCCTTGTTTTAAAATAGATATTATATATATGACTTGTATATATATCCAAACCCCTATTTTTATATAAATAAACTTGTATATCTTAGGATACGACTTTTTGAGTGTCTTGTATTATCATAGCTTAGCTAGTATAGCATAACTTCATAGTGTATCGACTTAGTGACTTAGTAATAGACTCTTGCAACCTAAATTTTATCGGTTTTACCTAAAAATGGTTTATTAACCTAGAATTGTATCAACTTAACTTATTTTCATTCTTGAAGCTTGTATTGATGCAACATACCATATATAGGTTGTGTGACAGGCATCGAGAGATCCCCCTTGCTCAGGACTTCAGCGAGAATATTTCTCTGATAATTTTCAATTCATAATATTATATATATGCATGTTCTAGAATTGTATACTTTATTCCGACACAGTGATTTCACGGACTGGTACTATTTGGATCCCGTAAGGAGATGTTATCCCTTACCGTGTTCAGCGGGTACTCGAGTATATTATATCTCATCATGTATATTGGGTATTGATTATATTTTGTGTTCACACACTACTCGTATTCAGTGTGCTTATTCATGTACACCCACCGCTCATGTTCGATTGTTATAATATTCGTTTACACCCACTGCTCGTGTTTAGTGGTTATATTTTGTGTTCGTAGCGTGTCGTGATTGGATCTATTGGTATTAGTTGGGGGTGGGAGAGTAGGAGTTAATTATGTGAGCAAAGCCCCATTGTTACATCGTATATATTCTTGTTACATACCTCACTTGTAACCATCTTACCTGATCATGTTCACCCAACCTGATCACATAATGAAGTTGTATTCTAAGGCACATTAGCTAGTTTATATTACAGTTATTTTATCATATTGTTGATATTCATATTGTTGATCTATATTCTTGTACATTACTTGTATATCTATTGTTCATCATTCATATATTTAGTGATCTTGTATTTTATTTCTATTATCTGTTTATATGCTCGATTATGCTATTGAAACTGCTTTTAGAGGTTTGTACTTCGCTCCAATCTTGACTGGATATATTTTTAATGATGACTGGCATATAGAGCAGTTTCTCACATTCTACGGGCTGCAGGACGATGTACCTTTAGAGGATACTCCTATAGACCAGGAGGACTTAGTTGTAGAGCCCGAGGAGTTCTAGCTTATTTATATTGGATTATATTAGACTATTCTTTTGGTGGATTCACAACTTGTATATTATTTCAGATTATGGATTATATTCTTATTCTTTCCTTCGCCATTTTATTCGTGCATTATTTTTCCTTAGTTTGTTTTGTGATTGAGATTAGATATTCATGTGAGATACCATATTACTCCTCCGTTTGGAGTTGTGATGACTGACAGGTACCATATTATATTCTTAAAATGTTAGACAGTTAGCAATGACCCAGACATTGTTCTACCACCGATTCTGCAATGTAGGCTAGGCGTAACCACGTACTCATGAACGTGCGGGTCGTGACACACTCTTACGATATCACTCTAATTGTAAATCTAGATGACAAAAAGGAAGGACCTGTATGGGGCACCACTAAAACGTGTTATAACCTACACCCGGATATTCGGGCACGAGTACGTGGGTACGTCCAGCCTACGTCGCAGCATCAGCGATAGAACGCTGTCTGGGTCAACTCTACTATATAAACATCCCAAACAATATATGTATGGTACCTGTCATTCATCTCAACTCCAAACAAAGGAACAATATGGTATATAATAAATATAAACTATACTCAATCACAATACAAACTAGGGAAGATAAAGCACGGGATGGAATAACGAAAGAAAGAGTCACAATATATCCACAAGACTAAAATAATATATACATGCCAATAACCTTAATAAAAGTCTAATACAAGTCTGCACAAAATAATATAAACCTCCTCAGACTTTGGTACTAAGTTCTCATTCTCTAAATGAGTATCCTCTAATGGAACACCGTCCTAAGGTCCATAGTATGTGGGACACTGGTCTACAAGCCAATCATCTAAAAAATATATCTAGTCAGGATTGGAGCAAAGTAAATACCTCTGAAAGCTGTTTCAAATACATAATGGAGCATATATAACAGATAATAGAAAAGAATACAAGATAACTAAACAACAAAATGAAATGAACTAGCGTGAACATCTAATATACTAGAAAGAAGAGCATACAATAAAATATCTATAATATAAGGAAAATAAATAAAATCTAGCTATTGTACCATGGAATATAAGTTCATTATGTGATCGGTTTAGGATGAACACGAATACAATATGGTTACTCGATTATAAGTGTGATATATAATCGATATGTACACGAATATACTGGGGCTTGATCACAAAATCAACTTCTATTCCCCCATCCCCGACCAATACCAATGGATCCAATCATGACACGTTACGAATACGAATATGGGCACACTGAACACGAGCAGTGTGTGAACATGAAGTATACTAAATCAATACCCGATACACACGATGAAATACATGTGAAGGAGTACCCGCTGTACTAGTCCGTGAAACCACTATGTCGAAATAAAAAATACAGTTCTAGAACATAAGATATATATACTATTATGAAATAAAAACTAACAGAAAAATATACTCGTCTGAGGTTCTAAGCAATGTGTGTCTCTCGATGTCCAAGCTGGTGGCATATAGACCTGTATATGAAATATTACATCAATACAAGATTTTGGAATAAAAATAAGTTAATCTAGTTCAATTCTAGGTCAAACTAGTCAAACTTGATCAAACTTGCAATCTCTAGGTGGTATGAGTCTATCTCTAGGTTATTGGGTCCATACACTATGTAACTAGGCTATACTAGCTATGTTAGGATACTAGGATACCAACACATTAACGTATCATAAGATACGTAAGTTATTATATATATATATATATATATACAAGATAAAAATATATAGTACTCCTAGCTAAACTATTGCTAAGTGGATACCTTGGCTTTGAACCAAAAGCGGTATCACACCACCTACACACCCATCTTGATATACGAACTCAATACCTTGAGTATAAACCAATACCTTGACATTATCTTGGTATCACAAGGTAATCCAATATCTAACATTAACTAACTAACCATACATACCTCACTATACACTAACATGCATTTATACTCAGAACTTATTACTACTATACCAAACTAACATACTAATATATCCAATTGATATTCAATACCCAGACCCTACGATACCTCAACTCTCATTACCTTGGTGTAACTCAAGGTAAACTAGAATTAATATTAACCAATGCTAATACTAACAACTGTTATATATGTATATATATATATATATATATATATATATATATATATATATATATATATATATATATATATATATATATATATACACACTAACTAACATATATACATAACTAACTAACAATATTAACAAACTTAGCTTATCTACAACTTAATCTCTAAGCACTTGTGCTACACACTAATGCAACTGCTGCTTATTGTTATGGCTTCTGCTTATCACTGCTGATGCTTATTGCTTCTGCTGCTGCTGGAGCTTACTTCTTCTTGCTGCTGCAGCTCAATGCTTCTGTTTTTGCTTCTTGCTGCTTATCCGGCCTGCTTATTGTTCCACCTAGCTCATATGCACACACACACACACACACAAACACACACACACACACATATATATATATAATGATGCACATGAACTCTCCTACTCTCCAAAGACCACCAACACATCACAATAAAATTAGAAACATATATATAACTATATATATATATTTATATCATATATAAATTATAATTATAATACTCTAATAGCTATAACCAAGGTAAATTGAATATAATTCAAAGAATTAAACACGTGGAGTGCACTGCACACGTATCACAATCAATCGATGATACGCTTGCGATACGGCACACGTGTCACTACCACATTTTAGGAAAAAGGGTATTTTAGTCTTTTCCTATTTAATTAAATATTATGTATTGTAAATAATTATTTGTTGTATTATTTAATTATTGTTAGATGTTAATTAATTATTTTGGACTTATTTTAGTGGACCCAACTAGTTTAGTTTGGACCCATGGATCAACATGTATTAAATAGTTAGACTTGGCCCATTTAGAAAGCCCATGGTTAAGGAGATGGATTAAATTAATTAAATGACTAGACTAGAAGCTTCCTTCCTTAATTATTTCTTCATAAGAGGCCCCAAGGGGTACATTGGACATTTTATAATTGCTTGGGGAAGGGGGCATGGCCGGCCTATATTAGAGGGGGGAATTTCTCTCTCCTCTCATTCTCATTTCCAAATCTAGATCTAGAATTTCCTACTCCCAAATTCCCTCCATTCCCATTCCAATTCTCCACCAAATTTATTCCAAATTCTTCCCAATTCACCATTAGAAAGTTAAGAAGCAAGGATCTAGAAGGAGAAAGCAAGGATCTACAAAGAGGAGCAAGGATCTATAATTTGGAAGCAAGTTCATCTCAATTGGAGGTTTCATTGGGAATCCATCTTTCAATAGGTATAATTCAGTTTTTCTCATTAAAATAGCTTCTAAATCTGAGATTTAATCATGTAAAATCAACCTATATGTATGTACTACCCATAGAACTTTGTTTTGTGTTCATAGGAGACCCATGGAGAAAGTTATGGTGCTTTTTGTGACAATTTTGATGGAATTCCGAATTTACATTTTGTTGTGTGTGTCAATTGATCTTATAGATCAATTGGACATATGCTTATGTGTTTGGGGCTTGTGTCGTGTCCATACTTGGTACATGTGGTTCGTATCCCAACTATTTGGTGATACGTGTTATTTTGGGGATTTTCCTCCGACATGGGGCTTTGTACATGTCGTATTTTGACACGGACACATAGATCTACTTTTGACACTTTGATTTATTCATAAATATTATTTGTGACTTGTTTATGTCCTTCGGGGTGCAATTGGTTGTGTGTTGGACTCGTGTCACATGCGTATCCTAGATCTAGTGGGATACGGTGTGATACTCTCCAATTTGGTGTGTTTATGTGTAGATCTAATTAATTATGCTTTAAATTCTTCATTTATAACTAGTAAATATATATAGATATTATATATTTATTTTAGTGTATTTATTATGGTATTTATTGTAGCATAGATCTATATATTTCTATGTGTTCTAAAGTGATGTATAAATATATATATGCAGCTTTCTTGCATGCAATTATATATGTACTTATGTTAATAAATAATTTATACATAAAGGTTTTGTAAAATATATTTATGTATTTAAATGTGTAATTATATTATTTATAATTATTATATAATTATTTATATTAATGAATATATTTTTATGTGTGCTTCTAGCCATGTAAAATACGTACATTAATATGTGCATGTGTTATGTAACTATTGGTATTTAATTGTGTAAGTTTATATGTATATATATATAAGTATATAGTTATTAAATTGTTATATATATATATATATATATATATATATATGTATTTTGATTTATATATTGTGTATATATATATATATATATATATATATATATATATTTCTGTTTGGTGTCAGTGGTTTTAATGACAGTTGAAAACTGTCATTATTCTGTTCTGTTACAGCAGCCACTGTAGCTATTAATGACAGTCCTTTCATTAATAGCAGCGGGCGGGATTATACAGCGTTTTGCGACAGTTTTCTACGACAGTTTTAAACTGTCAGCAATCCAGTCGGCAGTAGGACTTTTATTCAGCTTTTCTGCGACGGTTTTTCAGTGACAGTCAAGACTGTCACTATAAGCCTGTTTTAATTAAATTGTATTTTTAGCTCACTGTTTTCAGTGACGATTTGGCATAATTAATTTATATATTATATATTATTATTGTATATATATATGTATATATATATATATACTTTTGTGAGGTATAATACTAGTAGTAATATATTATTTTATTTGTATAAATATTGGTTTGTATATACATTATATTAGAGTGTATGTATAATATTGTATCTTGAGTATACTTTGTGGGGGGTACCAATGGGGATCAAACCTTGATTCCTAATTATTATATTTTCTATTCTATATTATTTATATAGATGTCTTGTGAGGTTGACCTTGGTTTGACCATGTTTGACTTTAGTTGACTTTAGAATTGACCATAGTTGACTTTTAACTTAGAATTGATTTATTGACCTAGAAGTTGACTAGTTTGACTTGTTCTCTTTTCGGGACCTTGTATTAATGTGGTATTCCATATCTAGGTCTTCGAGACACCAAGTCAGACATCTGTGAGACTGTTCTTTGGACTTCAGGCGAGTACATTCTCTGATAGTTTCTCATTTATGATATCCTCTATGTTTACTGTATCTAGTGTAGATATCCATGTTCTATTGACACTATGGTTACATGGATTGGTATATCTAGATCTCGTCATGAGATATTATTCCTTGGTATATGGTGTATATGGTACAAGTATTGTTTCATTGGTTATATTGTACATGTACAGACACCGATTCTCGGGGAGACTAGCTATCTTCTTGGGGAATCTAGTGCCATAGCATACCGTGGTTGGATCTATTATACCAGTCGGGGGTGGGGAGTATTAGTATAGACATGTGATCAAATCCCTATTGAATAAAGTACTGGTAAGCGAATAGTATTGATCATGTACCGCACGTATGATTAGCCAGGCCGCATTGTATCTTGCCCAAGCCGATCATATGTTAAGCTAGTACTCACACACTTAGTCATTAGTACTATTGTTTCATTAGCATATTGTTCCTTATTGTAATTATTTCCAGTATTTCCTTATTGTCTATATATCTCTCTTGTCTATTGTGCATCTTGTTTATCCATAGCTATTTACTGTTACATAGTTTTTATCATTAATTAGAACTGCTGTTAGAGATGTACTCTGCTCCTTTCCTGACTGGATATATTTTTCCAGATGACACTGAGGAGTACCCTACCTATTATGGACCCCAGGATATTGTGGGTTTAGATTCTGAGACCCTGGCTCAAGAGGGACTTATCCCAACTGAGACAGTTGACCCTGGAGTTGTAGCTTTGTAGTATGGTAGTATTCTTTTGTACTGGATTTGTCTCCAGCTTATTTTGTTATTCTTCAGACTCATTGATGTATTATTTGAAACTTATGAGTTGTATGGTGACTATTCTATTCTTTATCTGATTCGTGCTCATTTCTATCTTAGTTCTGTGATTGAGTATTCTATCATTATTGGTGGTTCATTACATTAGATAGACTATCTAGACAATGTTCTACCGTCGATTCTGCGGCGTAGGCTGGGCGTTGTTTCCGACTAGTACCCTTACACCGGGTGCGGGTCGTGACACCAAGGTAAATTGAATTATATTTCAAAGAATTAAACACGTGGAGTGCACTGCACACGTATCACAATCAATCTATGATACGCTTGCGATACGGCTCCACCACACCACCAAACATACCCCGAAGGATACAAGCAAGTCTAAAAACACTATTAGAAGCAGCACGAAATGTTAGCTATTCATCTACGTGCCCGTGTCAAAATATGAAATACTCAAACCACCATGTCGGAAGTTAACCCCTAAATAAACCCGTATCGCCAAATTTTAGGATATGGCCTACACGTATCCAATTGTGGACACGATACTAGTCACACATAATCAAACACATGTAAATTTGGTCTAATTGACCTATTGACAAACACAAGATGTGTCAATCTCGAAATTCTTCTAAAATTGACATAAAATATCACAACTTTTTCCATAGGCCTCCTATGGACCTAATTCAACTTCCTATGGGTAGCCTTAGTACATGAGAGGGTTCTTAATTATTAAATTATAGATTTAGAGTCTAATTAGAGAGAGAAAATTGAATTGTACCTATTGGATGATGGATTCCTAATGCAATTCTCTAAATGAGTGTCAAGAGCCTTCAACTTGTAGATCCTTGCTTTCTCCTTGTTCTAATAGCCTCCAATGATGAGTAGAGATGGAAATATGAAGGAATTTTGGTAGAAATTGTTGTAGGGATGAAGAAATTTGGAAGAGAGAAAATTCTAGATCTAGATTTGGAATAAAAAATGAAGAGATAGAGTCTCTCCTCCCTCTATGGAGACATGCCTCTACCACTCCTCCAAGCTACTATAAAAATTCCATAATACCCCTTGGGGCTTGTCATGAAGGAATTAATTAAGTAGGGAAGGTTCTTATCCAATTGGTTTAAGTAATTAATTTATTCTCCTAACGAATGGTCTTACTATTGGGCTCAAATCTAACTAGAATGAAATATGGTCCATAGATCTAATCTAAATTAGTTAGGTCCACTAACACAACTCCAGAGTCAAATACTAACATCTAACAATAAATAAATAATATTTATAACATGCACAATATTTACTATTATATTTTTAAAAAAATATCCAAGCCAAATTTCCAAACTATCCCTACCTCCTTCAAAATATATTAATTAATTTCATTTAACTTCTAGTTTTTAACTATTAAAAGTTGTGTTGAATTTCAAGAAAAATAGTTTTCACAGAAGTTGATTTGGACGTGTGTCCATGCCGGAATCAACCCATATCCGTAAAAAGTCCTCTTAATCGGTGTTTTACAAAAAAATTATTAGTTTATGTGCGCTCGTCGGATCACCACAAAACTTGCGCCATTGGACTCGTAGCGTCTGACCTATCCTGTGACCCGAGTTTCATCTGAATCAGTGTCAGTCGATGGAATGCCGTTTTGTGGGTCCCATGATTCGACTTGACCAACGATTTTGTTATTGGCTTACCGGAATCCAAAACTAGACATACCGTTTGTATCATCGACTATGATTTGTTTGACCTATAATTTATACAAATTAGAGACCTTTACCCCTGACATATTTTTTGGTACAAAATGGCCCACACGTGGACCCCATTTTGGTCTGAAATTACCGTTT
Source organism: Iris macrosiphon (assembly GCA_036927795.1). NCBI lineage: Eukaryota > Viridiplantae > Streptophyta > Magnoliopsida > Asparagales > Iridaceae > Iris > Iris macrosiphon. Next base: position 91,546,289 of record JAYESA010000012.1, read on the forward strand.
TGTCCCTATGTCCAAATTGGACGAAATTGTAGTATTTTTTAACTAACTCGCTTATTCCGGGAACATTAGTGATTTTTATTTCAGCATCAGGAGATATTTGTATATCTTCCTCTCTTTGTGCTACTATTGATTTGATACATTTATAGCAAGAACATTGTCTAAACTCTGCTCGAACACCAGGCAAGATACCTTGCTATATTTACTTTTAGTTTTTTATTTCAGTATTTTATGTTATTGTTGCATAAATTATTTTCATATAAACTGTGCGTCTAAGCTTGACTTAGGTGCAAACGAGCTGTTCGTCGTCTTTCGTAGCTCTTATTATTTATATGCATATTAACTTAGTTTTAGCGGACTACCTCCTAATTATAGGATGTTTTTATATCTCATTGGACCATGACACCCACATGACACGATGTTTCATTATAGGTCACGGACTGCGTATTCTACTAACAACGGATACGTAAGGAATGTGTGATGGTTAGTACACAACTATTATGATTAGTGTATTAGAGTCTCATACAGTTACAATACTGGACATGTTGTGCATATAACTTGGTCAGTGTGGGGAGAGGGGGAAGACAGTCATTATGCATATGAGATAGCCAAATCTATAGCCTTAGTATCCAGATGGAACTTTGGTAATTATTATATCAAATACCTTATGATATCGTTGGATGTTACGGATGTTTAGAGCATACGACTGTGTTGCGGTATATGTACATGATTTGATGAGAAGCCAACAATCCCACTCATACGCACAAATATTGTCTTCTAAATTACACATTAGATGGTTAGAACACCCTTTGCATATATTTTTTACTTACTGTAGTTTATATGGCTTGCTTCTATATATCTTGTTATGTTCCTTTGAGGACCTGGTCCCTTTCCAAGTATAGAATGTCATAACAATTTGGAGGAGCACGGACCAAGACTTTCTACTTCATTCTCTTTCGAGAAGATCTTTCCTTCGAGCCTCTCTAATCATTAGATGATGTACTTATTATATTTTTTTTATATCCTAGTTTGGAAATGGATTTGTCTCCACCCAACTATTAGTTCTTCTCGACTATTTCAGACTTGGTTCATTGCCAATATTTGGTTATTTATTTATATTTGGTTTTTAGGATGAGATTAGTATTGCTTGTGACTTGTGACATTATGTACCACTCGTGAATTATTATTCATAATATAGCATACGTATGTGTTATAGTTTCCATATATTGGAGTTTCTATATATATACGTCAGGCATGCTTACGTATTCCTAGTCCTACATATTTTAGGACCGGGACATGACACTTCGTGTTTTTACGAGCTAGGTGCTAGCATATGATGGTTCCTCCAAGGATTTCAACAGGGTTGCGATGCCTTACTATTATTTAATTGGTTGGTTGTTAATGAATTAACCATCTCGAATGCAGCCCAGAACCATGAGGATGACGGAGGCATATGCTTTTATTCGTTAGTATAGCAAAATGCACTGGGTTCACTATCACCCTCACTTTTCCAAATAGGGGTAACATGATAATTTGGCATAGTTATTTTATTTTTACGAATTAAATATTACTTTGTGTGCTATATAATTATTTGGTACTTTGTATTATTTATTTATAATAGTGGCTAACATATTAAATAGACATGACACTAGTGAACCCAATTAGATTTGTCATGATAATTTACTGAGCCCAACATGGACTAGACCCATTAGATCCATTCTCTCTAATTAATTAGCTGGATTAGATTAATTTGCATTAGAATATAAACTTTCCAAAAATAGCTATCATTAATTATTTTTTATAATTATTCATGTATGGGCAACTTAGATATTTGATGGTGACTTGGAGAGGGGAAAAAGGGGCAGACCACTATAGAAGGGCTATACTCTCTCTCCTCATCATTTGCACTCATTTCTAGATCCCTAAATTCCTATATCCCCAATTTACTTCATCTCTCCATTAATTTTTTCTAATTCATTCGTATTCCCTCTCATTTTCGTCACTCATGGAGCATTGCAGTTTGGATTTGCAAGGATCACTAGGAGAAGGAGCTTTGGGAAGAAGATTATGGCTGGATCATTTTCGTAGGAATAATTCATTAGAAATCTATCTTCCTGTAGGTACAATTCTGAATTCACATTCATTATAGGTTCCAAATCATGCATTGACCATTATGAACCCTCCCATGGCATTGGACTACCTATAGGAAGAAGTTCTCGGCTCTTTGGTTGTGTATTATGATTTCTACATGGTAATTTATGTCCATTTTGGGAAATTATGAGATTGACACATCAAGTGTGTGTCATGATGCTAATTTAGTCATCTTGGACTTAGATCGAGGTTGGGATGCTAGCTACGTGTCCACAATTAGGAACGAGTAGGCCGTATCATGATACGGTATGATACCGTGTGATACAAAGCTCTATTTTGGGTGTTTTGTTCAATTACTCTTCAATTCTTATTATAGCAAGTTGTATTAGCTATATTATTGTGTAATTGGTAAGTGAGAATGATTATTGTGGTGTATAGGAGATTTGGTATTCTTTTGGGTACGTATCATAGAATATCATACTTTAGCATGTCAAGTATTTATTTAGGTATCTATAGTTGTATATTTGTGTAGTAGTGTGAGTGTGTTTAGCTATATGTATTGACTTATGTGTGTATTGTACTTGTATGGAGAAACTGAAGTATGTTAGTAGGGGAGGATAATGTGATTTTGTGACTGACTCAGCAATAACAGGATTGAAGAGATGGGAAGCAGTCGGGTTAATGTAAGATAGTGCACTGTGTGCACTGTCTAATTAGAAGAACTCAGCAGTAGCTTAAGAGAGGGGGGTTCAGTTGACAGGATTAAATTGGATATACACAAACATGTATCTGAATGAGGGTGCACCATTTTGAGAAGGATATTGCACTGCATGTGCTCTGTCTGGTAGCATAACCATTCTGCAGTAGCAGCAAGGTGAAGTGGGGGTATGTAGTCGCTGCACTGCAGTCTTTTGTGCACATGTTATACAATTCAACAATAACAGTAGTAGTGAAAAGGTGGTGGGGCGATATATGTATCAGTTGGTAGCACTGATATAAGAATTAGTCCCTGACTGTTGAGTGTATCAGTAACTAATGGAGTTTTGTGCTCGAGTCTAAGCACACACAGGTAACTAGTTGTCACGCCCCGGTTCCATGGATAAGGAACCGAGACACGTGGCAATGGCCAGCAGTATACTTCGGCGGTCATTCCAATCTAATGGGCCCGTCGGAGTACACTTAAGCTGTGAAGTACAATGAATAACCCATCACACAATACAAGTATACTCAATCTAAATCTTATCCATATGCAGCAATATAAGAGCACAATAAAAGTAAATACAACGACTAATGTGCAGGAAGGAAATATCCAAATAAGTATCAAGTACAAATACTAGAGTAGTCACACGGGGACAAACCCGCTAGTACAAATATACTGAAATAAAAGTAAGCAATAAGATAACTTGGGACGACAGCAGGTAACTAGGTAATAATACCGTCCCAAGAAAAGAGTCACTACCAGCGATCAGGCCAAGTCCTCAGGAATGACCTCATCCTCGACAGTGAGTACAGCTGCTGGATAGATGCCTGGTCCGTACTCCTCCAGGTAATCCTCGTACCTACATCTAGAAGGGAACCAGGTCCTCAGAGGGACTCAACAAGGTACAGAAATATAACATGCCAAGTAAACAGATAGTATAAGTGCAACGACAGGGTAATCTAACATAACCAAACAAGTGTGACACAGTTTAAAGACAATGTTCAATGTGTGGGCTTTCTAATATAAAACCGTAGCTCCGGACACGGAAACACACGGCACGTACCGCAGCTCCGGGCAAAGAGTCACACAGGTGATACCACTACACTAGATACAGGAAAATAATACATAAATATAAGCGCGTGCAGAGTAGCCCAAATGTCTAGTAACTGTCTTTCCCTTCCCAAGCGGTCAACGATTGTGCGCTGAACCTGAACCTCTAACTACAGTCTCGACACACAGAAATAACTCAACAGATTCGACCCTATGGTCGTCCCAGTCTCTGGTCATGATGTCAGTATCAGGATACAGGAATCTGGCATGATCACAGTGTATGAGAGTGTCATGGGGTGTCGATATACTCAGGTACGCATATTGAGATGCTACGAAACATCTAACAAACCTTCTAAGACATTACAACGTACATTTTTACCCGATTGTAATCCTGACATAAAGTATCGAACGTCAACAAGTACATGCACAAAGTACATAATGAAACAATAAATATCTGTAAACTGAAATACAGGGTGGCAAGGTACACTTGCCTGCGTGCGGCTGCTGATGACGGGAATCTGGTACCGCGTCCAAGTCCTCGGGTCCCGCAGTACCTAGAGATGAGTTATAAACCAGAATCAATAATCTAATTTACGATAGACAGGGATGCTACACACATCTACACCTAAACTCAGTCTCAGCTATGACTCACAGGGACAAGTCACAAGAGGGTTGACCACAGTTGACTATCGGTACGATACGTCAAATCACCTAGTCGTTTGTACCACATCATCAAACCATCCTCAAAACACAGTTTAAGATTTTTAATTCCTCGTTTAATATCGTTGTTACCAAACACCATATATGCTGTATAAGTAATGCTTCTCTTCCCAATTAAACACACAAGTATAAATCATCAACCTACATATAATGACCCTAATCAACATACCTACACATATAGCTCAAAGGAACACTACACTATACTACATAGCCTCTAAAACATATTAATCATCGTTAACATAACCTCATCCATATTAATGTTTAATCATCATTAACTTAACCTATATATACCTCAACCATATATTTTAATTACCATATTACACTAGCCATCCACATATGTAATCCAAAAACCCTAGCTAGCATAGCAAATATATATATCCCTAACTACAACGTATATTAAATCAATACAAAGAGAGGGGGAGGGAAGAGTCGACCTCCACGTGGCGAGGTTGCTGGCTGGACGGAGCGTGGCCGGAGGTGGTGGTGAAGAGCTGGTAGTGGTGGTGATGGTGGTGGTAGTGTAGGCTGGTAGTGATGGTGATGGTGGTGGTTGTGTAGGCTGGTAATGGTCGGATAGGGAGGAGGTTGGAGGTGGTGGAAACTGGTGGTGATGAAGAAGGAGTTAAGGAAGTCGGGCGGGGAGGAGCACAGTCCGGTCGGCGGGGGATTGCTCAGCCTCTGGTCGTGCGGGGGGAAACACAGTCCGGTCGGGCGGGGATTTCTGTGTACCGGAGTGGCTGGCGGGACGCACAGCCGGGGAACTGCGCCGGCGGGAAGGTCGGGACGGCACAGCCGCGGTTGTAGCCAGAGCGGCGGGATTGGGCACGCACAGTGCGATCAGAATATAGGCTGGAGCTGCTGTGGAGTTGCCGCGGTGGGGGGTCGATTGCCGGAATCGGGCCGGAGCGGCCGGTGGGTCTTCTCACAGGGAGGAACAAAACTCAAATATGGAAGAAGAGTGAAGGAAGGAGTTTCCTTGCATGAACAATAAATGGAGGAGGAGGGAGAAAGAGGGGGGAAGTTTTCCTTGGGATTAGGGCCAGTGGTGTGCTTTGAGGGTGGGGTGAGGTGTTTGTTTATAGGGGTTTGTGAAGGGGATGGAGGGTGGTGATGATCCTATTCAAAATGGAGGGTGGAGATTTGTCATGAAGAAAAGTTGGTTTCTTCATGAAGAGGGTGAATGGATGGGTGAAAATAGGACCCCATTTTGTGACCTCTCCATTGTTCATGGCCAATAGGGTGATGACACATAAATTCATTAATTGCAACTTAGCCCTTTAAATTCAAAAAATTGCATGAACACATAAAATGCACAAATATTATGGAGAAAATTGTGTTTAGTAAATTTCATGGTGAGAGGGTGTTGTGCGTTAGGCACGGGTCTAATTAAATGGCATTAGGATTAATTAAGGGTTAAAAATAGGATTAGGGAAAATGGGTATCCCTGATTAAATAGAAATAAAGTATCCCGCGATTTTAAATTAAATGGGGCACTTGGGGTCAAAATCCAGAAATGACGCAAAGGTCAAAAATGGTGGAGGCTTGGAGTCAGTCTTGGACCCTTTAGTTTTTCCGGCTCAACAGGTTAAGTTGGTATCTCAAAATTTAGGGTAACGACACAGGTATCCGACACAGAATTAAATATGGGTTATGATTTTCGGAAAGTTGCGCAATTAAATTAGAGCACAATTAAAAACTAATTTTAAGTGACGGAAAAGTCCAGTGCCTAATTTGGCGAGTCAAGTCAAAAGTACAATAGCCCGATAAAATTTATGGGCTGATATTGGGCTCCGATTAATTTAGGAATGATAGGGCGCGCCAAGGGTTTTAATTAAATAAAATAAAATCATAGACAAACTCAACTCTACTCTAAACCACATCATCTTCTGAAAAATCCAAAATTTCCCAAATCCTAACCTGACTATCTATAGAATAAATCTAAGGGGTTTACATTCTTCCCAACTTAAAAAAATTTCGTCCACGAAATTAAAAGTAAAGCACGATAATAGCTAAGAGAATTTAAAAACAACTAGTATTCAAATATCGTATGTAAAATCATACCTTGGTCCTCAAATAAGTACGGGAACCGCTGTCGAATAGAATCCTCGCGCTCCCAAGTAGACTCGCCTGGTGAATGGTGCTTCCATGCCACTCTGACCAGTCGAATCGTCTGCCCTCTTAAAGTTTTCTCGCTGCGATCGAGGATCTCAACTGGCTGCTCTACGTAAGATAGGCTGGGCCCGACTGTAATCTCCGAATGATCAAGACGTGACTAGGGTCTGCGACATATCCTCTCAGCTGCGATACGTGAAATACGTCATGTACTCCCTCTAATGATGGAGGTAATGCAAGATGGTAAGCTACTTCACCAACTCGTTCAAAGATGTCAAAAGGCCCGATGTACCTCGGACTCAGCTTGCCTCTGCCTCCGAATCTGATGGTACCGCGGGTAGGCGATATCTTCAAAAATACATGGTCACCCTCCTTGAACTCCAATGGTCTGCGGTGCGCATCTGCCAGTATTTCTGTCTGTCCTGTGCTGCACGCAGGTGGCTCTGAATCTGCTTGACCTTCTCCACTGTCTGTGTCACCAACTCTGGACCAAGTATCTGACGCTCTCCCACGTCACTCCAACAAACTGGCGACCTACATTTCCTGCCGTACAGTGCCTCATAAGGTACCATCTGTATGCTGGCTTGGTAAGTGTTATGGTAGGAGAATTTCACCAAGTGTAGGTGGTCCTCCCAAGATCCTCCAAAATCAATCATGCACGCTCTCAACATATCCTCTAATATATGTATCGTGCACTCTGACTGACCATCAGTCTGTGGATGATATGCAGTGCTGAACTTGAGTCGAGTTCCTAGGCTCTCCTGCATACTCCGCCAAAAATGTGACGTGAATCTGGAATCACGATCCGATACGATGCTGACAGGCACTCCATGTAATCGTACTATCAGCCTCATATACATGTCAGCTAGTATCTCTGTGGATTGCCCAACTCTGAAGGGCAAGAAATGTGCAGACTTGGTGAGTCTGTCTACAACAACCCAAACTGTATCCTTCCCGCTAGGGCTCCACGGAAATCCGGTGACGAAGTCCATGGTAATGTGTTCCCACTTCCACTCGAGAATGGAAAGTGGCTGCAATAATCTTGCAGTCCTCAGATGTTCAGCCTTGACTTGCTGAAAAACTAAGCACTTCGCCACAAATCTTGCAATTTCTCTCTTCATCCCATGCCACCAGAAATGCTGCCTCTAGTCTCGGTACATCTTCGTACCTCCGGGATAAATGGAATAAATCGAGCTATGTGTCTCGGTCATCAACTCTTGGCGTAGCTCGCCACTCGAAACATATAGGCAATCTCCGCACCTCAACATTCCGTCTTCATGAATTCTGAGTCTCGTCTGCATGCCGGCCTCTGTTCTCTCTTTCAGACGTCGAAATCTCACATCTGTAGGCAATGCTGCCTTGATCCTCTCAATCAAAGTAGACTGAACCTCAAGACTGGCCATCTGTCCATCCATGCCTGGCAATACGATCTCTATCCCAAGTTCCTGGAGATCCTCTAGCAACTGTCACTGCGTTATCAAAAAGTATGCCATGGGCTTCCTGCTTAAGGCATCTGCTACGACATTCGCCTTGCCAGGGTGGTACTGCAACTCAATGTCATAATATATCATCAACTCTAGCCAGCGTCTCTGCCTCATGTTGAGCTCTTTCTACGTGTAAACGTACTTTAGGCTTTTATGATCTGTATAAATCTCAACACGCTCACCATAAAGGTAATGTCTCCATAGCTTTAGTGCAAATATCACTGCAGCTAGCTCCAAGTCGTACGTCGGATAGTTCTTCTCATGAACTCTCAGTTGTCTCGATGCGTAGGCTATCACTTTGCCGTGTTGCATCAGTACACATCCTAATTCGCTCCCTGACGCATCACTGTATACTACAAATCCTTTTGATCCTGAAGGTAGTATCAAAATTGGTGCTGAAGTCAGTCGTTTCTTTAGCTCATCGAAAGCCGCCTGACACTCGTCGGTCCAGATAAACTCTTCACCTTTACGCGTCAGTCGCGTCATAGGCGCAGCTATCCTCGAAAAGTTTTCTACGAACCTTCGATAATATCCGACAAGTCCGGGGAAGCTCCTAACCTACGTAACTGATATAGGGGTAGGCCAGGTCTCTACTGTAGCTATCTTCTCCGGGTCAACTGATAGTCCATCTCCGGTGATTATGTGTCCCAGAAATGGTACCCTATCCAAGCAGAACTCATATTTGCTGAGTTTGGCGTACAGCCTCTCATGTCTCAGCGTCTCCAACATGATCCTGAGATACCTCTCATGCTCCTCCTGGCTCTTGGAATATATCAAGATATCGTCTATAAATACCACCACGAACTTATCTAAGTACTGGTGGAAGACATTGTTCATCAAACACATAAATACTGCTGGCGCGTTGGTTAAACCAAACGGCATGACTAAAAACTCAAAGTGGCCATACTTCCTCCGAAAGGCCGTCTTCTGGATGTCATCTTTCCGTACCTTGCTATGATGATAACCGGATCTGAGATCGATCTTCGAGAATACACATACACCGTTAAGTTGATCAAACAAATCATCGATGCACGGTAGTGGATACTTGTTCTTTATCGTTACAGCATTTAGTGTCCTGTAATCGATACACAAGCGTACCGTCCCGTCCTTCTTTGGTACAAACAGAATGGGTGCTCCCCATTGAGATACACTAGCCCGTATGAAACCCTTATCTAAGAGATCATCTACTTGGACCTTCAGCTCAACCAACTCCTTCGGTGCTAGTCTGTAAACAGGAAAAGTAACTGGCTCGGCTCCTGGAGTCAACTCTATAGTAAACTCAATCTCTCTGTCAGGTGGCAGTCCTGGGAGATCCTCTGGAAACACATCCTCAAACTCTGCTATAAAGTGAGGGTACGTCGGTTCACCTTCTACAATGTGTGTCGCTAGGGTAGGTTGGACACCATGCTCTCGGGCTCCCCAAAGAAACTCAAACTCTGGGTGATCTGGGGGTCTAAAGATGACACAACCACGATGGCAATCTAGCGTTGCATGGTATTGGCTCAACCAATCCATGCCTAGGACAATGTCATAGTCAGGCATAGAGAAACCAAAAATTGGGCACGCATCTCTCGCCCGCAGACAACTATTGAACATGATCTATAAGTGTCGCTAACAGGGACTATTTCACCACCCGTAAGAATCCTCTTGACCTTCGGAAGGGGTGCGGTGGCTATTCTATGGGTAGCTATAAAACTAGCAGCTATAAAAGAGTGTGTGGCACCAGAATCAAATAGGACTAATACTGGTAATGAAGCTACTAAGATTGTACCTGCGATCACTTCTTCGGCTATCTCAGCCTCCTCTATGGTCATAGCGTAGGCCTGTCCCTGTCTCGATGCCGGTGCCCTCGGCTGATGTCGGTCCTGGTAGAAATGTCCTGCCTGTGGGGCCAAGGGTGGCCTCCTCTGGTTTCCCCCTGGTGCTGGTGGTCACTGTGCTCCAGCTCCTGCGTAAGGCGGCCTCGGTCCAGGAGGCTGTTGATAAGGCCTCGGCGCTGGCAGGGCTGGCCGATGAACCATCTGTGCTGGTGCCCTCTGGTCTGGGCAATCTCGGACTGCATGCTGGTCCAATCCGCATCTTAAGCAAACGCCCAGTCTCCTTCGACAGTCCCTCAATAGATGTCCCTTCTTGCTGCAGTAATGGCAAGTGGGAATGACTGCTCCCTGCTGTGGTGCTGCCCTTTGGTGTTGCTGCTGTACTAGAGGATGCTTCGTAGGTCCTCCCTGCGGGGCTCGGACTGCTGATGACGACGCATAGGAGCACTTCTGGCTGGCCTCCATCTTGTTGATGCGGTCCTGTCGTCGTGCTGCAAGTAGTACCTCGGAGTAAGAGGTGGGAGCGGTGGACCCGATAAGCCTCTGGGTCTCAAAACTTAGGCCCTCATAAAACTTCTCGGCCTTCGCTTCCTCAGTGGGGATCAGGTATGGTGCAAATCTGCTCAGGCGGAGGAACTCAGAATTGTATTCCTCTACAGTCATACTCCCCTGCCTGAGGTTCTAGAATCTGTCCCGAAGCTCTGCTCGGGCGATAGAGGGTATGTACATCTCCTGGAAGAGCCTAGAGAACTCTTCCCAGGTTGCACGATCCGGTCCCAAACGCTGCTCTTCGGAAAGCCACTAGTGATGCGCGTTGCCGGTGAGCTGCATCCTGACAGCCGTCATCCATCAGTGTCGGGGGAGGTCAGTAGCCTCTAGCTGGTGCTGAATGCTGGTGAGCCAAGCGTGGACCTCTGTTGGCTCCTCCGTGCCCGCAAAAGGTTGCGGCATCAAACGACGAAAGTCTATGACAGACCCTCGCGTCGGCTCGTATGCTGGTGGTGACGCCTGTCCCAAGGTCGTCACGATGCTCTCTCTCAGAGTCTCAGCCTGGTGCTGCTGGGCCTGCTGCTGAGCCTGCTACTGGGCCTGTTGCTGGGCCTGCATTATCGTATACATTATTTGGAATATCTGGGTTCCATCCATCGGTTGCCCTGTGGGGAATGGCATAAAGGGCATCTGGGGCGGGAATGGTGGAGGAGGTGGTAGCTGCTGCTCCTCCTGACTCGGGATCCTCCGATCCTCAGGTCCTGCCTGATGTGGTGTCTAGTGTCCGTCTGAAGGCACCTCGGGATGTCCTGATGACTGCCGCATGGGAGCTGGAGTCAGTAGAAGGACCTGCTCCAGATCCTGTTCTCCGGATGATCCCGCGTCTCGGGGAACGTCGCCAGGCTGCGCGACACATCCACTGTGGAGATTCATAACTCTGAAAAGAAGTCATGACTGCGGTCAGCGTTTGAGGAAAAAAATAAGATACAATTTGGTAAATGATACGAGATAGAGGTGTCATGTGAAGGTTTCAAACTTTGCAGATGAGATTTCTAACTCCATTCCTAATTTGCAGGCTCGCTTGGCACAGTCAGGTGACCAAGACGATTTAAATTGGACCTACATGGGCCACCACAAAAAACTTGTCATATCCCGGTTCCATAGATAAGGAACCGAGACACGTGGCAATGGCCAGCAGCGTACTTCGACGTGCATTCCAATCAAATGGGCCCGTCGGAGTATACTTAAGCTGTGATGTACAATGAGTAACCCATCACACAACACAAGTATACTCAATCTAAATCTCATCCACAGGCAACAATATAAAAGCACAATAAAAGTAAATACAACGACTAATGTGCAGGAAGAAAATATCCAAATAAGTATCAAGTACAAATACTAGAGTAGTCACACGGGGACAAACCCGCTAGTACAAATATACTGGAATAAAAGTAAGAAATAAGATAACTTGGGACGACAGCAGGTAACTAGGTAATGATACCGTCCCAAGGAAAGAGTCACTACCAGCGATCAGGCAAAGTCCTCAGGAATGACCTCGTCCTCGACAGTGAGTACAGTTGCTGGATAGATGCCCGGTCCGTACTCCTCCAGGTAATCCTCGTAACCTACACCTGGAAGGGAACCAGGTCCTCAGAGGGTCGTAACAAGGTACAGAAATACAATATGCCAAGTAAATAGTTAGTACAAGTGCAACGACAGGGTAATCTAACATAACCAAACAAGTGTGACATAGTTTAAAGACAATGTTCGACGCGTGGGCTTTCTAATATAAAACCGTAGCTCCGGACACGGAAATACACGGCATGTACCGCAGCTCCGGGCAAAGAGTCACACGGGTGATACCACTACACTAGATACAGGAAAATAACACATAAATATAAGCGCGTGCAGAGTAGCCCAAACGTCTAGTAACTGTCTTCCCCTTCCCAAGAGGTCAATGATTGTGCACTGAACCTGAACCTCTAACTACAGTCTCGACACACAGAAATAACTCAACAGATTCGACCCTAAGGTCGTCCCAGTCTCTGGTCATAATGTCAGTATCAGGATACAGAAATCTGGCACGATCACAGTGTATGAGAGTGTCCTGGGGTGTCGATATACTCAGGTACGCATATCGAGATGCTACAAAATATCTAAAAAACCTTCTAAGATGTTACAACGTACGTTTTTACCCGGTTGTAATCCGGACGCAAAGTATCGAACGTCAATAAGTACATGCACAAAGTACATAACAAAACAATGAATATCTGTAAACTGAAATACAGGGTGGCAAGGTATACTTGCCTGCGTGCGGCTGCTGATGACGGAAAACTGGTACCGCGTCCAAGTCCTCGGGTCCTGCAGTACCTAGAGATGAGTTACAAACCAGAATCAATAATCTAATTTACGACAGACCGAGATGCTACAAACATCTACACCTAAACTCAGTCTCAGCTACGACTCACAGGGACAAGTCAATAGGGGGTTGACCAAGTCAATAGGGGGTTGACCACAGTTGACTATCGGTACGATATGTCAAATCACCTAGTCGTTTGTACCACATCATCAAACCATCCTCAAAACATAGTTTAAGATTTTAAATTTCTCGTTTAATATCGTTGTTACCAAACACCATATATGCTGTATAAGTAATGCTTCTCTTCCCAATTAAACACACAAGTATAAATCATCAACCCACATATAATGACCCTAATCAACATACCTACACATATAGCTCAAAGGAACACTACACTACACTACATAGACTCTAAAACATATTAATCATCGTGAACATAACCTCATCCATATTCATGTTTAATCATCATTAACATAACCTATATATACCTCAACCATATATTTTAATTACCACATTACACTAATCATCCACATATGTAATCCAAAAACCCTAGCTTGCATAGCAAATATATATCCCTAACTACAACGTATATTAAATCAATACAAAGAGAGGGGGAGGGAAGAGTCGACCTCCACGCGGCGAGGTTGCTGGCTGGCCGGAGCGTGGCCGGAGGTGGTGGTGAAGAGTTGGTAGTGGTGGTGATGGTGGTGGTAGTGATGGTGGTGGTGGTGGTAGTGATGGTGATGGTGGTGGTTGTGTAGGCTGGTAATGGTCGGATAGGGAGGAGGCCGGAGGTGGTGGAAACTGGTGGTGATGAAGAAGGAGTTGAGAAAGTCGGGCGGGGAGGAGCACAGACCGGTTGGCGGGGGATTGCTCAGCCTCTGGTCGTGCGGGGGGGAACACAGTCCGGTCGGGCGGGGATTTCTCTGTACCGGAGCGGGGAAACACAGTGGCCGGCGGGACGCACAGCCGAGGAACTGCACCGGCGGGAAGGTCGGGACAGCACAGCCGCAGCTGTAGCCGGAGCGGCGAGATTGGGAACGCACAGTGCAGTCAGAATATAGGCCGGAGCTGCTGTAGAGTTACCGCGGTGGGGGGGTCGATGGCCGGAGTCGGGCCGGAGCGGCCGGTGGGTCTTCTCACAGGGAGGAACAAAACTCAAATAAGGAAGAAGAGTGAAGGAAGGAATTTCCTTGCATGAACAATAAATGGAGGAGGGGAGAGAAAGAGGGGGGAAGTTTTCCTTGGGATTAGGGCCGGTGGTGTGCTTTGAGGGTGGGGTGAGGTATTTTTTTATAGGGATTTGTGAAGGGGATGGAGAGTGGTGATGATCCTATTCAAAATGGAGGGTAGAGATTTGTCATGAAGAAATATTGGTTTCTTCATGAAGGGGGTAAATGGATGGGTGAAAATAGGACCCCATTTTGTGACCTCTCCATTGTTCATGGCCAATAGGGTGATGACACATAAATTCATTAATTGTAACTTAGCCCCTTAAATTTGAGAAATTGCATGAACACATAAAATGACACAAATATTGTGGAGAAAATTATGTTTAGTAAATTTCATGGTGAGAGGGTGTTGTGCGTTAGGCACGGGTCTAATTAAATGGCATTGGGATTAATTAAGGGTTAAAAATAGGATTAGGGAAAATGGGTATCCCTGATTAAATAGAAATAAAGTGTCCCGCGATTTTAAATTAAATGGGACACTTGGGGTCAAAATCCGGAAATGACGCAGAGGTCAAAAATGGTGGGGGCTTAGAGTCAGTCTTGGACCCTTTAGTTCGTCCGGCTCAACGGGTTAAGTTGGTATCTCAAAATTTAGGGTAACGACACAGGTGTCCGACACAAAATTAAATATGGGTTACAATTTTCGGAAAGTTAAGCAATTAAATTAGAGCTCAATTAAAAACTAATTTTAAGTGACGGAAAAGTCCAGTGCCTAATTTGGCGAGTCAAGTCAAAAGTACAATAGGCCGATGAAATTTATGGGCTGATATTGGGCTCCAATTAATTTAGGAATGATAGGACACGCCAAGGATTTTAATTAAATAAAATAAAATCACAGACAAACTCAACTCTACTCTAAACCTCATCATCTTCTGAAAAATCCAAAATTTCCAAAATCCTAACCTGACTATCTATAGAATAAATCTAGGGGGTTTACACTAGTTAACTGAGGGGGAGTGTATTTGTGTTGATGATGATGCTAGTTGTATGTGACTTGGTATCTCATTAATCAGTAGCTAAGTAACTTAGTATCAGGTATTTGAGAAGGCGGTAGCTCAGGCTTGTGCACTGGATGCAAAGTGCAGTGTGCAGAACCGAGAACTTGCAGAAGCGGCTGTATGCATCAGACAATAGACAACAATAGTAATAACATGGTAAGGGGGAAATCAGGTAAGACTGGATAGCAATATCTTAGTGCAGTGGTAGCAATTAAGTGAGTTCAGTAAACCTGAACAAGGTCTGGTATCAGTCAACCAGATTGGTAAGGATGGGTAAATGTTTAGCTGATTGCTAATGAGTTGGAGTAGTAGCAGACTTGGGGTATAATATTTAGGACCTAAGTACATATGTGGGTATACTTGATTTATTTTGTGTGTGGTGTAGTTGCCTGCAAGGCGTTAGTGCATCCCAGTTTCATTGAGTGCCAGTATAGGTCAGTATCAATTATAGTTAAGCTAAGTTAGTATATATATGTATATACGAATTAGCTCAGTATATAACTAGGATATCATTGTTGTTAGTAAGTTAGTTAGATATGAGTTGTGAGTGGTATCAATAAGATACCTAGACTTGAGAAGTGTCCCAGGGTGTACTAAGGTAATTCTTGAGGGGGTTCTTAATGGTATCAGTTAGGATGATAAATTAGTGTAAATGAGGTAGTTAGTTAGTTAGTTAATTAGTTATGTATTAATATAGAT
The DNA here is from genome assembly GCA_036927795.1 of Iris macrosiphon. NCBI lineage: Eukaryota > Viridiplantae > Streptophyta > Magnoliopsida > Asparagales > Iridaceae > Iris > Iris macrosiphon. Next base: position 91,562,037 of record JAYESA010000012.1, read on the forward strand.
AGGTAATAAACATGTTAGTTTGTGATTATTATATAAGGTAATACCTAGTACAAGCTAGTATTGAATAGTTAGTGACCATTTGAAGCTAATAACCTTACTTGGACCTAGTATGACTTAGTTAAGGAAGAATGACTTAGTAATTGACCTAGAAAGCATATTAGTCCATTGTTTAACTCAATTATCATTTGTTACACCAATTAATATAATATTTCCAAAATATGATTTGTTAAAACCGGCTTGGGCATCGAGAGACACCTTTGCTCAGGACCATAGGCGAGTACATCTCTCTATTAGTTTTCAGTCATGATAGTGTATATATCACATGTTCTACAATTGTTTACTTGATTCCGACACAGTGGCAACACGGACTGATATTATATAGATCCTGTCAGGAGATGTTATCTCCTACTATATTCAGTGGGTACTATTTTACATATATTTTATCGCTTGTATCAGGTATTGATTATCATGTACTTCGTGTTCAAACACTGCTCGTGTTTAGGGTGCTTATTTTTGTGTTCATTACGTGTCATAATTGGGTACATAAGTATTGGTTGGGGATGGAGGAGTAGAATTTGGTTATGTGATCAAGCCCAGTGTATTCATATACAAGTCGATTATATAAGACAAGTGTAATCGAGTTACCATAGTATATTTGTCTTCAACATATCCTGATCATATAACGAACTTGTACTCTAAAGCATATTAGCTAGTTTATTAATTTCTTTTGCCTGTAATTATTTTTTATTGCCTGTTCTTCCTTTCTAGTATATTATCTGTTTACTATAGTTTATTTACATTTATATTTGCTAGTTTATCTTGTATTCTTTTCTATTACTTGTCATATAAGTTTACCATGTATTTGGAATTGCTTCCAGAGTTTTGTACTTCGCTCCAATCTTTATAGGATATATTTTTCAGATAATTGACTTGAGGAGCATTGTCCTATTTACTACGGGCCGCAGGACGGCAAGACATTAGAGAAAACTCCCCTAAAGAAGGATAATCTAGGGCCAGTGACAGAGGAGGCTTAGACTTAGATTGTTTAGACATTGTATTAGTCTCATTTTAGACGCACGACATGTATATTTTTATTTTTGGAGTTGTATGTGTTTATACTCATAGTAAGAACTTGTGGATGTATTTGTGATTATTATTTCAACTTTTCTATTCCATATCGTGCTTTATTTTCCGTAGTTTGATATTGTGATTGAGTATTGAATACCATTTGACATATTAGTATTGTTCCTCCATTTATAGTTGAGATGGCATGACAAGTACCTTATATATAATAGATCGTTCTAGCGAGTAGTTGGATCATAGGTGAGATATTTAGATAGTATTGATGAATTAGATAAGTTCTACCTCCGATGTTGTGGCGTAGGCTGTCACGACCCGCACCCGGGGTAAGGGTACTAGTCAGAAACAACGCCCAGCCTACGCCGCAGAATCGGCGGTAGAACGCTGTCTAGAAAGTCTATCTAATATAATAAACCACTAAAAGATAGTGTACTCAATCACAGAACTAAGATAGAATGAACACGAATCAGATAAGAAAAGAATAGTCATCAACTCATGAGTTTAAAATAATACATCAATGAGTCTGAAGAGTAACAAAAATAAGCTGGAGACAAATCCAGTACAAAGAATACTATCATACTACAAGCTACACTCCAGGGTCAACTGTCTCAGTTGGGATAAGTCTCTCTTGAGCCAGGGTCTCCGAATCTAAACCCACAACATCCTGGGGTCCATAATAGGTAGGGTACTCCTCAGTGTCATCTGGAAAAATATATCCAGTCAGGAAAGGAGCAGAGTACATCTCTAACAGCAGTTCTAATCCATGATAAAAACTATGTAACAGTAAATAGCTGTGGATAAACAAGATGCACAAAATTGATACAAAAGATATATAGACAATAAGGAAATACTGGAAAGAAATACAATAATGAACAATATGCCAATGAAACAATAATACTAATGACTAAGTGTGTGAGTACTAGCTTAACATGTGATCGGCTTGGGCAAGATACAATGCGGCCTGGCTAATCATACGTGCGGTGCATGATCAACACTATTCGCTTACCAATACTTTATTCAATAGGGATTTGATCACATATCTATACTAATACTCCCCACCCCCAACTGGTATAATAGATCCAACCACGGTATGCTATGGCACTAGATTCCCTAAGAAGATAGCTAGTCTTCCCGAGAATCGGTGTCTGTACATGTACAAGATAACCAATAAAATAATACTTGCACCATATACACCATATACCAAGGAATAACATCTCATAACGAGATCCGGATATACCAATCCGTGTAACCATAGTATCGAGAGAAACATGTAAATCTACACTAGATACAACGAACATAGAGGATATCATAAATGAGAAACTATCAGAGAATGTACTCACTTGAAATCTAAAGAACAGTCTCACAGATGTCTGATTCGGTGCCTCGAAGACCTAGATATGGAATACCATATTAAAACAAGGTCCCGAAAAGAGAACAAGTCAAACTAGTCAACTTCTAGGTCAATAAATAAATTCTAAGTCAAAAGTCAACTATGGTCAACTCTAAAGTCAACTAAAGTCAAACCAAGGTCAACCTCACAAGAAATCTATATAAATAATATAGAAATAAAATACAACAATTTAGGAATAAAAATTAGATCCCAAATCATACTCACACAAAGTATACTACTAATACAAATAATATATACCCTAAAATAATATATATACAAACCAATATGTATATAAATAACATAATATATTATTACAAATATTATACCTCACAAAACACATATATATACACATATATATATATATATATATACAATAATAATATATAAAATATAATTTAAAACTGCCAAAGCGTCACTGAAAACAGGGAGTTAAAAAATACAATTTAATTAAAACAGCTTATAGTGACAGTCTCAACTGTCACTGAAAATATCGCAAAAGCCACTGTGTAATAAAACTCACTGCTGCTGCATTAGTGACAGTTAATCAACTGTCATCGAAAACTGTCGCCACTGCTGCTAAGATCCCGCCTGCAGCATTAATGACAGAACTGTCATTAATGCACAGTAGGCTACAGCGGCTGCTGCTGACCCGCCTATTTAGCGACAGTTTCACTGTCACAAACCCACTGTCACTAAAACACAGAAATATATATATATATAAATATATATATACAATAATAATCATAATACATATATATAAATAAATAATTATATACTTATATATATATGCATATATAAACTTATAATTAAATACCAATAGTTACAACATATGCACATATTAATGTTCATATTTTACATGGCTAGAAGCACACCTAAAATATATACATTAATATACAAATAATTACATAATAATTATAAATAATATAATTACACAATTAAACACATAAATATATTTTATAAAATATTTATGTATAATTTATACTATTAACATAAGTACATATATAATTACATGCAAGAAAGCTACATATTATATTTGTACATCATATTAGCACACACAAAAATATATAGATCTATGCTACAATAATTACTATAATAAATACACAAAATAAATATATAATATCTATATATATTTACTAATTATAATTAAAGAATTTAAACCATACATAATTAGATCTATTCAAAAATCCCCACAATTGGAGAGTATCACATCGTATCCCACTAGATCTAGGATACGCATGTGACACGAGTCCAACACACAACCAATTGTACCTCGAAGGATACAAACAAATCATAAATAACATTTATGAATAAATCAAAGTGTCAAAAGTAGATCTATGTGTCCGTGTCAAAATATGACATGTTCAAAGTCCCGTGTCGGAGGGAAAACCACCAAAATGACACGTATCACCAAATAGTTGGGATACGAACCACATGTACCAAATTATGGACACGACACTAGCCCCAAACACATAAGCTCATGTCCAATTGATCTATAGGATCAATTGATACACACAACAAAATATAAATTCGGAATTCCAACAAAATTAACACAAAAAGTACCATAACTTTCTCCATGGGTCTCCTATGAACACAAAACAAAGTCCTATGGGTAGTACATACATATAGGTTGATTTTACATGATTAAATCTCAGATTTAGAAGCTATTTAAATGGAAAAATCTGAATTATACCTATTGGGAGATGAATTCCCAATGAAACCTCCAATTGAGAAGAACTTGCTTCCAAATTATAGATCTTTGCTCCTCTTTGTAGATCCTTGCTTCCTTCTTCTAGATCCTTGCTTCCTTCTTCTCTAATGGTGAATTGGGAAGAATTTGGAATGAATTTGGTAGGGAATTGGAATGGGAATGGAGAGAATTTGGGAGTGGGAAATTCTAGATCTAGATTTGGAATGAGAATGAGAGGAGAGAGAAATTTCCCCCCTCTTTTAATAGGCCGGCCTTGCCCCTCTCCCAAGCAATTGTAAAATATCCAATGTACCCCTTGGGGCCTCTCCTGAAGAAATAATTAAGGAAGGAAGCTTCTAGTCTAATCACTTAATTAATTTAATCCATCTCCTTAACTATGGGCTTTCTAAATGGGCCAAATCTAACTATTTAATTCATGTTGGTCCATGGGTCCAAACTAAACTAGTTGGGTCCACTAAAATAAGTCCAAAATAATTAAATAACATCCAACAATAATTAAATAATACAACAAAAATTATTTACCATGCACAATATTTATTTAAATAGGAAATTACTAAAATACCCTTTTTCCTAAAATGTGGTAGTGACATAGGCTGGACGTTGTTCACGTACTCGTGTCCCTATTTCGGGTGCGGGTCATGACACATTTTTAGTGGTAGACTATGTAGGTTAAGAGATCGCAAGTAGTACGATTTTGTAGTGTTGGTCAGACTTAGTGTACTCCTACGAGCCTGCTTTAGGATATAGGATATATGCTGAGAGTATACTCAATCATAGCTAGAAAATATTTCTAAAATATCTGTTTCGCTATCATTATCAATTTGAATGCTTTCTTTACTTGAGTAATTTTGTCCTTCTTTGATGATATCATATCTTACTCAATATTGATTCCTTTGTTTCAACCTATCTTCAGGATGCCGATGAAAACGCGATGCCAGCGCTCTGGCGTAGTGTCAACGAGGTTAGTTACTTCGTCGCCTTAGAGGATAGCACCAACAGACACTGTTCCTTCAGCTCCAACTCAGATGGCTGCTTCACCTGTCCAGGTTGGCGTTACTACAACAGCTTTCGGGGGTGCTCCACCTCCATCCAGAGGACGGTGCCCATAGCTTCATAGAGGACGATGCCTACAACTTCAGAAGAGCTACTACCACCACCACCACTAGCAGTTGATCCGACACAGGTGTTTGTGCTCTGTCAGCAGATAATGGAGGCATAGAGGCCCAGGCGGAGGATCAGCAGATCCATTATGAGGTTATAAGATAGGGTATTGAGAATGTCCATCATCTTACACTCGCCGCAGTCGAGAAACTTGCCTTGGTCCGGCCATAGGTGCATCTACATCATCCCGCCACACAGTAGCCGAGGCTGGGGTAATCATTGACTTCAAGAGGATAGGACCTAAGGAGTTTAAGGGCATTAAGGAGATTTTGTATGCGGATGACTGGATCGAAGGCATAGAGAAGAACCTCCAGCTGGTGTAGATTCCAGAGAGACTACAGGTGGAGGCAGCAGGTAGATTGATGTATAACATTACATTGACATGGTTCAGGACAAACCTGAAGATCTCAGCACCTGAACTTACTTGGAAAGTTTTAAGAAACTTTTCAAGGAGAAATTCTTTTCAAACGTGGCTCTGACTTTTCTAAAGAGCGATTTTTAGTACCTCGTCTATAGTAGCATGACAGCGGACGAGTACGTAGAAGAGTGTTGATTGGGTCGCTTTGTGGATTGACAGAATCCCCAAAGAAAGCCCGAAGGTTCAAAAAGGGTCTGAACAGGGAGATCAAATCTCATACTAGCGGACATCATATTACTATATTTGAGGAAATCATGGCACAGGAACAACGCACAGAGGATGATTTGTAGCTTTGCTCCAAGAGGATGATGGATCCTTTAGGAGATAGCAGTAGTGCGGGCCCAATAAAGTGGCCTCACTTTTAGTATCAACATCTGAGATACTTCCAGCAGCCGAGACAGCAGTTCCCCGAACCAGCTAGAGCGCTAGTGCAGCAGGTGCACCAGTTTCAGATACCAGCTAAGCCAGCTATTCCTTATCAATTCTGCAAGAAGTCGGGACATAGATGGGATGCGGTGTGAGATTTGATTGGGCCAGTATTTATTCTGATGATCAGGAGATCATCAGTTGAGGGCTTGTCCTAGGGCTCCAGCTCATCCAGCTCTGGGTGGGCCCAGGCAAAGAGAGCACTAGCGAGACCACTAGTAGGACAGCAGAGAGGACCTCTACTGCTGACACAGATGCAGAGGTTCGCACAGTAGCAGCAGAAATAGAGAGGTGCACAACAATTACGATCTTTCGCCTTGACCATCGAGGAGGAGGAGCTAGTTGGTGATGTCATCCCAGGTTCATGCTTTATTTCATTTCGGTGCTTTAAATAGCTTTATATTTGTATCTTTTTCTTTAAAGCATCATCTTGAGGATGAACCATTGGCGAGAACTTACAAGATCACAACCGAGGGTAGCATTATCCTGGTCTGTAATATTTGTAAGGATCGGAGAGTTTCTTTGGGAGGCCGAGAGTTGAGCGCGTGTCTACTCGTAATGCCACTTCTGAGCTACGATATAGTACTTGGGATGTACTGGTTCAATAGGCGCTATGCTCGTATAGATTATTGTCACGACCCGCACCCAAAATTTAGGCATGAACCATGGGTGCGTCCGGCCTACACCGCAGAATCGACGGTAGAACTCTGTCTAGGTCTTAATACTGCTAAACATAACTCACAACCTGTCAATAATCTCAACTCCATAAGGAGGATAATGAATAATACATTGCTCAATAGTCCATAGTATATACTCAATCACAATAGCTATAAGAAATAAATGGCACGATGGGATAAAAAGATAAGGAGTACTGACATAGTCAAGTACAACAACAAAATATAGCACAAGTCTAGAATCTAGCTAACCAATACAAATAGTTTCAACAAAAGTCTCATCATAAATACAGTCCACGTCTCAAGTTTAGAACAAATGATGCATAGATATAACTGTCTAAATAACTACGGGTAGTATCTCCTCTAAGGGGAGGGACTCTTCTAAGATCTCTGGTATATAGTCTCCCTCTACACCTGGTCCATAGTGTGTAGGACAGAAGTCCTTAAGATCCTCTGGAAAATATTATCCAGTCAGGATTGGAGCAAAGTACAAGTACTAATAGCAGTTTCATATATATTGGCAAAAACCATAATACAATGTAAAGGAATACAAGATGAAGAAATACTGGTGATAAGAAATATTAGAGATAAGAAATATTGAAGAATATGTAATCAGCAATAACACAACTAGCAATGAACAGAATTATAAGTGAATGCTAGAACAAGTGAACTAGAATATAGAAATATAATCTCTAGCTAAGTGGTTGAAATATCAGTTTATCATGTGATAGGCTTGGGGCAAGATCAGGCTTGTTATATATGATTGGCTATGATTCATGTGAGGTAAGGCTAACCATCTGGTTAGTTATGATGCGAGCAATAGTCAGACTAATCATATATAATAGGCTATCAGGCATATAAATGGTCAGGCTACACCCGACGTGATATGTGGGGTGAGCTATGATGCATGTAAAGTGGGATATGATCACATAATCAGCTAATATTTCTCCGTCCCCCAGCTAGCATGATGGATTCCAATCACGACTCCTCGGGACAGTTATCGATGATGCTAACCCGTGTATCCATAGTGTCAGAATCAAGTACGATATACAACTAGAATCATAAAGATGATCAACATAATAAAAACTGTCAGAGAATGTACTCGCCTGTGCTCCTTAGCTGGTATGAATCAGAGTTCAAGTCACAGTCCAAATAGCCTATGTATTACAATTTTACCATGTCAAAAGATAATTTATTTTAATTTATTTAATTCTGGATTAATTACTCCAAAATCCTATTTTAATCTTATTATTCTGATTTTTAGGTTAATTCCTAAATTTTGTCCAAAGAAACTGAATTTTACTTATTCGAGACTCATGGCCCACAAATCGAGGCGATCTGTTGACTAAAAAAGTCAACCGATGCAAACTCGACTTTCATGCATGGTTTCTTGTAGATTTCAGCATCAAAAATATGCTAGAATTTATGGCTCGTCTGAATTAAAATTTGTTTGGAAATTATTTTATATACCTAAAATCGTATTGTGCAACGGTGGTTGATTGTTAACCTAGAAGTTCTACAGAATTAATAGCATAGATATATTTCGTATTAAATCCTGAGAGAAATATATGTTAATTATCTCGACATTATCTTTCCAAAACTTCAAACATTTAGTGATTCAGATTCCTGGTTCTCCTAGAATCGTGAAAACCCCGAGACGCATCTATTTTCGGACATGCTATGCTCTACGAATTTTCCAGAATTTAATATTTAGTATTTTGTGAAAAAATTTACATATTTAGAAAACTAACCTAAATATGGTTCTAATACAAGAAACTAGGCCACGTTTGGAGTTTGGAGTCTGGAGCTATGAGTAATGGCTTCTTGAAGATGAAGGAAACCCTAGATGACATCCCCTCAAATCTCTCTCTCTCTAAAATAATAGAATAATTAAGGTTTTTTTGTTATATATATATATATATATATATAGATGTTGGCTGACATACGGCTGAATAAAAAGATAAAAGCTGAAGCATGTCAGAATCTGATTGGATGATTTTGTTTATATTATTTATTTTTGATTTGCCTTTATCAAAAAATTATTTAAGTCATTTTAAATATAAATAACTCAAAATAAACATTAAAAATAATCATAAAAGTCTGGAAAAATTATAAAAAAATATATTTTGAACCTAAAAATGCTAGAAAAATACTTGGGACAATTTTATGTTCATAGGTTTCCTACTATAATTAAGAAAAGCTCTAAAAATTACTTTTACCTATTTAAAAAAAATAAATATTAAAAATATTCCAAAAATTCTGAAATAATTTTAGAAAATACATAATAATATTATAAACACTAAAAAAATTACGTGGGCTATTCAATATTCCTGGGCTTGAACAATAAATTCTAGAAGTCCTAAAAATTAGTTATTAGTCTAAATAACTCCCTATAAATACAAAAATACTCAGAAAATTCTAGAAAATATATTTGATTATTTTGAACCTAAAATAAAGTTTAAAATATTTTTAATTATGTTTGACCCTAAAATAAATTCTCAAAAGCCCAAAAAAATTTACTGTTACTAGTTTTTAATTAACCAAAAATTGTGACAAATTTTAATAGCCCCAAATTAACCTAATAACAACATTTAAGCAAGAATTTCAGGATACAGAGGTTACAAGTCCACCCTCCTAAAAAAAATTTCGTCCTCGAAATTTAAAATCCTCAATAGTTGTATTTTTTTTTACCATCAAAATTTAAAATCATCAAACCATATAATCATTAAGTAAATTCATATTGTTATTTCATAAAATTTTCAAAATTCTATAAATATCATATTCCTGAAAATTTTCAAATTTAAAATCAAATTCCTTTATTATCACAATCTTCTCCAAAATTTTAAGTTATTAACTAAATACTCAAAAAATTTAATCTCTAATCCTCTAATTTAAATTCAATCAATGCATATTTATAAAATTTAAAATCTTATCCCAAAAATTTGAATTCAATCACTAATTCATTAGTGATCTTATTCCTCGAATATTTTTTCATGCAATACTCAAACAATGTAATACTAATGAAATCTCCAAATGCAACATTCATAATATAAATTTTAAATTTATATTTTGCAGTCAAATAAATATAATAATAATCTTCTAAAAATCCTCAAAATTTAATGACAAATTTAATCATATCATAATCTTCATAAAAATTAATGATTTAACAAAATCGTCAATTCCGTCATATTAAATTTTTAACTCTTTATTTAAATTAATTTTTATCCTTGAAATTTAAAATCCTTAATAAAATTTTTTCTGCCACCATCAAAATTTAAGCAATATAATCATGAAATCAAAACACTATTATTATTTAACAAAGTCCTTAAAAATTAACTTCATCCTCATAACTTAAAATTTTAACGTAAATCTTTAAAATTTGAATTTAGCTTCAAAATTTAAAATTCAGGAGAATTTTTCTCGTAAATCAGATTCACAAGTCATAACTCTTAAATACAATATAACATTATTTCTTTAAAATTTAAATCTCATTTATAAATCTCTTGAAAAATTTAATAATTAAATCCTTCAAATTTAATATCATATCCAAAATTAAAAATCAAATCTAATCTTCAAGTTTTAAAAAAGAAATTCCTTCCTTAAAATTTGGAATCTCATATTGTACACATTTCTCACAATAATTTGATTTGTTCCCATAGCCATAATTCACTTTATCCCCACTTCTATTGCGTATACGAATTCTCGATATTTAAATTAATGATCATCCTTAGAATATTGATTAATGATTTAATCCTAAAAATTTAAAAGTTAAATCCAATCTTCAAAGTAAATTCTACTAATATATATTTTATGAATAAATTTAAAAAATATTTAAAGTCTCATCCTCAATATTTGATTTCCCAATCTACTCAATCAATCATATCTCTCAAAAAATATATTTAATTTTTTGACTTCAAATTAAGTCCTTAAAAGTCGAATTCAACAAGTTATAAAATTAAATCTTTATATTGTTATTCCTTTGGTCTAACCAAACCCATAATCCAAGTTTCAATATTATATCGAACTCCTAATACTAAAAATTCTCAACATTATCCTGGAGTTCCTTGAATTATATCTCAAAACTTTCAAGATTATCCTATGTCACTACCATATTTTAGAAAAAAGGGTATTTTAGTAATTTTCTATTTAAATAAATATTGTGCATTGTAAATAATTTTTGTTGTATTATTTAATTATTGTTGGATGTTATTTAATTATTTTGGACTTATTTTAGTGGACCCAACTAGTGTAGTTTGGACCCATGGACCAACATGAATTAAATAGTTAGATTTGGCCCATTTAGAAAGCCCATAGTTAAGGAGATGGATTAAATTAATTAAGTGATTAGACTAGAAGCTTCCTTCCTTAATTATTTCTTCACGAGAGGCCCCAAGGGGTACATTGGACATTTTATAATTGCTTGGGAGAGGGGCAAGGCCGGCCTATTAAAAGAGGGGAGAAATTTCTTTCTCCTCGCATTCTCATTCCAAATCTAGATATATAATTTCTCACTCCCAAATTCCCTCCATTCCTATTCCAATTCCCTACCAAATTTATTCCAAATTCTTTCCAATTCACCATTAGAGAAGGAGGAAGCAAGGATCTAGAAGAAGGAAGCAAGGATCTACAAAGAGGAGCAAGAATCTAGAATTTGGAAGCAAGTTTTTTTCAATTGGAGGTTTCATTGGGAATCCATCTCCCAATAGGTATAATTCAGATTTTCCCATTTAAATAGCTTCTAAATCTGAGATTTAATCATGTAAAATTAACCTATATGTATGTACTACCCATAGGACTTTGTTTTGTGTTCATAGGAGACCCATGGAGAAAGTTATGGTGCTTTTTGTGTTAATTTTATTGGAATTCCGAATTTACATTTTGTTGTGTGTGTCAATTGATCCTATAGATCAATTGGGCATGTGCTTATGTGTTTGGGGTTTGTGTTGTGTCCATATTTGGTACATGTGGTTCGTATCCCAACTATTTGGTGATACGTGTCATTTTGGGGGTTTTTCCTCCGACACGGGGCTTTGAACATGTCGTATTTTGACACGGACACATAGATCTACTTTTGACACTTTAATTTATTCATAAATATTATTTGTGATTTGTTTGTATCCTTCGGGGTGCAATTGGTTGTGTGTTGGACTCGTGTCACATGCGTATCCTAGATCTAGTGGGATACGGTGTGATACTCTCCAATTGTGTAGATTTTTGAATAGATCTAATAATGTATGGTTTAAATTCTTCAATTATAATTAGTAAATATATATAGATATTATATATTTATTTTGTGTATTTATTATAGTAATTATTGTAGCATAGATCTATATATTTTTGTGTGAGCTAATATGATGTACAAATATAATATGTAGCTTTCTTGCATGTAATTATATATGTACTTTTGTTAATAGTATAAATTATACATAAATGTTTTATAAAATATATTTATATGTTTAATTGTGTAATTATATTATTTATAATTATTATATAATTATTTGTATATTAATGTATATATTTTAGGTGTGCTTCTAGCCATGTAAAATATGAACATTAATATGTGCATGTGTTATAACTATTGGTATTTAATTATAAGTTTATATGTGCATATATATATAAGTATATAATTATTTATTTATATATATGTATTATGATTATTATTGCATATATATATTTATATATATATATATTTTTTTATATTTTTATTTGTTTTGGTGACAGTAGATTTGTGACAGTGAAACTGTCGCTAAATAGGCGGGTCAGCAGCAGCCGCTGTAGCCCACTGTGCATTAATGACAGTTCTGTCATTAATGCTGCGGGCGGGATCTTAGCAGCAGTGGCGACAGTTTTTGGTGATAGTTGATTAATTGTCACCAATGCAGCAGCAGTGGGTTTTATTACACAGTGGCTTTTGCGACGTTTTCTGTGACAGTTGAGACTGTCACTATAAGCTGTTTTAATTAAATTGTATTTTTAACTCCCTGTTTTCAGTGACGCTTTGGCAGTTTTAAATTATATTTTATATATTATTATTGTATATATATATGTGTGTATATATATATGTTTTGTGAGGTATAATATTTATAATAATATATTATTTTATTTGTATAAATATTAGTTGTTTATATATTATATTAGAGTATATATTATTTGTATTATTAGTATACTTTGTGTGAGTATGATTTGGGATCTAATTTTTATTCCTAAATTGTTGTATTTTATTTCTATATTATTTATATAGATTTCTTGTGAGGTTGACCTTGGTTTGACTTTAGTTGACTTTAGAGTTGACCATAGTTGACTTTTGACTTAGAATTTATTTATTGACCTAGGAGTTGACTAGTTTGACTTATTCTCTTTCCGGGACCTTGTATTAATATGGTATTCTATATCTAGGTCTTCGAGGTACCGAGTCAGACATCTGTGAGATTGTTCATTGGACTTCAGGCGAGTACATTCTCTGATAGTTTCTCATTTATGATATCCTCTATATTCGTTGTATCTAGTGTAGATTTACATGTTTCTCTTGACACTATGGTTACACGGATTGGTATATCCGGATCTCGTCATGAGATGTTATTCCTTGGTATATGGTGTATATGGTACAAGTATTGTTTCATTGGTTATCTTGTACATGTACAGACACCGATTCTCGGGGAGGCTAGCTATCTTCTTGGGGAATCTAGTGCCATAGCATACCGTGGTTGGATCTATTATACCAGTTGGGGGTGGGGAGTATTAATATAGATATGTGATCAAATCACTATTGAATAAAGTATTGGTAAGTGAATAGTGTTGATCATGCACCGCACGTATGATTAGCCAGGCCGCATTGTATCTTGCCCAAGCCGATCACATGTTAAGCTAGTACTCACACACTTAGTCATTAGTATTATTGTTTCATTGGCATATTGTTCATTATTGTATTTTTTCCAGTATTTCCTTATTGTCTATATATCTCTTGTATCTATTTTGTGCATCTTGTTTATCCACAGCTATTTACTGTTACATAGTTTTTATCATGGATTAGAACTGCTGTTAGAGATGTACTCTGCTCCTTTCCTGACTGGATATATTTTTCCAGATGACACTGAGGAGTACCCTACCTATTATGGACCACAGGATGTTGTGGGTTTAGATTCGGAGACCCTGGCTCAAGAGGGACTTATCCCAACTGAGACAGTTGATCCTGGAGTGTAGCTTGTAGTATGATAGTATTCTTTTGTACTGAATTTGTCTCCAGCTTATTTTTGTTACTCTTCAGACTCATTGATGTAGTATTTTAAACTCATGAGTTGATGACTATTCTATTCTTATCTGATTCGTGTTCATTCTATCTTAGTTTTGTGATTGAGTACACTATCTTTTGGTGGTTCATTATATTAGATAGACTTTCTAGACAGCGTTCTAGCGCCGATTTTGCGGCGTAGGCTGGGCGTTGTTTCCGACTAGTACCCTTACCCCGGGTGCGGGTCGTGACACATTTTTGGTGGTGGCCCATACAGGTCTAGCTTCACAAGTATGTGAAGTCGTGGTAGTGCAACAACTTAGTTGTACTATTGCGAGCCTGCAATAGGATATAGGATATAGGCTGAGATACTCAATCACATCTAGGAAAATTCTTTTGATTCAACTATTCTTCTTTGATATTGATACTTGATCTTTTAAACTGTCCTTTCCATGATGTCTTACATCTTGTGCCATATTGATTCTTTCTTTCGCTTTGTCTCAGGATGCCGCCTAAGACTAGATCACAGCAGGGGAGAGCAGCTTCTGAGAGGTCTGCGATATCCCGAGGGCCTGCACCAGTCACTTCTCCGGTGATTGGAGTGTCAGCTGCTTTCGGAGGTCCACCACCTACTCAGAGGACTATGCCAGCTGTATCTGAGGGGCTTCCACCTCTACCTCCTGTGCCAGCAGAGGCGTCACAGATGTTTACACTGTTTCGTGAGATGCTCGAGGCATAGAGGGCTCAGTCAGAGGCACATCAGAGGTAGACCGACGTTCTACGGCAGGGCATCGAGAGTGCTCATCAGCTTGCTCGTGCTGTAGTTGAGAGAGGAGTTTCGATCCAGCAGCAGGTTGTTCCTCAAGTTGCTCAGCTTCGGCCAGGCAACATTCAGGACTTCAAGAAACTGGAGCCTAGGGTTTTCAAAGGGACGGAGGGCGTCGTCTATGCTGATGATTGGCTCGAGGACATTGAGCGTCTTATAAGGGTATCCCATCTTTCTGAAGATCTGAAGGTTGAGGCGGTAGGACTTCAACTGTTCGACGTCGCTCGCACTTGGTTCAGGAATGAGCCGGTTCTAGTTGACGCAGGACAATCTTGGGAGGTATTCAAGGACCTTTTCAAGAAGAAGTTTTTTGCTCGGATAGACAGGCTTGACTTGGGGAGACAATTTGAGAGTCTCATTCAGGGAAGCATGTCTATGGAGGAATACGCTGCGGAGTTTGGTAGGTTGAGCCGATTTACAGAGTACTTGGTGAGGGAGCCGGAGGTTCGAGCTATTCGTTTCCGAGAGGGTCTAAACTGGGAGGTGAAGATTCTCATTTCGTCTTTTTATGAGACATACTCGGAGATACTTGCGGAGGCACGCAAGGTTGAGCGAGATCTGGGTTTGAAGACCAAGAGAGACCGTGATTCTTTTCTGGGGGCCAACGGCAGTGCAGTATCTGCCAAACGTCCTCATTTCCAGTCCAGACCTTTCCAGCAGCCACAGCAGAACCAGACTCCAGCTAGAGCACCTTTTCACCAGGCACCTCAGTAGCAGAGGCAGTTACAGCAGGCCCCATGCAACTTCTGCAAGAAGCCCGGCCACATCTGGAAAGTTTGCAGGAGGAGGCTAGGAGTTTATTTGTATTGTGGTACTGAAGGGCATCAATCGAGGGAGTGTCCTTGTCGTGCAGTTCAAGGAGTAGCTCCAGCTCCGAGGACACAGACGAGACCACCTGCAGCACAGCCGAGGGGACCGCTTTCGACACAGCAGCAGCGTTTTGTCCAGCATCAACAGCAGGGAGGTGCTCGGCAGGGACGAGCGTTTGCTATGACCGTCGAAGAGGAGGAACCCACAGGAGATGTCATCGCCGATTCTATTCTTCTTGATTCTATTCCAGCTTTAGCTTTGTTTGATAGTGGTGCTTCCCATAGTTTTGTATCTGTTTCTTTTGCTCTGAAGCATGGTTTGGTAGCTGAGTCTTTGCTTAGGACTCGCAAGATCATGACCGGGGGAGGCATTATCCTGGTTAATGATATTTGCAAGGATCGGAGAGTTACTCTGGGAGGTCGGGAGTTGAGTGCGTGTCTACTTGTAATGCCACTTCCAAGCTATGATATTGTACTTGGGATGGATTGGTTGAGTAGGCACCTTGCTAGCATAGACTGTAGAGGAGGTAGAGTTTTGTTTGGTCCGCCAGGAGAGCCAGAGTTCGAGTTTACTAGAGGAGCTGCGGAGCAGGACGAAGACATTATTTGTGGAGCTATGGTGGAAGACAAGGAGTTGCCACATCCGTTGATCGCAGAATTCTTGGATGTGTTTCCTGAGAAATTGCCAGGATTGCCACCAGATCGGGATGTTGAATTTTCTATAGACTTGGTGCCAGGTGCAGAACCAATTTTGCAACATGTCTATAGAGTAAACAACAGCGAGCTGGTCGAGTTGAAGAAGCAGATGGACGAATTGCAGGATAAGGGGTTTATCAGATCGAGTTCTTCACCATGGGGAGCCCCGGTATTGTTTGTACCAAAGAAGGATGGATCGGTGCATATGTGCATTGATTACAGGGCTTTGAATAATCTCACTATCAAGAATAAGTATCCTTTGCCACGGATTGATGATCTGTTTGATCAGTTGAGTGATGCGAAGGTGTTTTCTAAGATAGATTTGAGATCAGGCTACCATCAAGTGAAGGTGAAGCTGGAGGACATACCGAAGACTGCTTTTAGAACTTGGTATGGTCAGTACGAGTTTATGGTGATGCCGTTTGGTTTGACTAATGCACCGGCGGTATTTATGAACTTGATGAACAAGGTGTTCCACCAGTACCTTGACAAGTTCGTGGTAGTGTTCATCGACGACATACTCATATACTCGAGGACACCGGAGGAGCATGAGGAGCATTTGAGGATTGTGTTGGATGTGCTGAGGAAGGAGAAGCTTTATCGGAAGTTGTCCAAGTGTGAGTTTTTCTTGGACAAGGTAGAATTCTTGGGGCATGTTGTGACTGGTGATGGTATTTCAGTAGATCCGAAGAAGATTTCAGCAGTGGAATCTTGGAAGACTCCGAGTTCGGTAGCGGAGATCAGGAGTTTCTTAGGATTGGCAGGCTATTACAGGAAGTTTGTGCAAGATTTTTCGAGGATTGCCGAGCCGATGACCAGACTCACAAGGAAGGATGTAGAGTTTGTTTGGACGGAGGATTGTCAGGTTGCTTTTGAGGAGTTGAAGAAGAGGTTGACGTCTGCTCCTATTTTGACATTGCCATCAGGGTCCGGAGGTTTCACTATTTATAGTGATGCATCAGGGAAGGGTTTAGGTTGTGTTCTTCAGCAGCATGGGAAAGTGATTGCCTATCCATCCAGGCAATTGCGTCCTCATGAAAAGAACTATCCTACCCATGATTTGGAGTTGGCAGCTGTCATATTCGCCCTGAAGTTGTAAAAATATTATTTGTACGGAGAGCGTGTGGAGATCTTCACAGACCACAAAAGCTTGAAGTACGTTTTCACGCAGAAGGAGTTGAACATGAGGCAGCGTCGGTGGTTGGATTTGATGAAGGATTTTGATATCTCTTTGCAATATCATCCTGGAAAAGCCAATGTAGTTGCCGATGCTTTGAGCAGGTATCCGGTAGCTATGTTCTTGACGCAGGATCGATATCTGTTGGAGGACTTG
Source organism: Iris macrosiphon (assembly GCA_036927795.1). Lineage (NCBI taxonomy): Eukaryota > Viridiplantae > Streptophyta > Magnoliopsida > Asparagales > Iridaceae > Iris > Iris macrosiphon. Next base: position 91,579,786 of record JAYESA010000012.1, read on the forward strand.
GAGAGCTTGGGCATTGAGGTGATTGTTCCTGGGTGTGCTATGCAGATGTGGGGATTGCAGATACACTCAGATTTGATGGACAGGATCAAGGCAGCACAGTATGATGATGTATCTTTGAGGAGTATCAGAGCTTAGGTGAGAGCAGGATTGGAGGATGATTTCACTATTGCAGAGGATGGATCTTTGAGGCATAGAGTTAGATTGTGTGTGCCTAGTGGGGAGTTGCGCAAGGAGGTGTTGTAGGAAGCGCATCTCTCTCAGTATTTCATATATCCAGGTGCTAACAAGATGGATCGGGATATGCGAGAGAGTGTGTGGTGGTATGGCATAAAGAGGAAAGTGGCACAGTTTGTATCCAGATGCTTAGTGTGCCAGCAGGTGAAAGCCGAGAGACAGAGGCCAGGAGGTTTACTTCAGCCATTATCCATTCCAGAGTGGAAGTGGGAACACATTACTATGAATTTTGTGTCTGGACTTCCACGATCTCCAGGAGGAAAAGACGCAATTTTGGTCATTGTTGATAGATTGACCAAGTCGGCCCACTTTCTGCCTTTCAAAGTGGGTTTGTCTACGGAGAAGCTGGCAGAGATGTATGTGAGGCAGATCGTTAGGATACACGAGTTCCCGTCAGCATAGTCTCAGATCGAGATAGTCGTTTCACTTCTTATTTCTGGAGGAGTTTGCAGGAGAGTTTGGGCACTCAGCTCAAGTTCAGTACTGCATATCATCCCCAGACAGATGGGCAGTCAGAGAGGACTATCCAGACTCTCGAGGATATGTTGCGCACTTGTGTACTAGATTTTGGGGGTTCTTGGGTGGACCATATCCATTTGGTAGAGTTTGCTTACAACAACAGTTACCAGGCCAGTATAGAGATGTCACATTTTGAAGCTCTATATGGTCGGAGGTGTCGTACTCCTTTATCTTGGGACGATGTTGGAGAGAGAATTTTGCTTGGGCCAGAGATGGTTGTGGATGCAGCGGAGAAGGTTCATTTGATCAGAGACAGACTTCGAGTGGCGCAGGACAGACAGCGGCATTGGGCCGATAGCCATCGGAGGCCTTTGGAGTTTGAGGTATAGTTTAGATTTTTTTTGTGCTTGTTCTTATTTGTTATAGATTAAGTTCTTAAGATGGTATTTTGTTCTAGGTGGGTGGTTTGGTGTTTCTGAGGATTTCTCCGACACGAGGCACGATTCGCTTCGGTGGAGGCGGAAAGCTTAGTCCGCGATTCATCGGACCTTTCACTATTCTAGAGAGGGTCGGTGCAGTTGCTTATAGACTAGACTTGCCACCTGCATTAGAGGGAGTGCACAACATGTTTTATGTGTCATAGTTGAGACGACACGTGGCAGATCCTAGTCATATATTGGATCACTCGGAGATAGAGGTGGGCCCTACTCTTAGCTATCCAGAGCAGCCAATTGAGATTCTGGATCAGAGAGAGAAGGTGCTGAGGAACCAGACTATTCTTTTGGTGCACGTCGCATGGAGACATCACTCTCCGGGGGAGTCTACCTGGGAGAGAGAGGATAACATGCGAGAGCGTTATCCATATTTATTTGTACCTCGAGGTATGTTATTCTAGTTATGTTCTGTTTATTGTTATGTTCTGTTCATTAGTTCGTTGTGATTCTTTAGTTCTGTTCTGTGTTTTTTTGGGGGTAGTTTTTGTCTTTGAATTTCGAGGACGAAATTATTTTAAGGAGGGTAGACTTGTCACTACCACATTTTAGGAAAAAAGATATTTTAGTAATTTCCTATTTAAATAAATATTGTGCATGGTAAATAATTTTTGTTGTATTATTTAATTGTTGTTGGATATTATTTAATTATTTTGGACTTATTTTAGTGGACCCAACTAGTGTAGTTTGGACCCATGGATCAACATGAATTAAATAGTTAGATTTGGCCCATTTAGAAAGCCCATAGTTAAGGAGATGGATTAAATTAATTAAGTGATTAGACTAGAAGCTTTCTTCCTTAATTATTTCTTCATGAGAGGCCCCAAGGGGTACATTGGACATTTTACAATTGCTTGGGAGAGGGGCAAGGCCGGCCTATTAAAAGAGGGGGGAAATTTCTCTCTTCTCTTATTCTCATTCCAAATCTAGATCTAGAATTTCCCACTCCCAAATTCCCTCCATTCCTATTCCAATTCCCTACCAAATTCATTCCAAATTCTTCCCAATTCACCATTAAAGAAGGAGAAAGCAAGGATCTAGAAGAAGGAAGCAAGGATCTACAAAGAGGAGCAAGGATCTACAATTTGGAAGCAAGTTCTTCTCAATTGGAGGTTTCATTGGGAATCCATCTCCCAATAGGTATAATTCAGATTTTCCCATTTAAATAGCTTCTAAATCTGATATTTAATCATGTAAAATCAACCTATATGTATGTACTACCCATAGGACTTTGTTTTGTGTTCATAGGAGACCCATGGAGAAAGTTATGGTACTTTTTGTGTTAATTTTGTTGGAATTCCGAATTTACATTTTGTTGTGTGTGTCAATTGATCCTATAGATCAATTGGGCATGTGCTTATGTGTTTGGGGCTTGTGTCGTATCCATATTTGGTACATGTGGTTCGTATCCCAACTATTTGGTGATACGTGTCATTTTGTGGATTTTTCCTCCGACACGGGGCTTTGAACATGTCGTATTTTGACACGGACACATAGATCTACTTTTGACACTTTGATTTATTCATAAATATTATTTGTGATTTTTTTGTATCCTTCGGGGTGCAATTGGTTGTGTGTTGGACTCGTGTCACATGCGTATCCTAGATCTAGTGGGATACGGTGTGATACTCTCCAATTGTGTGGATTTTTGAATAGATCTAATTATGTATAGTTTAAATTCTTCAATTATAATTAGTAAATATATATAGATATTATATATTTATTTTGTGTATTTATTATAGTAATTATTGTAGCATAGATCTATATATTTTTGTGTGTGCTAATATGATGTACAAATATAATATGTAGCTTTCTTGCATGTAATTATATATGTACTTATGTTAATAGTATAAATTATACATAAATGTTTTATAAAATATATTTATGTGTTTAATTGTGTAATTATATTATTTATAATTATTATGTAATTATTTGTATATTAATATATATATTTTAGGTGTGCTTCTAGCCATGTAAAATATGAACATTAATATGTGCATGTGTTGTAACTATTGGTATTTAATTATAAGTTTATATGTGCATATATATATAAGTATATAATTATTTATTTATATATATGTATTATGATTATTATTGCATATATATATATATATATATTTATATTTTTATTTGTTTGGTGACAGTGGGTTTGTGACAGTGAAACTGTCGCTAAATAGGCGGGTCAGCAGCAGCCGTTGTAGCCCACTGTGCATTAATGACAGTTCTGTCATTAATGCTGCGGGCAAAATCTTAGCAGCAGTGGCGACAGTTTTCGGTGACAGTTGATTAACTGTCACCAATGCAGCAGCAGTGGGTTTTATTACACAGTGGCTTTTGCGACGTTTTCTGTGACAGTTGAGACTGTCACTATAAGCTGTTTTAATTAAATTATATTTTTAACTCCCTGTTTTCAGTGACGCTTTGGCAGTTTTAAATTATATTTTATATATTATTATTGTATATATATATATGTGTATATATATGTGTTTTGTGAGGTATAATATTTGTAATAATATATTATTTTATTTGTATAAATATTAGTTGTTTATATATTATATTAGAGTATATATTATTTGTATTATTAGTATACTTTGTGTGAGTATGATTTAGGATCTAATTTTTATTCCTAAATTGTTGTATTTTATTTCTATATTATTTATATAGATTTCTTGTGAGGTTGACCTTGGTTTGACTTTAGTTGACTTTAGAGTTGACCATAGTTGACTTTTGACTTAGAATTTATTTATTGACCTAGGAGTTGACTAGTTTGACTTGTTCTCTTTCCGGGACCTTGTATTAATGTGGTATTCCATATCTAGGTCTTCGAGGTACCGAGTCAGACATCTGTGAGACTGTTCATTGGACTTCACGCGAGTACATTCTCTGATAGTTTCTCATTTTGATATCCTCTATGTTCGTTGTATCTAGTGTAGATTTACATGTTTCTCTCGACACTATGGTTACACGGATTGGTATATCCGGATCTCGTCATGAGAAGTTATTCCTTGTTATATGGTGTATATGATGCAAGTATTATTTAATTGGTTATCTTGTACATGTACAGACACCGATTCTCGGGGAGACTAGCTATCTTCTTGGGGAATCTAGTGCCATAGCATACCGTGGTTGGATCTATTATACTAGTTGGGGGTGGGGAGTATTAGTATAGATATGTGATCAAATCCCTATTGAATAAAGTATTGGTAAGCGAATAGTGTTGATCATGCACCGCACGTATGATTAGCCAGGCCGCATTATATCTTGCCCAAGCCGATCACATGTTAAGCTAGTACTCACACACTTAGTCATTAGTATTATTGTTTCATTGGCATATTGTTCATTATTGTATTTCTTTCCAGTATTTCCTTATTGTCTATATATCTCTTGTATCTATTTTGTGTATCTTGTTTATCCACAGCTATTTACTGATACATAGTTTTTATCATGGATTAGAACTGCTGTTAGAGATGTACTCTGCTCCTTTCCTGACTGGATATATTTTTTCAGATGACACTGAGGAGTACCCTACCTATTATGGACCCCAGGATGTTGTGGGTTTAGATTCGGAGACCCTGGCTCAAGAGGGACTTATCCCAACTGAGACAGTTGACCCTAGAGTGTAGCTTGTAGTATGATAGTATTCTTTTGTACTGAATTTGTCTCCAGCTTATTTTTGTTACTCTTCAGACTCATTGATGTAGTATTTTAAACTCATGAGTTGATGACTATTCTATTCTTATGTAATTCGTGTTCATTCTATCTTAGTTCTGTGATTGAGTACACTATCTTTTGGTGGTTCATTATATTAGATAGACTTTCTAGACAGCGTTCTACCGCCGATTCTGCGGCGTAGGCTGGGCGTTGTTTCCGACTAGTATCCTTACCCCGGGTGCGGGTCGTGACATCCTAAATTTTAAAAACTTTCAAAAGTTTTCTCAATTTCAAAAAAAATTGAACATTATCCTCAATTTATTATTTTTGTCAGTAATCAAATATGACAACTTATACCCACTATAAAATTTTATCCTCAAAATAAAATCCTCAAAATTTAACTTCTCGAACAATTAAAATAAAATGTACATACTTTCCTCAAAAGTCAAATATTCAAATATTGAAATAAAATTTTAATCACTTTTAAAAATCTGTATAGCTTTGACTATGTTTATTAAATTGAATTTGAATCCTCAAAAATTTTAATAACAAAAAATCTCAACTCCTCAAAAAAAAAAATTAAATTTTTTTTTTCAATCTTCAAATTATAAATTTAAATCCACATCTTGTAGTCTAATAGCTCTAATGTTAATCTTTTTTTTTTAATTCGACAAAATCACAAAGTAATAAACCAATACTCAAAATTTTAATTCAAATACTCAAAATTTAAATTCTTCAAACTTAAACTTAAATCCACTATAATAATCTGCAAAAATCTAAAATTCCATAAATCTTCAACTTCTTGTCTTTATCATCATTTAATTTAAATCTATTTTCCTTTTTTCTTTTTTTAAAAAATTTCAACCCCTAACTTTGATCACACCCACTTATAAAAATATCCTAATATGTAATCACTTAATTTTCTCAAGTTCATCTACTAGAGTTTTAGCAAGAAAATTATAATCATCAAGCTACAAGAAAATTTAAAACTTAAAGAAGATTTTTTTTTAATAATTATTATTTTTAATAATTGTGTAACATTAAGAAAATAATTTACCAATCGAACAGTCTACTACTAACTTTGATCACACCCACTTATAAAAATATCCTAATATATAATCACTTAATTTTCTCAAGTACATCTACTAGAGTTTACCCTAAAGTTTAACATGTATATCTATTTTAATCATGTAGCCTCTGTAACACCTTAACTACCCAAGCAATAAAATTAAAATAAAGCCTTCCAATTGTATACTTAGTCCTAGATATTCTCCTAAATTCAAATCAATCCTCATTGTGAATGAGCATCTCCTAGTCGCAGGCTCACAGCTAGTACTACTAAGTTGAAGTACAAACCATGTTATCACACTTGATACGAAGATGAACCTGCATGGGCCATCACTAAAAATGTATCACGACCCTGTAAAAACCCATATTTTAAATATTTTATTTATTTATTTAATTAATTAATTAGTTAATTAATTAATTATTTAGTTAATTAATTAGTTATTTAATTATTCATATTATTTCGTAGTTATTTAGATAATATATACGTAGTGGGTTAATTACCTAGATATTTATTCATTTAGAAATTGCTGTAAAAAACTAATTATTTTATTTTAGGAATAATTTTAGAGGCGTGATAAAATTTTGTAGAATTTAATTCGGTGCTAATGTAATTTTTATATACCTTATTTATATTTGTAAATATTAAAAATAGCGTATTAATAATAAGTATAATAATAATAATAATAATAATAATAATAATCGTAATGTATTAATAACAATAATAAAAATAATAATAATGATATAATTATTATTATTAGTAGTAATACTAATAATTTTAGTAATAGTATTAAGGAAAGAAAATAGAAAAAAAGAAAAAAAAGAAAAGAATTAAAGAATTGAATTAGAAAAGAAAGAGAAAAAGGAATTCTTAATGGGTTTAAACCCAAAACCTAAACAAACCCCTACCCGTTGGCAACCTAACCCACTACCCGCTATTAACTAAAAACAACAGCAGCGCGTAGCCAACCCCCCCCCCCCCCCGCGACCACGTGTGTTTTCCCCCGGTTATATATATACTATACAGAGAAAAACTCTAAACCTAAATTACCATCTACTCTTCCTTCCCTGAGAGCCGCCTAGCCATGACACGCTGCTACAGCCCAGTACACCGCCGCTCACCACCGGCGATCGCCGCCCACACGAGCACGCGACAGCAAGAATTTCAGAGACTTAGCCATGTTTACGCGTCTATCCCCGCCGCCTCGCTCAACAAAATCTAACCCCGTCTTCACCGATATGATCCCCACCTACTCCCCTTCCATATCTATATGATAGTTGACCTCGAACAACGCGTAAACCAAGACGAAAATAGCGACCAAATTGGTAAAAAATTATACCTTTTGGGTATCGCAGAAAACTGCGACAACTACCTATATTCACGGACTCGTATCTCCCACCAAAGAGATCTGAATTTGGTTTTTCCTTTTGGAATGCGAAGACCATTTGACCTAGTTTATTTTCTGTCAAATATAATAATTTATTAATTGCTGTGTGTAGAATTAAATTAGATGGAAAACCCCAAAAACCTAATTTTTTCTAAATTTTAGAAATTGTGATATGGAGCGCGTCCCGCCAAACGGGACCGCCCCGTCGTGTGCCAAGTGTACCAAAAGGTGCGCACAGTATACCCGGATGTGTGGGTTTTCACGAAAACTGATTTGGACGCGTGTGCGCGTCGGAATCAGCCCGTATCCGTAGAAAATTTCCCGTATCGCATATTTTGCAAAACCCTGCGCATTTAGTGCACGCTCGTCAGATTTTAATGAAACTTGTGCCACAGGACCCGTGGTATCGTGCTGGCCTTGTGACCCAATTTTCACATAATTCTGAGACAATTGACCAAGTCGCCAATTGGCGGGCCCTACGGTTGACTTTTTTGGCAAAATTGTGTTTGGCTTACCCGAATCCACATTTGAAAATACCTTTATGTTTGTATTGACGTTTAGAATTGGTTTGACCTATAATTTATCCCATTTAGAGATCTTTACTCCTGGCACGCTTTTCGGTGCAAGGTGGCCCACAAGTGGAGCCCGTTTTGATCCAAAATTACCGTTTTGTCCCTGTGTCCAAATTGGACGAAAGGGTAGTATTTTCTAGCTATTTTGCTTATTCTGGAAACGTTGGTGATGTTTATTTCAGCATCCGGAGACATTCATTCTGAGGTCGTAGCTTCTGATCCTGTGTGATTGACTTCTGGACGTTACACTATGCAACTTTCTTACCAGGCAAGATACCTTGCTAAATTGCTTACAGTATTTTGCATGCTTAGTATATTTCTGTATATTTATTGCATTTTTGTATATTCATGCAAGTGTAGTTTCTTTCAGTCATTACTATATATTAGATATGTTGACACCCACTTGACACTTAGTATCATAGAGGACAATTAGTAGGCGTATGGGCTATAATCACTCTAGTGAACCGTAGTAACTAGCACGCACTATGGTAGTCGTGTCCGATGGTCGCTACCCCCACGATATGTCGATTGATAGAGTCACGACGGTCGCTACCCCCGCGGTATGTCGGCTGATGATGTCCACTGACGAGTGTGTGAGTTGTGAGGCTTAGATAGAATAGCCTATCCTTGCCCATACGTTGAAAAGTTGTACTCATTTGCATTCATAAAGATTGTCTTGTACAGCGTACTTACATATTTTCAAACATTATACATGTTTACTATATTCAAAATTGGCTTGCTTCTTTGTATCTTGTTACGTCCCTCTGAGGACCTGGTCCCTTTCCATGTGTAGATGTTCATGACTTTTCGCAGGAGCACGGATCAGGACTTACCACTTATCTCTTTCGAGGAGGTCTTACCTTCTGAGCATTAGTGATTATCTCTAGCGAGGGATCCCTTCGCTGATGCCTCTATATCATCATCTTATTTATATTGGAGATTTTATATCCCTCTCATTCTAGTATTAATATAGTCATTGGTAGTAGATTTGTCTCCACCCGACTATCATTTATGGATTATTTAGACTCTTTATCTAGTTTAGTTATATTCCTTTCTGTGACTTGTTGTGTGGATGAGATTAGTATTTTCTGTGACCTATGACATTGATATACCACATGTGAGTTTATATTTATATTACAGCGTACGTATATATTATGGTATCCATATATTGGAGTTGCCATATACATACGGTTGACATGCTTACATATTCTTAGTCCTACGTATTTTGGGACTGGGACGTGACAGATCCGTACCCAGAATTTGGGCATGAGCCGTGGGTATGTCCAGCCTACGCCGTAGCATCGACGGTAGAACGCTGTCTAGGTCTCAATACTACTAAACATAACTCATAACCTGTCAATGATCTCAACTCCATAAGGAGGACAATGAATAATACATTGCTCAACAGTCCATAGTATATACCCAATCACAATAACTATAAGAAATAAATGGCACGATGGGATAAAAAGATAAGGAGTACTGACATAGTCAAGCACAACAACAAAATACAGCACAAGTCTAGAATCTAGCTTACCAACACAAATAGTCTCAACAAAAGTCTCATCATAAATACAGTCCAAGTCTCAAGTTTAGAACAAATGATGCATAGATATAACTATCTAAATAACTGTAGGTGATGTCTCCTCTAAGGTGAGGGACTCTTCTAAGATCTCTGGCATGTAGTCTCCCTCTACACCTGGTCCATAGTGTGTAGGACATAAGTCCTCAAGATCTTCTGGAAAAATATTATCTAGTCATGATTGGAACGAAGTACAAGCACTAACAGCAGTTTTATTTATATTGACAAAAACTATATTAAAGTTTAAAGGAATACAAGATAAAGAAATACTGGAGATAAGAAATACTTGAGATAAGAAATACTGAAGAATATGTAATCAACAATAGCACAACTAGCAATGAACATAAATATAAGTGAATGCTAGAACAAGTGAACTAGAGTACAGAAGTAGAATCTCTATCTAAGTGTTTGAAATATTATTTTATCATGTGATTGGCTTGGGACAAGATCAGGCTTGTTATATATGATTGGCTATGATTCATGTGAGGTCAGGCTAACCATCTGGTTAGCTATGATGCGAGCAATAGTCAGACTAATTATATATAACAGGCTATCAGGCATATAAATGGTCAGGCTACACCCGACGTGATGCGAAGAGTGAGATATGATGCATGTAAAGTGGGATATGATCACATAATCAGCTAATATTTCCCTGTCCCCCAGCTAGCACGATGGATTCCAATCACGACTCCTCGTGACAGGTATCGATGATGCTAACCCGTGTATCCATAGTGTTAGAATTAAGTACGCTATACAACTAGAATCATGGAGATGATCAACATAATGAAAACTGTCAAAGAATGTACTCGCCTGTGGTCCTTAGCTGGTATGAATCAGAGTCCAAGTCAAAGTCCAAATATCATATGTATTACAATTTTACCATGTCAAAAGATAATTTATTTTAATTTATTTAATTCTGGAATAATTACTCTAAAACTTATTTTAATCTTATTATTCTAATTTTTAGGTTAATTCCTAAATTTTGTCCAAAGAAACTAAATTTTACCAATTCGAGACTCATGGCACGCAAATTGAGGCGATCTGTTGACCAAAAAAGTCAACCGATGTAAACTCGACTTTCATGCATGGTTTCCTGTTGATTTTAGCATCAAAAATATGCTAAAATTTATGGCTCATACGAATTCAAATTTGTTTGAAAATTATTGTACATACCTAAAATCGCATTGTGCAACGGTGGTTGATTGTTAACCTAGAAGTTCTACATAATTAACAGTACATAAATATTTTGTCTTAAATCTTGGAAAAAACAAATATCAATTATCTCGATATTAAAATTTTGAAACTTCAAACGACTAGTGATTCTGATTCCTAGTTCTCCCGGAATCGCAAAAACACCGAGACGCATCTATATTCGGATATGTTGTGCTCTACGAATTTTCCAGAATTTAATATTTAGAATTTCGTGAATTTTTTTTATATATTCAATATGGTTCTAACGCAAAAAACTTGACCACGTTTGGATTCCGGAGCTATGAGTAATAACTTCTGGAAGATGAAGGAAACCCTTGATGACATCCACTCAAATCTCTCTCTCTCTCTAAAATAATAGAATAATTAAGGTTATATATATATATATATATATATATATATATATATATATATATATAGGCTGACATGCGGCTGAATGAAAAGTTAAAGGCTGACACGTGTCAGAATCTGATTGGATGAATTTGTTTAAATTATTTATTTTAGATTTGCCTTTATCAAAAAATTATTTAAGTCATTTTAAATATAAATAACTCAAAATAAATATTAAAAATAATCATAAAAATATGAAAAATTTACAGAAAATATATTTTGAACCTAAAAACCTTAAAAAATACTTGAAAAAATTTTATGTTCATAGGTTTCCTACTATAATTAGGAGAAGCTCTAAAAATAACTTTTACCTATTTAAATAAAAATAAATTTTAAAAATAATCCAAAAAACCTAAAATAATTTTGAAAAATATATAATAATATTATAAATATTAAAAAAATTACGTGGGTCCATTCTATATTCCTGGACTTGCACAATAAATTCTAGAAGTTATAAAAATTAGTTATTATTCTAAATAACTCCCAATAAATACTAAAATACTCAAAAATTCTCAGAAAAATCTAGAAAATATATTTGATTATTTAGAACCCAAAATAAAAGTTTGAAACATTTTTATTATGTTGAAACTCAAATAAATACTTGAAAGCCCAACAAAATTTACTCTTACTAGTTTTTAAATAACCAAAAATTGTGAAAAAAATCCCAATAACCCCAAATTAACATAATAACAATATTTAAGCAAGAATTTTAGAATACTGAGGTTACAATTATCGTGGAGGCAAAGTTTAATTTTATACGCCAAGAGATCCAAAGTTTGAGTTCATTTAAGGAGCAACAAAGCAGAGTGAGGGAGACTTCTCTGAAACTTTGGGGGAAGAGCAAGAGCCACCACATCCGTTGATTGCAGAATTTATGGATGTCTTTGTAGAGGATTTATTGGGTTTGCCACCAGATCGAGATTTTGAGTTCTCAATAGATTTGGTGCCAGGAATAGAGCCAATATCATAAGACGTCTATTGGGTGAAGAACATCGAACTGGTAAAGTTGAAGAAGCAGGTAGATGAGTTGCAATACAAGGGCTTCATTCGCTCCAGTTCATCACCGTTGGGTGCTCCGATATTATTTGTTCCAAAGAGGGATAGGTTGGTACATGTGTGTATCGACTATAGGGATCTTAATAACCTCACTATCAAGAACAAATACACGTTGTCACAAATTAACGATCTGTTTGATCAGTTGAGCGGAGTGAAGGTATTCTCCAAAATATACTTGAGTTCGGGGTACCACCAAGTGAAAGTGAAGTTGAAAGATATTCCGAAGATAGCTTTTATGACTCAGTACGGGCATTTCAAGTTATTATTGATGCTGCTAGGTTGACCAAGGCCCGACGATATTCATGAACCTGATGAATAAGGTATTTTATCAGTACCTGGATCAGTTCGTGGTAGTTTTCATTGATGATATATTGATATATTAGAAGACTCTAAAGGAGCATAAGAAGCCCTTAAAGATAGTTCTGGAGACCCTCTGGAAGGAAAATTTATTTGGCAAGCTTTTAAAGTACGAGTTCTTCCTCGATAAGGTTGAATTCCTCGGACATGTGATTACATGAGACAGGTACTCAGTAGACCCGAAGAAAATTTCTGCAGTTGAATCATGGTCTACCCCGATTTCAGTGGCAGAGATCAGGAGCTTCCTTAGATTGGCAGGCTATTATCGAAGACTTATTCAGGACTACTCCCAGATTACAAAGCCGATGACTAGGCTGACCAGGAAGAAAGTGTAGTTCTTCTGGGCAGAGGAGTGTCAGGTCTTCTTTGAGGAGATAAAGAAGTGGTTGACTACAGTTCCAGTGTTGACATTGCCGTAAGGGACAGAAGGATTTTCCATATATAGTGATGCTTCGGGTAAGGGTTTGGGATGTGTTTTATAGTAGAATGGGAAGATGATTGCCTATGCATCCAGGTAATTAATCCTGCATGTGAAGAATTATCTTACCCATGAATTGGAGTTGGCAGCAGTCATCTTTGCTCTAAAGCTGTAGAAATACTACTTGTACGGAGAGTGTGTAGAGATCTTTAAATACCACAAGAGCTTGAAGTATGTGTTTACACAAAAAGATCTTAACATGAGGCAGCGTTGATGGTTGGAGTTGATGAAGGACATTGACATCTCTCTGCAGTACCATCCAAGGAAGGCCTTTGTAGTCGCTGAAGCTTTGAGAAGGTATCCAGTGGCTATGTACTTGACGAGGGACAGACATTTATTAGCCGATCTTGGTAGTTTGGGTATTAAGGTGCTAGTTCCTGGAGTTGCAACACAGATGTGGGGACTTCGGATACAGTTGTTGTTTGATAAATAAACGAAAGATATGGAAACGAGGTTTATACGAAACCCGCTCTTATGTTTACAAACAAGAAGTATAATTAATCCTATACGAGAATGTCTAGTATAATTTTTTTATCTGGGTAAATATTCCTATAGGAGTCTGATCTGCAGTCGATCACTTTGTCCCTTGGACCACACGATGATGAAGAAGTGTCGTAGAAGACAGAAAGCAGCTTCGAAGGTTGCTAAAGAGAGTGGATGCTCGATGCCAAAGTCGTTGATCACTACTCTTTTCTTGAGCTCTGGATTCTTCTCTCTCTCGACCATTTTCTCCACCAATTTTCAACCTTGGACCTCTGTCAATAGAGGTCTCTATTTATAGAGTTTTAGTGACAGTGACCACTCAGTCGGCGTAGAAACCGAGTAGTGGAAAGTATAGCACCCTTTTACACGATGGTTAAAATAACCGTTGCCCGCGTATAAATGACCTTTTGAATGAGCGTGTGACGCGTGTCCAATTAAGAGACAACGCGTATAACTACTGCGAAGATCACGGCATAAAAGCCATGTAGGTAGTTATCCCTTGCGTAGAAAAGGTTGGCGTAGAAGCCAATAACTGTCACCATGGTGCAGAAGCCAAAGAGTTATCAAACCGGCATAGAAGCCGAGTAGGCGTAGAAGCCGAGTAGGCATAGAAGCCGAGTGGGCGTAGAAGCCGAGCGGGCGTAGAAGATAGCTGATCCTCCTCCTCTGACTGAGGCCTTGAGCAAATTCTGGACCGAATAGCCTTAATATGCACCAATGCAAATGTGGCCTGAGTTAGCGTATTCCAAGGAGATAGCGTACAACGTGCTCCCATAACTGAGAAATAGTCCGATGGCGTAATGTGCCAAAGTGATGATGTGGACGTTTTAGCCAAAATTACGGCTTTTGGAGATATAATCAAATCTCTTGCATTAAATACAGAGATCTGCCCCTATCCTGCGCATTAAATACAGAGGCATGTCTTCGAAGATTTACCATTATTCTACGTATTAAATGTATATACGCACCTCAAACCCTGTACGAAGAGCAACTGATGACGTGGCAGTCTGTTTGCCTTCTGCGGAGCGTAAGAAGCTCACGTCTTCCTGTGTAAAACTAGGTAGCATATTTTAGAGGCGTTTCTCGAAGATTTGCCATCATTCTGCGTATTAAATGCAGATACGTGCCTCGAGTTTTGCCATCGCTCTGCGCATTGAATGCAGAGACGTGCCTCGAGCTCTGCCATCACTCTGCGCATTGAATGCAGAGACGTGCCTCGAGCTCTGCCATCACTCTGCGCATTGAATGCAGAGACGTGCCTCGAGCTCTGTTATCACTCTGCGCATTAATTGCAGAGACGTGCCTCGAGCTCTGTACGAATAGCAGCTTTTGATGTGGTAGCATGTTTGTCTTCTGCGGAGCGTAAGAAGCTTACGTCTGCCTGTGTAAAACTAGGCAGCGTATTCCTTTGTATGCGTAAAAGCAGTTTACGCCAAGGAAATGGCACTAAACGACAGCCTGGGTTGTTATGCCACGCCATCATTATAACCGTCGTCTGGGTAGTCGTGCAGTACTCTTTGTCAGGAGTCCGACGTCAGGTTCACTGTTCGATTTGATAGGTTCATTTGGAAGAATACGAAGCATTCCTCGTACACTTCAATGCTGCATTGAAAGCGGATGAGTTTTACGCCATAAAGGCGATGTATCACCCTTTTTACGCTGAAGCAGCCTGGACATACTGTATTACGCGGATAGTCTTTGAGCTTATATTTTACGCTGTACTCAGCGGAAAAGCTCTGTTGCACGTTGATAGCTCTGAAGTCATCTTTTTACGCTGTCCAGCATCAACATGCTGCGTATAGCTATCCAGCATATTTTTTATGCTTCTATAAGACCCCCTTCAAAGCTTTTAAATTCTTGGTAATTTGAAACGCTTTGAATGAAGCATGAAACGATCAAGTTTGACACGTCCTTCAAGGCTGACTTTATGGCAGAGTTATTGGGGATCCGTTGGGATTCGGTGGGCTCTCTCTTGCCTATAAAAGGCTGAGAGTTTTAACCTGTTCTTCCCACATTTCCTTCACCACACCAAGATGATCGCCGGAGTTTGTTGGGTCGACTTGAGGAAGAAGAAGACTATGTTCTTCCAGCATGTAAGGAGCCAAAAAAGACGGCATCTTCGAGCAAATATCCTTTGCAACGATGGATCATGGAAGGATATCATAGCCTCCTTTGCTCGGGATAATCAGTAACTTTGTATGACGGTTCTTCCGGAGAGAGGAATGGTCTCATTTGACCACACAGCTTGCAAGCTGTATCTTCTCCTATCGTTCGTGGACGAGAGCAGTCAAACTAGCTCTGTCCTCGAGTATTAAGTTGGGTGAAATACCTTAACTTAATCTGTCATGGCGTACGGAGCATGGGATCTGCATAATTTATGTAGGCCCAGTTTTGTATCCTTCCGCCATTTACCATTTACTTGTTAGTCGGTTGCAGAAACCGACTAACTGCTGGAGAAGAAGGATGAAGAACTCTACTCATGCGAGAACCTGGCAGAACAGACTCTGGGGGTGGCCTTCTGACGACGACGAGGAAATCCTTTGTAGACGGGATTTCCTTCATATGTAATCATGAGAATGAAGAAAAACCCTTTGTTGACTGGATTTCCCTCATATGTAATCATGATTCTAATAAAATCGTCTTTCTTCTGTGCATATGATTATTTGCCATATACTTTGCTGTGAAGTCTGAATATGTGTAGCTTCGACACATCTGGTAACTTTATGCCGACTATGATAGAAAGAGTGCTAGGTCCCGTCTTATCTTTTACGCATAACTAGGGATGCGTAGAAAGTGGCTTAGCATTCGAGTATTCGAACTGTCCTGCTATTAGGAGTGAGGAACCGCGTAGAATTCTAAACTGTCACTTCTGATAAACAGAATTCTTGTTCAGACCATCATCTTCAAGAATGATTTCTCGAAAATCCCTTGGAACAGGACGAGAAATGGATGTCAAAAACTGAGTCGCCATCTTGAATTGTAGATGAAATATTCAGACTGGATTCTGGATGAACCTCCAATTGACCCATAGAGAAGAGTAATTTTCAATGTTGAACTCTGTATGCTTTGGGTACTTGGGATATTTTGAGGTCAAGAAGGAGTATCTTCTGTGTGAACTCTTGCAATTGATCGCCTTGAGAATTGTTCAGATATACGCATACTCTGGCCTGCGTATTTTTCAGATATACAAAAAGTCATAGATCTGTAACTGTAGATGAGCGTAAAACATAAGTTCGTAGCCTCTCGAGCGTAAAAGCTGTTGAGCATGAGAGCATCCGGGCGTAGAAACTGTAGATTTATAGCCTCTGAAAAGAAAATCTTCCGAGCGTGAAATTGTGGATCTGTTGCCTCTGAGCATAAAAAGCCATCGAGCGCGAAATCATAGATTTGTAGGTGCTGAGCGTGAAGTCGTAGGTTTGTAGCCTCTCGAGCGTAAAAGCTATCGAGCATAAAAGCATCCGGACGTAAAACCATAGACTTATAGCCTGTGAGCGTAAAACCGTAGATCTGTAGCTGTCGAGAGTAAAAAGCTCCTTAGCGTAAAAACTACGAATCTGCTTTGCACAAAATTTTTTCGAATTCGCTGACTATCTGACTTCTCTGAGTAATAGGCTGACGTAGTCCCCAATCATAACCGAATATTAAAAGTGAGATTTAGTTCTGGATTCGAGGAGTCCATTCAAACTCTATATATACCCTAAGTTTTTGAGAGAAAAACTTTTCATCCGTCTTCTGCGAAAGAAAGCCTTCGACTATTCAAGTTCTTCTTCGTTTCTTCTCCGAGCCTTCAAAGTTTTCAGTAATGGCCCCGAAATAACTCCCCTCCTCTAAAGGAAAGAAGGTTGATTCTTCTTCTCGCTTTTCTGCCCAAGCGAGAGCGACTTCGGTCGGGCAAGGCGAGCTTCATCCTGAACGAAGTGTCCCACCGACGAGCAGCGCACCCGGCCTTAAAGGTAGAGCTTTTGGGACAAAAGAGAACGATTGAAAATCCTTTGCACACGTTGTACGTGAACGCGCTAGGTCATCTTCTGTGCTGATAGCCTCTTTGAGGAAGATGATGTACAGAGATATTTTATCTTTTACGCCCACATTTCTAATGTGTCAGTGTAAAAACTCCATATTTTCGCAGTCGGACATAAAAGCACAGACAGTCGAAACTTGGCGTATACTATAAAATTTGAGTATTACGCTTCTGGATGAGAATTTTGGCATAATAACTCAAATTTTGGCAGTCTGGCGTAAAACACAGACTGTCGAAACTTTGCGTATACTGCCAGCCTTGAATTTTACGTCTAGGAAATAGATTCCAGCATAATAATCAAGTTTTTACAGTCTTGGCGTAAAGCACAGACTGTTAATTTTTTGGCATATGCTGCAAGATTTGTAATGTCTAGTATAGAAACTGACGTGTCTTTCTTGCTTCTTGCAGTCAACTTGCATGCGTCTCCGCTGGCTGAGATGATGGGTTCCGCTACCGGGATGCTTCATACCAACTACCTGGAGGATTTGTCCCATGTGATATTTCCCATCTCTGGACCCCAGTATCCTGAAGGAAGGGAAATCCTGATATCGGCTCAAGGCGAGCGAACGCTGTTGAACATAATCAACGGAGAGCACTTGACGTACATAGACGGGGACAAATACATAAAGTTGGCTTTTCTCTTCGGGGACATGATTGACAAGCAGTCCCAGATGAAGCCCAAGAAAGAACTCTGGGTTTTCCCTGCCGGGGGCTTGGTTCTGTATCTGCCTAAGATGCTGAGAGACTATCCCATCTCGGCATTCTTCCAAGCCACACATCCCAGGAGGATGTCGTGGACGCTGACTCCCGATCTTCACGGCCGGACGGGGAAGATATTTTATCTGAAATGAGCTGACCAGGGGTCATTTGTCAGCCGCCCTTCCGGCTCTGTGATGCCGTTCAGGGGACTGTACCCGGGCAGTGTCCCGAGTGAAGACAATTTAGTGCTCCAGCCGGTCCAATTACTGACTTTCTATAATGATTTCATGGGGCACGGGGGAGTATACCCTAAGGTGAACCCTCGGACAGGTGGGTGGATCACCCCTACAAATCTTCGATGGGCTCGTTTAGCTGACTGGGCCCTGAAGCATTTTCAGACCGAGTTGGAGAGCATTGGTCTGTACGCAACTGTGAGTGATACCAGTGTTGGGTTACCTCTCAACCCCAACCTGTTTCTGGCACTGATGGAGTGATATATCTCGCTCACCGGGACTTTTGCCACTCCACTGGGGGAGTTGGGATTGGCCCTCCACGAGATGGCAGAGATCTCGAGACTGCCGATGGGGGATACTCTATATGAAGAGTATGTTCCCACGAACCGGGAGTTGGGGGATTCAGACCCTCGGGTAGTGACCGTATACCAGGAGCTGATGTGCCACTACCTTGCTTGTACAGCTTTTTATGGTGAGCCCTCAGATTTGGCTCACATCAATAATTGGGCGTCCTACCTCTTCTTTTACCGGGCGAAAATGCTAGACCGGAGAAGGTCTTGGATAGCAAGGATCAGCCTTTGAATCTTCTGAGCATGCTTACTGCTCAGGTAGTCGACGATCTTATGGAGGACGCTGAGGCTCCAGATCAGATTCTCGACGAAGGGATAGAAAAATATCCTGCAGGCACTAAGGCCTACAACTATTTGAGGCATTTTTGCAAGTCTCTGTCCAAGGAAGCTCAACTGGCTGGCTTCCTCTCCATATGGCTGCGCCGATTGGTGGTACCCGGTATTGCATCTGCAGACTGCATTCACCGCAATACGCTATGGCCTGCAGTGCGTTTGGTGTTCGGGGCAAGACTGCGCTTGCTCCCTGCCATAGTGTGCCGCATACAAGCTGGCCTGAGGGCCATGACTGATGGGCTGCTTGCCGATAAAACTCGGCGTGATAGCTTTCCCAGGGTAGAATTACCATACCTGTACTTGATGGGATGGTTAATTCTCCATAACCCCAGGGTGATGTCTCCCCGCTCTGGCAGTAGTTCGAGGGGTAGTTTCTTGTTGAACTACAAGAATTCCTCCTGGAATGTGACCACAGTTTTAGACTGCCGGCGGGTGCTAAACTTCAGTCACAGTTGGAAGCTCTTCTGCGCTGTCCCCTCTGTACATCTCAATCAACAGAGGATTAGACTTCAGGATATAGGAGACGGGAACACCGTTCTTTCTCCTGAGGCTTTTAATTGGTTGGTCTGCATTAGACCTTCCCATTTACTATACAGAAGTGAAGACCATTGCTTCTTGGAGCCCTACCTGCCTAGTCGGTTTGCCAGGCAGTTTGGGTATAACCAATTGCATGTGGGCATTGCCATTACCAGCTTCAGGTCCAGGGGTGGACTCATTGATGGAGCGAGAGGATGGCGATACTTCATCATGGGTTGCACTGAAGTAATTTTTACCGTGCTCGTCATTTCACTTTCTACGGAGCTGCACATTCTCCACTCGTATGTCCAGTTCTATGTGGCAACCAACACCTTCCATCACAATTTTGATATGCATGGAAGTTTTAGGATACCCTCTTCCAAGCCTGGGGGAAGAGTCAAAATCCCCTCAGTTTCTTCTGACGAGGGTGAAGAGTCCGTTAATCCAGATGAGCCTCTGTTGGCGGTACCGAGGGGTGAAGTACCTCCGCCTGTAGGGCCTCTGGTAATCTCTGGGAAGCGAAGGGCTCCTGCTCCCAAGGAGACTTCCTCTTGCAAGAGGAAGAAGAAGACGGTTACTCGTCCTCTCCGGATTCCCGGCAATGAGGCTCCTAGAATTGAGCCTGCATCTCCCCCTGTTGGGGATGATTCTTTGATTGGAGGTTCCTCGCCTTTTAGATAGGGAACATCTACAGTCCCGGCTGGCGGTGCCGGAAAATCTCTGCTGGAGGCTGCTGTCGCTGCTACCGCTTCAGGTAGTGGGACGAGATCGCTTTTGGGGCCGAGTCGAACAAGGATATCTTTATCCAGGTCAGCATCGGGAGAAACCCTTGCCGTGTCTGTCGGTGCGCCCAACGAGATTCCACCTGGTGAACCTCGAGTGGATCTCGGCGAAGATTCGGAAGAGTACCTGCCGATGTCAGTTAGCATACCTCCTTCCCCAGGTATGACAGCTTGCCTAGCATCATTAAGACATGATTTAGCTGTACTGGCCGCAGACGCGACATATATGCCATCGGCCATAGGTAAATATCGTCTTTATGCCTCTCTTTAGAAAAATTAACATCATTTTGATATTAACTTTCTTTTGTCTTCTTTTCAGGGGAAGACATCTTCGGGGAGGGTAGTGTAGACGCGCCTTTTGGCTCTATGTCAGGTCCTGCGTCGACATGGAGGTGCCCAACTTCGAAGAGAAAATATTTTCGGATGCCGGCTCGCCCGAGATGGTTTCGATATCTCAGGAGGAGGATGAGCCTATCATTGCGACAATGCCTCCTTTGAGTATGCCGGTCACTTCGTCCGGTATTGACGTATCTTCTTTTGTCGCACCACCTGTTGAGGCGACGACTGTGGCAACATCGTCTGCGGTCGTTCCTGGAGGGGGATTCGCCAATATTGCAGCCACTCCCAGCGTCCATTCGGATCTAGCCATGCTGACTGAGCAGTATACCAGTATCTTCTACACTGCTATAAAAACGTTGATATCAAAGGTGTTGGAGAAGAATCTGAGCTTCGAGGTGCCGAGGAGGTCCTCTCAGTTTATGATAGTGCCGATCAGAGAATACGACGACCCTGGGGTAGCTGATACACTGGAACAGATAGTTAATGGTTTGGAGGAACCCATTAACGAGTATCAGCAGATATCTCGTAGCAGCATTGACGGCCTGGTCCAGGCTAGGTTCGACTCCTTGACAACAGAGCTTGCGGGGAAACTGGAATCTCTGGACAAATCCGTCTAGGAACAGCAGCAGGAGATGGATCAGGAGTGTGCCCAACTGGAGTACGTCATTCCTCAGCTGACTCAGTACAAAGTCGAATATGAGGAAGTGACAGCAAGGGTCCACAGTTTGAGAGATGAACTCGCTCGAGCGGAGGAGATGGCTGTCTCTTTGTTGGCAACTCGAGATATGCTAAAGAACCGGAGGGAGACCGCCCAGCAGAATATGACGCAAGCGGGTATTGTCTACAGGGGTTTCGTATGTACTCGGTCTGAGCTATCCGCTTTGAACAATGATGCAGCAAGGTTGGAGCGTTCTCGCGCTGACGTCTTGAACTCCAGGGATGAGAGGATGGCTGCTCTAGCATGGCAGATCCGTGACCTAACTGCTCCTCCCAAATGATGTACTTTTTGTGCTTTTTAATGTAATTTTTCTCTTTCTGGGAATAATAAAGAGGCTTAAATCTGACTTTGTGGACCCATCATTTTGGAATATAAATGACAGGTTTGGATGAAAGTGATATCAGAGGTAATATGGACGTGATATACTCTAGGTAAGTTTTAGTAGGACATATCTATTCAGAGGTTATATGGACATGATAGCATATACTTTAGCTAAAATTTGTACACAAAACACTATCAGAGATAATATGGACATGATAGGTCTCGAAGTTCCAAATTAGATAAACATATCTATTTAGAGGTTATATGGATATGATAGAATACGATCCAACTAGTTTTGTTTTGGAAGTAGTTTTGTCAGAATAAGATTTTTGCCATATTCCACTTGAGCAAAGGAGGTTAAGCATAGTACATCTTCAGGAATTTGCCATTGATAGGAGCCATCAATAAGTATCCGTTAGGCTTGGCTAACCGGTAAGCGCCGTTTGAGAACGTCGTCTCGATCACATAAGGGCCTTCCCATTTGGGCTAGAATTTACCCTTACTCCTGTGAGTAAGAATCATCGGCCTTCTCACAGCTAAAACTAGCTCACCAACTTTGAACACTCATTCCTTTACTTTTTGATTAAAAGCTCTGAAAATACGTGCTTGGTAGAACGTGATGCACTGTTGAGCTTGGAGGCATTTCTCGTCTAATCCTTCTAACTCTTGAAGCCTTAACAGGTCATTCTTTTCTTGAGTCAACTCATTAGCCACTGCTATCCTGAGTGACGGAATCTAGATTTCGATGGGGAGAACTACTTCGCTCTCGTAAACTAATGAGAATGGGGTACAACCTGTCGGTGCTCGTACCGTTGTGCGGTATGCCCAACGACATTCTCCCAGCTTCTCATTCCAATCCCTCTTGATCGAAGAGACGAACTTTTTTAAGATCTTGATAATGGTTTTGTTGAAAGCTTCCGCCAAACCATTAGCAGCAGGATTATATGCCGTAGAGGCCACATTTTGTACTCGATTTTTATCGCAAAATCGATGAAATGCTTAGATGATGAATTGAGGTCTATTGTCATGAATTATCCTCCGGGGTATCCCGAAGCGATAAATGATATGATGCTTGATGAAGCTGATCACATTAGATGCCTTTACCTCAGCAAGAGGGATCGTCTCTGCCCATTTGGAGAAATAATCCGTGATGGCCAGTATGAACCGGTGACTTCTGGAAGAAGACGGGTGAATAGGACCAATGTTATCCATACCCCATGCTTCGAAAGGCCAGGACGCAACCGTAGGATATAGACATTCAGGAGGTTGATGTATAAAGTCTGCATGGACCTGACAGGCTCTGCATTATCTTGCATACTTTATTGCATCTGTGATCATAGTAGGCCAGTAATAGCCCATTCTTCTGATGCAATCATGTAGCTTAGGACCGGGTTGATGCACTCCGCATACGCCATCGTGATCTTCACAGATAATCCGCTGCTTCATCACCAGAGAGATCGTAATAATAGTCCGTTATAAGATCGGCAATATAGACATTGTGAAGATGCGTCGAAATAGAAGCGCAACGATCGCCTTTTGACTGATACTGCTTCTTTAGGGTCTTCTGGCAAGATTCTGTTTGCCAAGAAATCTTTAAAGGGACTTCTCCAGTCTCTCCTGGGAGGATCTATATTCACAGCGTAGCTGTGTTCTATGTGAAAGTTATTTTTCACACAGAATAAATCTTTGTTAAGAAGGATCACCGAATTCTGCCTTCTTATAGGGGCAGCTAAATCTGCAGCGAGACTGGCCAGGGCATCAGCTTCCAGATTCTGAGATCGAGGTACATGCTCTAGGAAGAACCCTTTGAATGTCATGGCTATCTCGACCGTTGCTCGGTGATAAGGGATGAGGTCTGGATTTCGGACTTCATATATTCCTCTGACTTGATTAACGATCAGCAGAGAATCACCGAAAGCTTCCAGAGATTCTATGCCCAATTCTTTAGCAACTTAGAGCCCGATTAGTAGAGCGTTATACTCCGCCACATTATTAGAATAGGGATCGCTAAGAGAATATGCTCGATAGATGACGAGCTTATCAGGAGTAACCAGGACAATTCCTACTCCTGAGACCACATTTCCCCTGGGACCAGTTCTGGAGGCATCATCGAAGAATAGTTGCCATGCATTACTTTCCATTACAGAATTATATTCTAAAACTTCGTCGGAAATATCCTCGTATAGTTTGGAGGCCTCCGGGATCGGATGAGCAGCTAGTAAGTCAGCCAATGCTTGGCCTTTGACGAACTTCTGAGGGACGTACACCATGTCATATGGTGTTAATAACATCGCCCATGTCGCGAATTGGGAATTAAGAACACTTGGCTTGTTCATCAGTACCCGAAGAGGGTTGATCCTGGAGATGATATGAATAGTCTGGCCCATGACATCGTGTCGTATTTTCTGGATAGCGAACATCAGAGCCAAGCATTCTTTTTCTACTGGATTGTACTGGTGTTTGGCTCCGACAATCATCCTGCTGAGGTAGTAGATAGCCTGTTCATGACCTATATCGTTCTTTTATGCGATAAGAGCTCCCAGAGAATGACCCATCGCTCGAACATACAGCACGGATGGTCTTTCTATGTCGGGGGCACCAGAACTGGCGGGTTAGTGAGGTAGCATTTGATATCATTAAACGCTTGCTGACAGGCTTTGTCCCATACGAAGGATACACCTTTTTCATGAGATAAGAAAAGGGCTGATATCTCCCAGAGAGGTTGGATATGAATCTCCGGATATAAGCTAGACGACCTTGAAATCCCCTGAGTTCCCTCAGATTGTGGGACGGTCGCATTTCTAAGATGGCCTTAACTTTGTCAGGGTCCACTTGAATGCCTTTGGCGGTAATGACAAATCTCAGGAATTTGCCACTAGATACCCCGAGAAAGGACTTTGTAGGATTCATTTTGAGTTGATGTTGGCGCATAAACTCAAATACTGTCTTCAAGTCTTGGATGTGACTATCCATGAGGCGGCTTTTGACAGCTACATCATCCATGTAACACTCCACTGTTTTGCATAAATGTTCATGAAATATGTTACTCATAGCCCGTTGGTACGTAGCCCCGGCATTCTTTAATCCAAAGGGCATGACCGTGTAGCAATATACCCCCAATGGTGTCCGAAAGGTAGTATGCTTCTCGTCTTCAGGATGCATCTTGATTTGATTGTATCCTAAAAATCTTTCCATGAAAGACATACGTTCAAAACTGTATGTATTGTCAATCATGACGTCTGTGATGGGAAGAGGAAACTCATCCTTGGGACAGACTGCATTTAGATCTCGGTAATCGATGCAGGCACGCACTTTCCTATTTTTTTCATGACCGGGACAACATTGGCGACCCAGTCGGGATGTTGTTCTTCCCAGATGAAACCGCAGGCTATCAACTTCTTGATTTTAGCTTCAATGGCGTCCATCATGTCCGGGCGGAACCGGCGTTGGTGCTGCTTCACAGGCTTCGAGTCGGGCAATATATTGAGCTTATGAGTAGCCATCTTTGGATCAAGGCCTGGCATATCCTCATAATTCCACGCAAAGATATCGATATATTCTTTTATCAGCTGGATAACTTCTTCCCTTTCTGCTTCAGAAAGATTGTTACTGATAAATATCGGCTTTGGCGAAAGTTTATCCCCAACATCAATCTGGATAACTTTATCTTCAGTGGGAGGTTCTCTCTGCTCGAAGCGGAATTCCCATTGTGTATCTATTTGCTGGGCCCAAGCATCATTCTCAAATAGTTTGGATTCTTGTTCGTCTGCTTCGAAGGAATCCGTCTCTATCATATTTACTGATAATGTTCGTTCGAGAGCATGAGATGAGTCGGAGGGTGACGAGCCATTTTGAACGGGGAAAAAGATATCCTCGTTTGACTCAGAAGCTGCAAGGGAGGTGGTATACCCTAACTCAAAACTGGTTCGTTGTTAGTTGGGATCGCCGTGCAGCGGTATTCGTCTACCTTTCCCGTAGTTGAGACCTGGTTTCAGCTTCAAGTCATAACCCATACTTTGCATGATCTTCAAAGCTTGCGGGCTGTATCTGTGAACCTGTATTTTACCAGCATCGTTATCGAAAGAATCTTCTTGTACAGTCGGTTCGTTACGCATGCGACCGAAGACTATTGAACGCTGACTGCTGCGAGTAGGCGGGACAATGAAGATAGAATCCTTATGTGGTCCATATGTCATGGTAACATTGGATGATGATGCTACTTCCCATATATACGAATGATAGGAATCTATAGCTTCCAAGAATTTTTGTGCTATAGGTTCCTAATGGTTAGGGGGAGAGGATTCCTGATTTAGAATTTGAGCATCAATATACTGGAAAAGGGGATCTTTATTATCATCCGAAACTGCGTTCCTGGTCGTATTTACATCAATCGACTGCCTGTTGTGCCGAAGGTTGATGACCAAGGGTGGAGGCTTCTGATTTAAAGTGATCACTAGAGGATCACCCCCTTTTTCTGATCTAGTTTTGTTCAGGTGGATAGCTATAGGCTCTATGGCTTTTGGACGAGTAGTCCGTCCCTTCACCTTGATTGACAAAGGTTGCTAGGCAGAGGGTTCTTCTGGCTCCCGATGGGATTCCTTCTCTGCTTCGGCTGATACCTCTTCCGTGTAGTCTTGAGAGTACAATACGGCATCAGAGTAGTAGGATTCTACTCCTTTAAACGAGTTTAGGTCAGCAAACTCTGTTTGTACTGTTCCTTGGGCGTCTACATATTTAAAGCATTGATGTAGAGTCGAAGGAACGATGTTGTGGTTGTGGATCCAAGGTCTACCCAGCAGAATGTTGTAGGACACCTCTGAATCAATAACATAACATATAGCCACTGATCTGAGGTCACCAACCTGGATCCTCTGGCGAATTTTCCCCAATGGCTTACTTTTCCTTGCGTTGAAACCAACAATTGTAGTGGTGGTGTAAGCCAATTCGCTGGTAGAAATCCTCAGCGGTCTAAGCAGACTATGAGGAATGATGCTGATTGATGATCCCGGATCTATGTGAATCCGTTCGACCTCCATGGAACCGATATACCCGGTATAATAGAGGGGTCTGTCATGCCTGTTATGTTTTAATAGCATGTCATCTTGAGTGAAAGTAATATTCGGGACCACCTCCATCACACTATGGCATTGAGGACATACCACGAGTTTTTCGTCAGGGGACTTGAGCTGGGTCAAGTATACATCCGCCTGCATCAATTCTTCACTCAGGGCTTGACGAGTGTCTTGAGAGAGCCTGAGTAATTCGAAGATGGACAACCTGGCTGGTGTATTAGCTAATTGGGCCAGGATGTCGAAGTTGTACGGCTTCTCTAAACCTTTGTTTCAAATGTTTTTTACAGGTTTATCGAAACGCACTTCTTTTTGCTTTCCTTTGTCCGTCGGAATTGGTCTCGAATGACTGGCCTCTGGTACGACGGGTTCTTGCCCTGAAGGCTTGGTAGCTTCTGCGTCTGTCGGTGCATCTTCCTGACTTGCTCTATAGTCCTGGAGGTAATCTTTCCCTGAACGGGTTCCAGTAGCCAAGATCTCGTCTTCTGATGTCGAGTGTACCGTAACCGTGTAACATAGTTTATGCTTCGAGTGCTTTTTAGACTTAGCCCTAGCAGCTTGAGTCTCTTTCTCGATCTTCGACACCAGATCTGGATGAACCCACATAATCTTGCCTCGCTGGGTAGTTAGTGGTAGCAGGTCATGATTTTGACCCCTAGCTGGAGGGAGATTAACGATGTTCATCATTGTCCAAAAATAGGTGTAACACCGTCCGGGACTTCTTGGGGAGGCAGATTGCCAAATTGCAGAGAGATCATGTTGGCTGTGACCGTCTTCTCGCTGTTGCGCAGAGTGATGGCCTTAGCATCGATCAGCTCCTGGATCTTCCTTTTTAGTACATAACACGCCTTCGTAGGGTGGTGTATGTATCTATGGAAGATGCAGTACTTGGGGTTATTAGTACTGCCGACTTCATTAGGTCGCTTCTTCTCAGGAAAGGTAATCTTGCAGCTTTTGATGAGGCACTCAAATATGCTCGGAATATTGTCGTCGTCGAAAGAGTACACTTCAATGGGCCTGGAAGTCCCTGGTTTCGTCTGCGTAGTTGCGCAGTCTTTTTTTCGGACATCTTGATTGCCAGAGCTTCTTTTCCTTTAGCACCACGAGGATGGTCGTTGTTGGGGGATAACCTCTTGCCCCTATCGGAGGTAGAGATCATGATGCCATTATCATGTGCCTTTCGACTGTTATCCTCGGCGGCTACCGCTGAGATGATGAACGATGGCCAATCATGGAACTGATATGGTCCTGTGAACAACGAGATCACGGAAAGAAGGTTCTTCCTGCAAATGTCCACCAATGCCGAGTATGGAACTCCGAGAGGTATTTGCAAAGTGGCTTGTCAAAAACGTTCGATGAAGGTACAAACGTCCTATTTTTCCCTCTGCTTTACTTCGATGAGAGAGGACATAGACATGTCCATCCCTCCTTCGTAGAATCTTGAGAAGAATAAGGCTTTGAAGTCGTCGAAGGAAGTAATGCAGTTGTCCGCCAGGCTGCGGTACCACTGGTAAGCCACTCCCGAGAGACAGCCCTTGAACACCCGAGTGAGAAGGGCGTCATTCCCTTGTAATAACACCGTCATCATACTGAAGTAGTTCATGTAATGACTCAGCGATGTTTTTTCCTCGAACAGAGCCATGGTCTGTGGTTTGTATTTAGGAGGGAAGGGGGGCCTCTTCCTAGATAGCCAGGTAAGGCTGGTTGATTCTCAATTTCTTGAGCTGATCTTTGTGCTTCAAGGCATCAAATTGGGCTTTCAACTCCCATACTGTTTGCATCAGATTTTCAGTCGGTAGCGGGACCACAGAGTGGTGAGGAATCGGCTGTATCGCGACTCCAACGGACGATAATACATTCTCCGAGTGAGGAAGCGAAGGAACTGCTGACTCCTGATCTAGAGCAGGCTCTTGGATCGCGTTGGATGGTGGTAAGTCCACCCCCAGACGTATCTGAGTTGGAGGCACCGATGCTTGAGCCATTACAGCCGTGTGTTGAGTCAGCATCATCTGGTACATGTTCTCCATCATGGATTGCATCTCTTTAAGGGATGTCTCCACTATAGTAATGCGTTTCTCAGCGCTCCCTGATGGGAAAGCTTCCTCGCGTTCATCTCCAATGGCATAAACTTCCATCTCCCTGGGTGTCATTGAAAGATTAGTATAGGTCTCTGTAGAAGTCGACTCTATACTTTCAACATCTGATTCGGGAGACTGGCGACCCCCAGCATCAGAATCAGAAGAGTACGAAGCCGGTTGTCCTGACCTCGAATGAGTATTTCGGAATACCCCAGCTTCAGTGTTCCTAAGGAGCATATTGAATCTCCTTCGGCTCAGAGTTCTAGAGGGATGACAACTTGAGCCCGACCTTCCTCTAGGTATGTGTGAAGCCATGTTCACAGATGCATGCATGGGCTCTTCTTCCTAGAAAGATAGAGAGTAGCTCAACCGGTCGAAAATCGACCATTTTGCTTCAGAACTGCAATAATTAATTACAATCCTATGACTATTACAATAGTGCTCGTTAGGAGGCGTAATAGACATGCTGGAAGATTCCCTATCCTTGCGTTTCTAGATCAGATACTTACGCAGGTCAGGAGGATTTACAGAAAAAGAAGATGATGGCTTGTTCCTTCTGTTCACATCAGTGGGCATGCGGATGTTGGGAACCATAGTTTTCCCTGTGCCACCTATATATAATAGGTTGGCCGTCTGGGTGGCGGATAATCCCCGAGGAGGGTGTTTTTCCGTAAATTGAGCCTTCTTTACGCTGAGGGGCTTCCCCTGGCATTATTTGGAGCTCTGCTCAGGTTGGCGTAAAGCTG
Source organism: Iris macrosiphon (assembly GCA_036927795.1). Lineage (NCBI taxonomy): Eukaryota > Viridiplantae > Streptophyta > Magnoliopsida > Asparagales > Iridaceae > Iris > Iris macrosiphon. The sequence continues at coordinate 91,609,403 of JAYESA010000012.1, forward strand.
AGGATGTCCTCAGTCGGCCGTCAGCCTCTCGTGTAATCCGGAGGGTAGGCAGATTCTTTCCTTGTTGACGTAAAGGCCGAGAAGTTGAGCAGTCCGTCGCTTGCTTTCCCTAGCATAGATTGCAGGGATCATCTGCTTTTCCGTGGAGGGCAGATGCATTTTTACGCACGGAGTACGTTTGGAATTTCTGATTTGGCGCTAAGGCATTGTCAGAAATTCTGTCTGCCCTGTCAGCGATAGGAGACTAGATTTTACGCGCAGAACACGGAGTAGGCTTCTGGACTAGCGCTGAGGCATTGTCCGAAGTTTTGTCTGTTCCGTCAGGGATGGGAGACAGAGTTTTACGCGCAGAGCGTGATGTATACTTCTGGATTAGCACTGAGGCATTGCTAGAAGTTTTGTCTATTCCATCAGTGACGGGAGACTAAATTTTATGCACAAGGCGCGGAGGGAGCGATGCTACAACCTCGTTGGTCGGAGAGGTCGAAGAGTCGACAGGAATGGTAGGGGATCTCTTGGGCATCCAGACCTTACGCAGCTTCCTGTTGTCTTAGACAGAGAAAGAGTGAGAGCTACCCCCTGTTCGAAGCATATCTTCGTAGGCAGACTGGTCGAACTGGACGACCAGTATCTTCTTTACGGATCCCACGGATACCGCATCGTGTTGAGCAATTGCTTCCTCATCAGAAGAGAAAGATGTCTCCAGCAGAGTCGCCATCTTATTGTTTGATAAATAAACGAAAGATATGGAAACGAGGTTTATACGAAACCCGCTCTTATGTTTACAAACAAGAAGTATAATTAATCCTATACGAGGATATCTAGTACAATTTTTTAATCTGGGTAAATATTGCTATAGGAGTCTGATCTGCAGTCGATCACTTTGTCCCTTGGACTACACGATGATGAAGAAGTGCCGTAGAAGACAGAAAGCAGCTTCGAAGGTTACTAAAGAGAGTGGATGCTCGATGCCAAAGTCGTCGATCACTACTCTTTTCTTGAGCTCTGGATTCTTCTCTCTCTCGACCGTTTTCTTCACCAATTTTTGACCTTGGACCTCTGTCAATAGAGGTCTCTATTTATAGAGTTTTAGTGACAGTGACCACTCAGTCGGTGTAGAAACCAAGTAGTTGAAAGTACAACACCCTTTTATACGATAGTTAAAATAACCGTTGCCCGCGTATAAATGACCTTTTGAATGGGCATGTGACGTGTGTCCAATTAAGAGACAACGCGTATAACTGCTGCGAAGATTACGGCGTAAAATCTACGTAGGTAGTTATCCCTCGCGTAGAAAAGGTTGGCGTAGAAGCCAATAACTGTCACCATGGCACAGAAGCCAAAGAGTTATCAAACCGACATAGAAGCCTAGTAGGCATAGAAGCCGAGTAAGCATAGAAGCTGAGTGGGCGTAGAAGCCGAGCGAGCGTAGAAAATAGCTGATCCTCCTCCTCTGACTGAGGCATTGAGTGAAATCTGGACCGAATAACCTTAATATGCACCAATGCAAATGTGGCCTGAGTTGGCGTATTCCAAGGAGATAGCGTACAGCGTGCTCCCATAGCTGAGAATAGCCCGATGGCGTAATGTGCCAAAGTGATGATGTGGACGTTTTAGTCGAAATTATGGATTTTGGAGATATAATGAAATCTCTTGCATTAAATGCAGAGATCTGCCCCCATCCTACGCATTAAATGCAGAGGCGTGTTTTCAAAGATTTGCCATCATTCTGCACATTAAATGGAGATACGCACCTCAAACCCTGTATGAAGAGCAACTGATGACGTGGCAGTCTGTTTGCCTTCAGCGGAGCGTAAGAAGCTCACGTCTGCATGTGTAAAACTAGGCAGCATATTTCAGAGGCATGTGTCGAAGATTTTCTATCATTCTGCGCATTAAATGTAGATACGTGCCTCGAGCTCTGCCATCACTCTGCGCATTGAATGCAGAGACGTGCCTCGAGCTCTGCCATCACTCTGCACATTAATTGCAGAGACGTGCCTCGAGCTCTGTTCGAAGAGCAGCTTTTGACATGGCAGCCTGTTTGTCTTCTGCAGAGCGTAAGAAGCTTACGTCTGCCTGTGTAAAACTAGGCAGCATATTCCCTTGTACGCGTAAAAGCAGTTTACGCCAAGGAAATGGCACTAAATGACAGCCTGGGTTGCTGTGCCGTGCCATCATTATAGCCATCGTCTGGGTAGTCGTGCAGTACTCTTTGTCAAGAGTCAGATGTCAGGTTCACTGTTCGATTTGACAGGTTCATTTTGAAGAATATGAAGCGTTCCTCGTACACTTCAATGCTGCATTGAAAGCGGATAAATTTTACGCCATAAAGGCGATGTAGCACCCTTTTTACGCTGAAGCAGCCTGGACATACTGCATTATGCGGATAGTCCTTGAGCTTATATTTTATGCTGTACTCAGCGGAAAAGCTCTGTTGCACGTTGATGGCTCTGAAGTATCTTTTTACGCTACCCAGCATCAACATACTGCGTATAGCTATCCAGCATATTTTTTATACTTCTACAACAGTCAGAGTTGATAGACCAGATCAGAGATGTACAGTTCGAGGATGAGACTCTAAGGAGCATCGGAGCACAGGTACGGATTGGATTGACCGAGGACTACAATATTGCAGAGTATTGATCATTGCGATACGGTACCAGATTGTGTGTGGCGAGTGGAGAATTGTGTGAGGAGATTCTTCAGGAGGCGCATCGATCTCAGTACTCTATGTATCCAGGTGCCAAAAAGATGTATAGAGACATGAGAAAGCATGCTTGGTGGTATGATATGAAGTTGGAGGTGGCGAGCTTCATATCCGGATGCTTGGTATGTTAGCTGGTAAAGACGGAGAGGCAGAGGCCACGTAGACTGCTTTAGCATTTACCCATTCCAGAGTGGAAATTAGAGTATATGACGATGGATTTGTATCAAGGCTTCCGCATTTTCCAGGAGAAAAAAATGCAATTTGGGTCATCGTAGACAGGTTGACAAAATTGGCCCACTTCTTGCCATTCAAAGTGGGTACATCTATGGAGAAACTCTCGGAGATGTATGTGCAACAAATAGTCAAATTAAATCGAATCCCTATGAGCATAGTCTTGGATCGGGATAGTCACTTCACATTCCACTTTTGGAGAAATTTGTAGGCTACTTGGGCACCCATCACAAGTTTAGTATCACATATCACCCTCAGACAGATGGGCAGTCAGAGAGGACTATCCAGACTCTTGGGAGGATCACCTTCACTAGTAAAGTTTTTTATAGCTACGCACATGTATTTTGAATTTTGGAGGCTCTTGGGAGGATCACCTTCACTAGTAAAGTTTTTTATAGCAACAAATACCAAGCCAGTATTAAAAAATCTCCATTTGAAGCACTGTATGGACGGAGATGCCACACTCTGTTATCATGTAGTGATATCGGTGAGAGAGCCTTATTATGACCAGAGATTGTCGTGGATGCAGATGAGAAGGTAAAGCTTATCAGGGATAGACTTCGGATGGCACAGGACAAACAGGGGCATTGGGCTGATTGCCATCAGAGACCTTTGGAGTTTGAGATATATATTTTGTTTATATTATTTTTGATTGCTTGTTTTAGTTAGAGTGCTAAGGCTATATTTTGTGCTAAGTGGGTGATCTGGTATTCTTGAGGATTTCTCTGACATGGGGTACGATTCGCTTTGGTGGAGGCGGGAAGCTTAGTCCCCGGTACATCGGACCCTTCGGTATTCTTGAGAGGGTCGGTGCAGTGGCCTATATACCAGACTTTCTGCATGTATTAGAGGGAGTACACAACGTGTTCCACGGGTCCTAGCTGAGACGGTATGTAACAGAACTTATCCATGTATTAGATCACTCAGAGATCAAGGTGGGACCGTCTCTCAGCTACCCAGAGCAGCCTGTGGAGATTCTGGATTACAAGAAGAAGGTGCTACAAAACTAGACTATTCCTTTGGTACGGGTAGCGTGGAGGCATCACTCTCTAGTAGGGCCTACCTCGGAGCGAGAAGCCAAGATGCGCGAGCGATATCATTATCTGTTTGAGGCGTGAGGTATAATTCCTACTTGCTTGCTGTGATTGCTTTTGTTGCTAGTTTCTTCCTTAAATTTCGAAGACCAAATTTATCTAAGGTGGGTAGGATTGTCACCCTCACTTTTCCAAATATGGGCAACTTAGTAATTTGGTACACATATTTTATTTTTAGGAATTAAATATTACTTAGTGTGCTATATAATTATGTAAAACCCCTAATCCTAAAAACCGTATTAATCTTTTTTTTAATTAATAATTTACTTATAGTAATTATAAGCTAATTAGAAGAAATAGATATTTTTTTTAATTTTTATTTTAGGTGTACCTGCACTTAGGAGATTTGTGGAGCCAGTATAAATTTTTTCTAATTTATTTCATGTAGGAGACACTTTGGACAGTTGCTAGCTTAATAGTATGCATTAATACAAATTCTAGATTTTTCTATATATATATATATTATATATATATATGTTAAAATAAATAGAAAGAAAAAGAAAAGAAAAAGGAAAAGGAAAAAAAAGAAAAATTCTTTAGTGGATCCTAATTCTAAAACCCATTATCCTTAACAACCCTTTACCTGCTCACCCATAAGAAACCACAGCAACAACACCGCTATTAACAAGCAAGCAGCATCCCTACAAACTACCCCCCCCCGCGTTTTAGACCCCCCCCCGATTCCATCTCTTCCCATCTTATATATACCTCATCTCTTCATAAACCCTAACCCTAATTCACTTCCCATCTGACTGTCGAGACCACCGCCACCGCCACCTGACCGCCTAGCCAGACCACCGCCTCCATCCCGGAGCCGCCCGTACGACGACCGCGACCTCGCGCAACCCTGCGCGCTGTAGTTTCAAACAGTAAAGCCCTGTTCAAGCCCTGTTCAAGCCCTGTTTTCCGTCACCTCGCTAAACCAAACTCGACCCCGTCTTCACCGGTACGTTCACCACTTAACCCCCTTCAATATCTGTAAGATAGTTGACCTCGAACAACGCATAACTCTAGGCAAAAATAGTGTCCAAGTTGACGAAAAAGATAACTTTTGGGTATCGCAGAAAACTACGGTAAACTACCTAGGTTCCCGGATTCGTATCTCCAACCACAGAGATCTGAATTCTATTTTTCTTTTTGGTATGTAGGGACCACTTGACCTAGTTTAATTTTATTTAATTACATTAATTTGTTAACTGCTGTATGTATAATTAAATTTGTTGGAAAATCCTAAAAATCTATTTTTCTAAATTTCCAAAAATTGCAAAACGGAGCGCGCCCCGCCAAAGGGACCGCCCTGCATGTACCAAGTGTACCAAAAAGTCCGCTCAGTATACCCAAATATGTGAGAGTTCGCGGAAATTGATTCGGACGTGTGTGCTCGTCGGAATCAGCCTGTATCTGCGAACAATCCCCGTGTCGTAACTTTTGCGAAAGCCCTGCGCATTTTGTGCACGCTCGTCAGATTACGACAAAACTTGTGCCACTGGACTCGTGGTAACACGCTGGTCCTGTGACCCAATTTTCATGCAATTCAGAAATAATTGACCAAGTCGCCAATTGGCGGGCCCCATAGTTGACTTTTTGGGCGAAATTGTGTTCGGCTCATCGGAATCCACATACGGACATACCATTGAGTTTGTACTGACATTTAGAATTTGTTTGACCTATAATTTGTCCCATTTAGAGACCGTCACCCTTGACACGCTTTTCGATGCAAAGTGGGCCACACAAGGACCCCACTTTGACCCAAAATTATCGTTTTGCCCCTGTGTCCAAATTGGACGAAAGGGAAGTGCTTTCTAGCTATTTTGCTTATTCTGGGAACGTTGGTGATATCTATTTCAGCATCCGGAGATATTTGTTCTGAGGCCATAGCTTCTGATCTTGTGCGCATGATATCTGGACGTTATACTTTGCAGCTTTCTTGTCAGGCAAGATACCTTACGAAATTGCTTACAGTATTTTGCATGCTTATTTTATTTCTGTACATTCATTGCATTTATGTATATTTCTTGCATGTGTAGTTTTCTTTCAGTCATTACTATGTATTAGATAAGTTGACACACATGGCACTTAGTATCATGAGAGGACAATTAGTGGGCGTATGGGCTTTAACCACTCTGGTAAACCGTAGTAACTAGCACGCACTATGGTGGTCGTGTCCGATGGTCGCTACTCCCGAGGTCTGTCGATTGATGGAGTCCGAGGGTCGCTACCCCCGAGGTATGTCGGCTGATGATGTCCATTGACGTGTGTATGAGTTATGAGGCTTAGATCGAGTAGCCTACCCTTGCCCATACGTTGAAAAGTTGTCCTCATTTGTATTCGTATAGATTATCTTGTACAGCGTACTTATATATTTTCAAATATTATGCATGTTTACTGTATTCAAATTGACTTGCTTCTATGTATCTTGTTACGTCCCTCTGAGGACTTGGCCCTTCCAGGTGTATCTGTTCTTGAGTATTCGCGGGAGCGCAGATTTGGATGGTTACATATGTTTCGAGGATGTCTTCTCTTCGAGCCCCGTGGTCGTTCGCTGGTATTATTATATTGTGTTTATTGTGTTGTACTTTTCCATTCGAGTTGGTAGTGGATTTGTTTTGATCCAACTATCATCCTTAGATACTTATATTGAGATCTAGTTTCATAGATACTGGTTATTTATTTATATTTAATTTTCGTAGATGAGATTTAGATTATACCCTGTGACTTGTGACATATGTTTATACCACTTGTGGATTGATATTCATATTACAACGTACGTGTGGATTTTGGTGTTCATATATTGGAGTTGCCATATCCATACGGCTGGCATGCTTACGTGTCCTAGTCCTACGTATTTTTGGGACTGGGGCGTGACATATTTTTGTGGTGACCCATGCAGGTCGAGAGTATATTATCTCGGTTACGTTGCTGTACCGAGCAAGCCTGCAAATAGAAATAGAATATAGGATCTCATCCACTATTGACTATGACTCGCGTTCTTCCAATCTGTTCTATTTGAATAGTTGCATTCTGCTTGATTCATGTGCTTTCCTAATTCCTTGAGTATAGCCCCCTCCTAGAATATAGGAGTCCCTGTTGATAGATAATAAGTAGGGTAACCTTCCTATTAAGAATACGTCTGGAGTATCGACACATCACTAAGTTCCGAATGCCTAATGAACCCTAGTGCCTCTTATCTATAGATTGGTTTACCATCACCCCTTGATGTATTTATGAAGACTCGAGTGTAGTATAAATACTACTAGAGTTAGTTAGAGATTTTACCATAATATTTGACCCTAGTATTGAGGAACCAATAGAAATCCAAGGTTCAGTATTAGGACTAATCTAGCTTTTCGTGGGGAGATAGTGCTAGAGAACTATAAATTTAGCTTTTGTCTTAATAGTAGCAGACAGTACCATAGAAAGCCAAGAGCAACGCATAGAATATTTTCTTGATCATACCTCAAACACAGAGATTAGCATAGCATCTTCCCTTAGAAAACTATGCCATTATCTAGAGTCTTTCTATTTTGTTTTATGACTTGTTCCTCTGAACCCTTAGCGCTCGCTATTAGTGAGACGACTAAATTTCTTCCCTTCATCTTTTAATTTGTGCCACCTAAACCCCTCTGATTATAGACCAAGTAATTTTATTCTATGTTAGGATATATAGCTTGCTAGGATTTTGGTTGTTACTCTTGAATTTTGAATTATGTGATTGGTAATTAGAACTTGACAGTTTAAGTTATTCTTGTAGATTATGACCTGATAATTATCCCTTAGTTTTAAATTGCATAACTTGTACCACACCTCTATATAGGTTATATCCCCTCTCACTTAAAGGCCAGTAACTTTTCCATTCTTACTATTGACACATGTTCTATGAGCACTATGACTAAGACTTAAGATGACCAATACCTATATAATGCAATAGGAGACCTTAATGAGTACCAAGATCTTTCCTCATATATCCTAACAAGAGTTCTACTTTATTTACAAAGACCAGGTTATTATGAAGAATCCCCTCAAGGCAATTACAGTATTATTTTATTGTTATAAATTGGGTAGTATGTCTCACAACCTAGTATCACATAGTCTTTTGACCTATTATTCAAGTGTAGTAGAATGACATTAACTGTATGCTAGCATAAGACGATAATGCTTATTCAGACTGTAGAACTTAGAGGCTATACCCTAATTGGTCGACTAGCGACTTCGACAAGGAGTTAGTATGACCAATGTAGACATTGTAGAGCCTTATCTTTTTATGAAATTTAATTATTTTATAACTTATCTTATCTTAATCTAGCGTACTTATATTTTCTGTACTACCTTGACTTATGCTGCTATTATAGACTAATTTTTGCAAGCTTATTCTTTTATCGAGCTTGCTCATGACATATGTATTATTGGGTGCACACAATGATACAATTGCCTAATCAGAATCGGTGTATTAAGGTCTAGCTAATCTTAGTGCGCTTGGTTCGCTCTTTGCATGACTACTTTATGTGGATTGAGATATATGGTAGTAGACGAATATACTTGCCCCTAGACATATCTGACACATCGTATCGGTTACATAACTGTACTGATACGAGCATGTAAATAGGAAATTACTAAAATAGGATTTCAATCTACAACTACCCTGACAACTTTCTTTTCGAATTCTTTAATCTCTTTGAACCTCGTACTTGTATTCTATCACCTTCACCTTGAATTCTTTATTATTGCTCTCCGTCTTCCCTTATTTCGGAAAGACGAAATCTCGTGCTTGGTATAAGTTGACACATTGATAGTACTAGATATAGCCCATAAGGGTAATCATATGACTTAGTGACTCTCTTTTATAATTGATTAAGGGCATATCATAGGTGATATGTTTGGTGTTAAAACTTTAAGGACTGAATAACATGATTAATTAATTGAGGAATAGTTTTCCTAGATGTATAGCCTTAGGTGATAGATGGGTAAATTTTAAGTTGGGTAGATTGTAAAACCCTCACCCAAAATTGGACCTACTTGGCTTAGATAGTGAGACTAAGGCTAGATTAAATCCTGTTAGAAACAGAATACGGTATTTTTTTTGCAATAATTATATCACTTAGCGCACCTTACCGTGCTTCGATAATTGGAGCACTACACTAGCCACTGCCTTCCTACAAATTCCACACCCTTATCCTAGATGTGCCCATCTTCCATTCTGACCTTTGTGCAACTTATAATTAAGCTCCCTTGTACTATATTTCAGTCGCACAATATTCGTCGCTAACGTTATTTCTTAATTCTAAAATAGTTCTAACTTTGTATCCTTATGCGTTCCAATTAAAATTTGGAGACATATTCTTGACCGATTTCGTACAACCCAATTTTGATAATATTCTACTCTGAGCCCCCTAGGTCCATAACCCTTGTGTCCCACCTACTGTTATCCCATGTACTTCTAAGTAATTCCCGAACACCATGCGCATTAATTTTGATTGATTTAATCAAATTCCCATCTTTTTGCAATTTTTTAATTGTTAGGCACTTTTATGCAAAGGTGCATTAAGGTGTCCACACCATTGGACATGACACGTGAAGAAACCTATTTTTTGTTTATGTGGATTTTTCTCATTATTTTCGGAATGTGCAACGTGCAACATCGCCCCTCATTTAAACCTAGCCTTGCATTTTAAATAATGCAAATCTTATACCATCCTTGACATTCTATCGTGGCTTAGTTTTAATTTCGAGAATAAAATTTTTGTAAGTTGGGTAGAATGTAAAACCCCTAATCCAAAAAACTGTATTAATCTTTTTTTAAATAATAATTTAATTACAGTAATTATAAGCTAATTAGGAGAAATAGATTTTTTAAAATTTTTATTTTAAGTGTACATGCACTTAGGAGATTAATGGAGCCAGTATAAATTTTTTCCAATTTATTTTATGTAGGAGACCCTTTGGGCAGTTGCTAGCTTAATGGTATGCATTAATACAAATTCTAGATTTTTCTATGTGTATATATATATATAAATATATATGTTAAAAGAAATAGAAAGAAAAAAAAATGGAAAAGGAAAAGGAAAAGGAAAGAAAAATTCTTTAGTGGATCCTAATTCTAAAACCCATTGGCCTTAACAACCCTTTACCCGCTCACCCATAAGAAACCACAACAATAATACCACAATTAACAAGCCAGCAGCAGCCCTACAAACTACCCCCACCCCCAACCCCGCGATTCCATCTCTTCCCATCTTATATATACCTCATCTCTTCATAAATCCTAACCCTAATTCACTTCCCATCTGACTACCGAGACCACCGCCACAGCCACCTGACCTCCTAGCCACACCGCCGCCTCCATCCCGGAGCTGCCCGCAATGACCGCGACCTCGCGTAACCCTGCGCGCTGCAGTTTCAAACAGCGAAGCCTTATTTTTCGCCACCTCGCTGAACCAAACTCAAACCCGTCTTCACCGGTACGTTCACCACCTAACCTCCTTCAATATCTATTTGATAGTTGACCTCGAACAGCACGTAACCCTAGGCAAAAAAAGCGTCCAAGTTGACGAAAAAGACAACTTTTGGATATTGCAGAAAATTGCGGTAAACTACCTATGCTCCCGGATTTGTATCTCCCACCACAGAGATCCGAATTCAATTTATCTTTTTGGTATGCGGAGACCACTTGACCTAGTTTAATTTCTGTTAGTTATATTAATTTGCTAACTACTGTATGTAGAATTAAATTTATTGGAAAACACCGAAAACCTACTTTTTCTAGATTTTCAAAAATTGTAAAACGGAGCGCGCCCCGCCAAACGGGACTGCCCGCCGTGTATCAAATGTACCAAATGGTGCGCGTAGTATACCCGGACATGTGAGAGTTCACGAAAACTGATTCAGATGCGTGTGCGCGTCGAAATTAGCCCGTACACGCGGACAATTCCTTTGTCATAACTTTTGCGAAAGCCCTGCGCATTTTATGCACGCCCGTCAGATTGCGACAAAACTTGTACCACTAGACTCGTGGTAACGCGCTGGTCCTGTGACCCAATTTTTACGCAATTCTGAGACAGTTGACCAAGTCGCCAATTGGCGGGCCCTCGGTTGACTTTTTAGGCAAAATTGTGTTCGGCTCATCGGAATTCACATATGGGCATACCATTGAGTTCGTACTGACATTTAGAGTTTGTTTGACTTATAATTTGTCCCATTTAGATATATTCACCCTTGGCACACTTTTCGGTGTAATATGGGCCACATGGTGACCCCACTTTGACCCAAAATTACCATTTTGCCCCTGTGTCCAAATTGGACGAAAGGGAAGTACTTTCTAGCTATTTTGCTTATTCTAGGAATATTGGTGATATCTATTTCAGCATCCGGAGATATTTGTTCTGAGACCATAGCTTCTGATCCTGTGCGCGTGACATCTGGACGTTACACTTTGCAGCTTTCTTGCGAGGCAAGATATCTTGCGAAATTCCTTACAGTATTTTGTATACTTATTTTATTTCTGTACATTCGTTACATTTCTGTATATTTCTTGCATGTGTAGATTTCTTTCAGTCATTACTATGTATTAGATATGTTGACACACATGGCACTTAGTATCATGAGAGGACAATCAGTAGGCGTATGGGCTTTAACCACTCTGGTAAACCGTAGTAACTAGCACGCACTTTGGTAGTCATGTCCGATGGTCGCTACCCCTGAGGTATGTCGGCTGATGATGTCCACTGACGTGTGTGTGAGTTGTGAGGCATAGATCGAGTAGCCTACCCTTGCCCATACGTCAAAAAGTTGTCCTCATTTGCATTCATATAGATTGTCTTGTACAGTGTACTTATATATTTTCAAACATTATGCATATTTACTGTATTAAAATTGGCTTGCTTCTATGTATCTTGTTACGTCCCTCTGAGGACCTGGCCCTTCCAGGTGTATCTGTTCTTCAGTATTCGCAGTAGCGCAGATTCGGATGGTTACAAATGTTTCGAGGATGTCTTCTCTTCGAGCCCCGTGGTCGTTAGCTGGTATTCTTATATTGTATTGTACTTTTCCATTCGAGTTGGTAATGGATTTGTTTCCACCCAAATATCATCCTTAGATACTTATATTGAGATCTAGTTTCATAGATACTGGTTATTTATTTATATTTGATTTTCGTGGATGAGATTTAGATTATACCCTGTAACTTATGACATATGTTTATACCACTTGTGGATTGATATTCATATTACAGCGTACGTATGGATTTTGGTTTCCATATATTGGAGTTGCCATATCCATACGGCTGGCATGCTTACGTGTCCTAGTCCTACGTATTTTTGGGACTAGGGCGTGACAAATTATTTAGTGCTTTGTATTATTTATTTATATTAGTAGGCTATCCTATTAAATAGACTTGACACTAGTGAACCCAATTAGACTTATCATGACAATTTATTGAGCCCAACATGGACTAGGCCCATTAGACCCATTCTCTCTAATTAATTAGGAGGATTAGATTAATTTGCATTACTTTAGAAATATCCCAAAATAGCCTTCCTTAATTATTTTCTATAATTTTTCATGTAGGGGCAACTTAGATATTTGATGGTGACTTTGAGAGGGGAAAAGGGGGCCGACTACTATAAATAGGCTATTCACTCTCTCTCCTCTTCATTTCTAGATCTCCAAATTCTTAGATCCCCAATTCACAATATCTCTCCATAAATTTCTCTCAATTCATTTACATTCTCTCTTATTCTCATCACTCAAGGAGCATTGAAGTTTGGATATGCAAGAAGCACTAGGAGAAGGAGTTTTGGCAAAAAGATTGTATCTGGATCGTGTTCGTGAGAACAATTTATTAGAAATCCATCTCCCAATAGTTATAATTCTAAATTCACCTTAATTGTAGGTTTGAAATCGTGCATTTGACCATTAGGAACCCTCCCATGGAATAGGGCTACCAATAGGAAGAAGTTTTAGCCTCATTCATTATGTATTATAATTTTTACCTGGTGATTTATGTCCATTTTAGGAGAATTATGAGATTGACACATCAAGTGTGTGTCATGATGCTAATTTAGTCATCTTGGACTTACATCAAGGATGGGATGCTGGCTACATGTCCACAATTATGGACGAGAAGGTCGTATCATGATACAGTGTGATACCGTATGATATAGAGCTTTATTTTTAGTGTTTTATACAATTACTCTTTAATTCTCATTGTAGCAAGTTGTATTAGCTATATTATTGTGTAATGGTTAAGTGAGAATGATTTTTGTGGTGCATAGGGAGATTTGGTATTATTTTTGGTGCATATCATAGAGTTTCATACTTTAGGATGCCAAGTATTCATTTAAGTGTCTACAGTTATATATATGTGTAGTAGTGTAAGTATGTTTAGCTATATGTCTGGACTTATGTATGTAATATGCTTGTATAGAGAAACTGAAGTGTGTTAGTAGGGGAGGGCAATGTAATTTTTTTACTGACTTAGCAACAATATGATCGAAGAGAGGGGGAGCAGTCGGTTTAATGTGAGACAGTGCACTTTGTGCACTGTAAAATTAGAAGAACTCAGTAGTAGATTAAGAGAGGGGGTTTCAGTTGAAAGGATTGAAGGTGATAAACACAAACGTGTATCAGCATGAGGGTACACCACTGTGAGAAGGACAATGCACTGCCTGTGCACTATCTGGTAGCATAACCAAACTGAAGTAGCAGCAAGGTGAAGAGGGGGTATACAGTGGCTGCATTGCAGTCTTGTGTGCACATGTTATACATTTGAACAACAACAGTAGTAGTGAATAGGTGGTGGGGGGATACATATATCAGTTGGTCATGCTGATATAAAAATTAGTTACTAACTGATGAGTGTATCAGTCACTAATGGAGTGTTGTGCTCAAGTTCAAGCACACACAGGTAAGTAGTTAACTGAAGGGGAGTGTGTCTATGTTGATGGTGATGCTATTTGTGTGTAACTTAGTGTCTCATTGATCGGCAGCTAAGTAACTTAGTATCATGTATTTGAAATGGGGGGAGCTCGGACTTGTGTACTGGATGCACAATGTCGTGTACAGAACCGAGCACTTGCAGAAGTACCTGTATGCATCAGACAATGGATAGTAGTAGTAGTAACATGATAAGGGGGAAATCGGGTAAGATTGGATTCCAGTATCTTAGTACAGTAGTAAAAATTAAGTGAGTTCAGTAAACCTGAACACAGTCAGGTATCCGTCAACCAGAGAGGTAAGGATGGGTAAATATTTAGTTGATTGGTAAAGAGTTGGAGGCAGCAAACTTGGGG